>RJVU01042532.1:925829-937649 GCA_003731715.1 Anabarilius grahami
CAGCATTTGATGTGCAACAGAAACGTGATGTTTATTTTAGAAGTGCAAAGGAAAACTGTCAGGTCAAAAGGTCACTATTCCGCCGGAACTAGACGGCCATTGCCAAAAGCCAGTGATTATAGTTTATAAAGGTTTAAATATAGATAATTTTCTTACAAAAAACCCATTGCTTCACTTCAGAATGCCTTTATTAACCCCCTGGGGCTATATGGATTATTTTTATGATGGATGTGCTTTTTGGGTTTCAAAATCCACCATTCATTCCCATTATAAAGCTTGATAGAGTTAGAATATTTTTATATATAACTCCGATTGTGTTCGTCTGAAAGAAGAAAGTCATATACACCTAGGATGGCTTGAGGGTGAGTAATAATTTTCATTTTTGGGTGAACTATCCCTTTAATATTTTAATAACGAAAAAATCTTACCAACCCCAAACTTTTGAACGGTAGAGTACTGTATATATTGTCCTGCCCCAAATGCACACCATTGGTTGAGCTATAATATTTGCATCAAGTTCAGTTCTACTAAACTTTGTCGCATTGCCAATGAATAAGCAAAAATCGATGAATCCTGGTTAAAAACGCTGTCTAGCCCTTTTTTTATTTTGTCACTCACCTTTATGTCATTCTATATAATTTTATTTCTTTCATTAAAAAACTAAAGCATTTTACCCTGGCATCCTGATACAAGGCTTTGCAGCTTTCAGACAATGTATGGCAGCGATTCCTTGAATATGATGCTCAAGGGCTCTTTTATTGTTCCAGCTAGTGTCCTCAAAATTGTGCTGAAGCCCCAGAGGAGCGTAGGATGGCCACTCAATGACTAAGATCCGGCACCAAATCAGCTTAACACAAGAGGCAAGTCTCAGCATTCTTCCACATCAAAGCTGAGCAAGCCCTGCCCCGAGATGATTCAAATCTGACCTTTAAATTTAAACGGTTAAATGGTGGAGAGGACTTTCAAATTGGCAGCAATTCAGACACACACACACACACAAAAAAACACATACAGACCTTTACCACAGGCCAATAGTGCGGCTGGCCCAAGAGCTTGGTGATGGCGGGGATGCCGTAATGCAGACGCACTGCATTCTGGGCCAGCTCTGCGTCAGGGTGGCGGCTTGTGAGGTGACGCAGGGCACAGACGGCCGGCTCGGCCACATCTTCCTTCTCTCCAGCTCGAAGCACGGCGTGAATCAGGGCCTCCACCCCGCCGCTCTGCGTGACCAGGGCCTTGTTGCGTGCATTGTTGCAGGTGAGGTTTGACAGGATGCCAGTAGCGCAGGTCAGCATGTTCACGTCATCTGAGCCCAGCTGACTCACTAAGATCTGCAGGAGACCATCGAGACCTTCCTGTATCGACATGAAACAAGAATTCAATCAATTTCAAATACACCAAGGCTGCATTTATTTGATCAAAAACTGTAATTGTGAAAGCTTCACACACAAAGCTTCAGAAGTCCTGGAATATAGAGCATGAGTCATATGAACCATCTTAATAAGCTCATACATTCTGTATGTGTAAATAACTGTACTTATACTGTATTCAAGGATGGTCAGTAAGATTTTATATGTTTTCGAAAGAAGTCTCTTATGCTGTTTTAAAAGGGACCTATTATGTCCCTTTTCACAAGATGTAATATAAGTCTCTGGTGTCTCCAGAATGTGTCTGTGAAGTTTCAGCTCAAAATACCCCACAGATCCTTTATTATAGCTTGTACAATATGTCCCTATTTGGGTGTGAGCAAAAACACTGCGTTTTTGTGTGTGCCCCTTTAAATGCAAATGAGCTGCTGCTCCCGGCCCCCTTTCCAGAAGAGGGCGGAGCTTTAACAGCTCACGTTTCGGTTGCTCAACAACAACAAAGCTGGAGAATCTCAAGCAGCCAAAACAACGATTGTCAGTAACGGTGTTCAGCCTTACATTGTTCAAACCGGAGTCGGACACTGATGGAGAGACTCAGGAAGAAGTTACAACTTTTAGAAGGCATCTGGACGTTTCTGAATGGTTAGTGGATAAATGTATGTAGTTGCTGTGGAGTTGATTCAACTCATCGACTAGCATGTGCCGTCATGTTAATCTTTTGTGCAAATCCAGCGTTAAATTGACGCTCGTTTGTGAAGCAGTTTGGCGTATTTTGTAAATTTCAGGGTTAGTGATGTCAGTAACCCGGGAAGAAGCTGTTACCAATTTTTACACTAAAAAATCATGTTAACACATATATTGGTTACATCTTGGGTTATAATATTTGAACAGTAAGTATAGGTCCACATCTACAGCAAGTGCATCATTGTGTGGTAGCCAGCATCAAGCCGCAAATGCTGTGGACTGAGTTTAACTTTTATTGAACCTTAAATTTTCCTTTAACATTCACATTTCCATGCATCAAAAATGATCAGTGACATTAACAGTGCAAAAAAATTCACATAAAAACACAATATTTCAAGAATCAGACAGTCATAACTGCTAATTATCACAAGATTGGAAGAGGAAAAGACCAAGATAAGGAACAAATGAAAGAGGAAAGGCAGTGGAAGAAGGAGATAAGAAAAAATGTGTGTGAAGGATTAGACAGGCAAAAAGAAGGACAGACACCGGAATGACATGAGCTCAAATACATACATTTAAATTCTAGACACTTTCCGTTAGAGCAGAAGGGGACGCGTCTGTTAATAGTTGTTTTTGTTCCTTGAATTTAATAATAAGGACGAGAATGATAACCTGTTTATCATTAATTGTGTTTTTTCTGGGCCACTGAATTCTGAGTAGCAGTGATGAGGGACAAATTGTGTGGAGGTAAGAAATAATTATAAAAACCACAGGTCGCCTGCACTATAAAAGCATTAGAATGAACAGTGGAAAAAACCGTCAGACTACATGAAAGCTGTTTCGTGGCTTTCAAGCTTTGTCTAGGCTGAAATCCTTTGGAGCATTTGCACATTTAATAATTGAATGCAATATTGTAAAATGAAATGCTATTGTTATTTCATTAGTAGGCAAATATTCCAATTATCTGTTTTAAAAAGACATTTCCCATTCAGCCCATATTCTTGATTGACTGATTTTCTGTTCAGTATAATTGGGGTAATTTTGCTTCGCTTTAGAGAAAAAAAAAGTACAGTAACAAGGTAAAAACATAAATAGATTTTCCTTTCAAAAAGAATTGTAATTATTAATTCAATTCCATATTTAAATTGTATTTCCTTTGAGGAACAGCAGTAAATCTACAAAGCAATCCACCTTATTCCTACGCCCCATGACGCTTTGCGTGAATTATGGGTGTAACTTCCGTTAAGCTGTAAACAGTCAGCGAAAGGCTCGCTTTATGAACATAATACATTTTTTTAACTGGATACAATGAGATGACATTATTCTACTCACCCTTCAACCAACGAACAGTAAAAGGACATTTCAAAGTGTAAAAGCATCAACAAGGTACTTTTCCACAGCAATAACGGACGGGTTAAATATAACTATAGTGAAATATAGGCCTATCTGTATTATGTAATATATGTTGCCTTTATAAAAAATTTTCATGAACTTCAGCATTGTGTGATACTATTTCAAAGTGATTTCCATCTTTTTTACAGAAAATTAATTGTATTTACCTGTGAAAACAAACCTGGAAAGAGACGTGAGGCTTTGAGGAGAAAAAACAAGAGATTCTTCTTGCATTCCAGTGAATTATTAATGGGATATATCGTAAATTAAATCGGTAGAACAGACCACAAATGTGCAGTATATGTTGTCCTTTTTCATACTATTACAGTGGAATGCAAAGGGACAAAAGAAAATAATCACGAGGATAGAAAGCAGCGACTGAAAAGAGCTCTTGCCATAGATATTCTTCTTATAACATGATACGTTAAAATACCAAGCGTTACGTTATTCTCACGATGTCTGAAAATAAAGCATGAAAGAAAAATTGACAGCTAATTTAGTCATACTGACGGATAAGCTTTATTTGTAGGGTAACCTTATGATTTGAAACGATTCGTTTCAGGCTTTTTAAATGGAAGTTCCCCAAACCGGAAGTGAATAAGGTGGATAACAGAGCAGAATATAAAAAAGAAAAAGAAATTGTCCCCTCATTTGAAATCACGATCTTTCTTCCCTCGAGTGACGGCCAAGATGTTCTGGATTATTTCTTGGGTTTTGCTGAGCAATTACTAAGGTATTCTGGGTAGGGTTGGGAATTGAAAATTGATTCCAATTCTGGAATCGGATACTTGAGGTCAGGAATCAGATACTTGTAATTAAAATTAATTTTTGATTTAGTTTATCGATTCCTGTGTGAGCATTTTAATGTGATTTCAAACCATTTTCACAGAACGTAGAAAGTAGAACTTAATTCGGCACTCGCGCCGTTTTCTTTGAGCACACATCTGAAGAGAGCCGTTGCCATGACAAATCGGGTCCTTTTTGTTCATTGAAATCAGCTCCAACAAATCGTCTTGCCAAAAGACACAGAATAAATATGTTTCATATAAATGTTTGACTGAATGTTTTTACCTTACTGGAATCGAAACTGGGAATCGATAAGAATCTAAATCGCTATAATTCAAACAATACCAACATTAAGGGTGCGTTCAAACTTGTAGTTAGGTTCGTTTGGTTCATTTGGTCCGGACCAAAAAAGAAAAAGAAAACATTTAGTCCTGGTCCGATTAGCACCGGACAAAATTCCAATTGCTTTGAAAAGTAAAAACAACTCTTCTCAATAAGCCACATGATTTGAGGTATCATTCATGTTGAGACATTCACCACAGGTTAAGAGATTAGAACAAATCCATAACCCTAAGTATGAGCAACAATAACAAGCAGCACTAGCAAACACACAGTCTAGTGGAACAGCTCCTTTACCTGCTTGGTTGCAGCATCAGAGAGATTCCTCAGGGTCCACAGGCAGTTCTGTGTTAGACGCTGACTTGAACCTGTGAGATGTTGGCCGAGGGCCTGCATACCTCCTGCCAAATGGAGAGAAAAAGGGTTTAGAGTCCATATTTATCAGACTTAGCCACAAAAAAAAAAAAAGAAAGAAAAAAGAACAAAACTATTCAGCTACACATCGTGCTCTAAAAAGAAGGCTGTATTTCTCCATGGATTAGCCATTGTCTGCCAAGGGGAGAGAAATGTCTTTTGGAGTCGGTGCAGATAAACTAAAAGCCACATGGCTTAGGAAGATAAAAAGAGGGAAGGAGATTAGGAGACATCCTTGAAAACTGCCTCTCATCCAGTGTTGTAACTACCTGATCCTCAGCGCTTTCTCAAGACGAGCGTCGAAGCCTCGTGTGGGAAGAGGACATAGTCACGCCATAACTGTAAAGACTTTTATGAGATCAGCCCTGGCAGGCGCGATAGGGCAAGATATTTGAGTCCCGCAACCTTTGTCGTTGTATATTTAAATATTAATTCGCTGAAAGGTCAGAATTAATAAAGTAACATCCATGTCTGCTGTGAAGTTGTACTGACAGACGGAGTAGGTTAAAGGTGTGTTTTAACATAAAGCTGTATTATTAGTTTTAATGGAAAATATAATTGAGTTCAACGGCTGAATCAAACATAAATCATGTATTTTTGGGACAGTGTTATAGCGGTTTGCACACATGCTCCTGATATGTCGAGTCATGGTGCTCGTGTGGATGATGCAGGTTCAAGTTCGGCTCGATCCCATTTCCCTACTCTCCCCAACAATTTTAGATATCTCAACTGTCTCTCATGATCATAAAAATCACGACAAGAATTTTACAAATAGTGTTTTTTCCAGACTTATGGAATGGTAATAAAAAAGAAAGTTATGTAGTGAAAGTAAATTTTTGGCTGTGCAGAGAAGCTCAGAAAGACAAATCATCCATTAATTTGCATTCAAATCTCAGGGATTTATTAGTCTTTTTGGAGCATTTGCACACAAAAACGTACAAATTGAAAAGTTTTGGTTCAGTATGATTTTTTTAAAGAAATTAATACTTCTATTCATTAAGGATGCATTCAGTTTATCAAAATTGACGTAAAGACATTTATAATGTTACAAAAGATTTTTAACTTTCTATTCATAAAAGAATCCTGAAAAATGGCGGTTTCCACAAAAATATTAGGCAGCACAACTGTTTTCAACATTAATATGAATAAGAAGTGTTTCTTGAGCACCAAATCAGTATATTAGAATGATTTCTGAAGGATCATGTGACACTGAAGACTGGAGTAATGATGCTGAAAAATCAGCTTTGATCACAGGAAAAAATTACATTTTAAAATATATTAAAATTGTAACAATATTTCCCAATATTAGTGTTTTATTGCATTGTTGATTAAATAAATGCAGCTTTAGTGAGCATAAGAGAGTTCTTTCAAAAACATTAATTAAACTTTTGAACCATAGTGTATAATTGTTCAAATGTTTTTATTCCCAAAATTGGTACACGACAAAAAAATGGAAATCGCCCCCAGCAGTCTCATAAATATGTCTGTAATAATCATGAATGACTGGAAAAGTAATGGAAATTCATTAATCAAGAAGTGGGGGAAAAAAGATGCAAAAAGCCCCAAACCCACAGAGACAACCTCTGAAACAGACAAAAATGAGATGGAGATTACGATATTATAAGGAAATTATACAAAATGCCCAAGAGAACAGTCCTTGGGAATGAAAGAAAAGAGATAAGAATATTCCTCTAGGGTCTAGGAATAAAAAAAATTACAGAAGTGAAACAAAGAGAGTTAAAAGAAGAATATAACACACGCATATACTCACCAGCGTCAACAATAGCCGGCTTGTTGCTTGGACAGACAGAAAGCACCTTCAGGACTCTGCTGGTGGTCCATAGGAGCTTTTCATAGTTGTAGTTTCTCATAATGAACACCAAACTTTCTGGCCCACCATTTGCCAGGATAATCAACTGTGAAGAGAGAAAAACAACATGGATTATGACACACATACTCCATAAACTCAATTCCTAAGGCAATGCATTCTCAGTGTTCCCACAGGGGGCGCTGTCATGGAGACACATGCACACACCTTGCTCTCCTGATTGCCGTAAGAGAGCAGCTGCAGGCAGTCTGTGGTGATGGCCAGGAACTTTGGGTTGGTCTTTTTCAGAAGGGGGACCATCCTTTGCAGTCCATCGGCCAAACGCACCGCCATCTTGGCTCCCTCCTGGTGCAGTAATAGGTTGTGTAGCGTGGTAATGGCATAGAACAGCACTGACTCCATAGGGGAACTGAAGAAAGAATAAAATATTTGCAACATTTGGTCAAATAGACTGTAATGCCTAGAAACACAAAATATGATGCGAGGGACACTCACATACAAAAAAACTTTTATAAAATATAAAAGCAGCTGCAGATTTTAATATATAAGAACATTTATACGGTGTGTAATAGCAAATGTGAAATTAAAGAGTTTAAAAATATGTTTTCAACATAAAATAATTATTCACTGCACAAAAATATTAATTGAAAAATATTTACTATTATTTGAGTTAAGTATCTTTTCTCTATAGCCAATGTTGCAAGAAAGGAGAGAATTATTTCAAAATAAATAACATTTCAAAATTAAATATTGTTCTAGATATTCTAATATAATTCAATTTAATATTCACAAAAACTATTTTCATACTTGCTTTTTATTTCATATTGTTAAAATACATTTTGTTCATATTTTTCTACATTATAATAATTTATGCAAAATAAGTAATATTATTTATTCTTAAAATAAATACAATTTCAAAATTAAATATTATTGTCATGGTTGCTGGTTGCAGCACAAACTAATATAATCAGGATCTTGATGCAGCAGCGTTCTTTTTTTAAGCAAACTCAAAAACTCCAAATACTAGGAACAGAACCACCAAAACATTACAATGACGAGGACAGACAGAGAACTGAAGGAAACACCGGGTTTAAATGCACAGCAAACAAAGGGAACTAAACAAGATAATTAATAAGAAACACCTGAACTCAATCTGTAACCAAGGGAACTAAATAATGGCAGGAAAAACTGAACAAAGGAGGACATGTGATAAATGGCAAAGTCCAAAACAGATGTAAACCTGACAAATATAGATATTCTAATATAATATAATACAATAAAATATTCACAAAACTATTTTCATACTTGCTTTTTATTTCATATTGTTAAAATACATTTGTTCATATTTTTCCACATAATAATAATAGTTATTATTTATTAAAATAAATCAAATAATATTATTTATTATTAAAATAAATAAAATTTCAAATTTAAATATTATTATAGATAATATAATATAATACAANAAATATTCACAAAACTATTTTCATAAATGCTTTTTATTTCATATTGTTAAAATATATTTGTTTATGTTTTTATTTTATATGTATAATGTGAAAAGTGTTATATTACTTATTGTTTACATTTATTTTTGTATTTACAAAATTAGACTCTTCTTAATTAGGGCTCTCAAACATCTACCCTGTCTACCAAAAAAAAACATTGGTTGGCTATGTCGGGATGCTCAAATAAAAAGTCGCATTGTTTTCAGCTACAAAATCACAATTTACAATTTTCACAAAAATCAACCAACAAATGGCTTACTTTTGCTTGTCTCTTCATATTAAACTGAAAGAGAAAAGAGTGCTTTCACATCAGAAAAATTACACACATCTCCTTTACAGATCTGGGCTTCTATCAGAGTGGTTGCATGCAGCAATTTTTAAGATCTCACCATGGCATCCTTGATCATGACATTTAAATACAGGCTGGCTGCACCAAGGAGATTCTCCATGCAACTTAATAAGCTGATACTGTGTCAAAGTTACAGCAGCCCTGGTTGCGTAGTCATAAAGCTTCTGCTCCGTTCAATTACCTCAACATCTGCTGTAAATGGGCTTTCTGACAGAGCAAATTTCCCATCACAGTCCAAATATATCTCTAAAATACAGCTCTGCTCTGGCCCCTATTACAGGGTGGTGTAGTGGACGTTTTCATTTACAGAGATATGACTGGACACATTGTCCTGCTTTAGCATTGCTTAGTCACAGCGTTCATCAGAATGCACCACAGGTTAGCTCCCGGCCTCATTCACTAAATAGAAATGAGATAAAGTGAGCACAAATTAATGTGCGCCACAATGAAAGGAAAGCTAAACACGCTCACCAAAACTAACACGACCGATAATGGAAGGATTATGGCTTCCCTGCTGAAAAGACCAGCATAAGCTAGCATGAATTCCCATGCTGGGGTGCGTTTCCCGTACAACTACGTAACTCGCTGCTTCACTACCATAGCACGATACACTGTTGAACAAATCAACTAGCTAGTCAGGACAGTTTCTCTATGTTAGTAACGATGGACCTTGTGATGTTAGTTGGCTAACGATGCTTTTGGGAAACGCACCCCTGGTCCAGGCTGGATACTGCTGGTTTGGTGGTGATCTAGCATGGTCCGTCTAAAGTCGTCTTAGGAATTGTGGGTGTCCATTAAACATTTACCTCTATTCACCCAAAACATTTGTCTGTCCATGAACAGTCAAGGGACTAATTAAAACAAACGCATCAGACCGTCAAATCATCTGTCATTCACCATTTTCATACATAAGTCAACACAGGGTATCTGCATTTTTCCAAGACGGGTAATATAAATTAAAAAATTTTTATATTTATTAGCCTTTGATGATATCTAATATTCTGAGATGGCTTTATTAATAATTCGCCATCTTTTTGCATAAAACCATAATTTGGCCCAAACATCTATTGATACGATATGGATGTATAAAGTTCCCCAGTAGTCAATTTTATCCCTTAAAACTCATCTCTGATTTTTCTGTGAAAAAATGTCTTCATGCCTTAAAATAGCTTGAATGTAACTCTACACCATTGCCTCATTTAAAGGATTAGTTCCCTTTTAAATACACTTTTCCTGATAAATTTACTCACCCCCATGTCATCCAAGATGTTCATGTCTTTCTTTCGTCAGTCGAAAAGAAATTAAGGTTTTTGAGGAAAACATTCCAGGATTTTTCTCCTTATAGTGGACTTCAGTGGGCACCAAACAGTTGAAGGCCATAATTAGTTTCACTGCAGCTTCAAATTGTTCTACACGATCCCAGATGAGAAATAAGGGTCTTATCTAGCGAAACCATCGGTCATTTTCAAAAAAAATACAACCGTTTATGCTTTATAAACAAAATATCGCCTTGAACGTACTTCACGCTTCCGCATTCTTCATAACGCTGAATGTCCTATGCCTTCCCTTTTCTACTTACGGAAAAAAACGAAACTGCGCGTTCGTTACGTAAGTAGAATAGGGAAGGCGTAGGACATTCAGCGTAAGCGTTATGAAGAATGCGGAAGCGGAAAGTACGTTCAAGGCGATATTTTGTTTATAAAGCATAAACGGTTGTATTTTTTCCGAAAATGACCGATCGTTTCGCTAGATAAGACCCTTATTTCTCATCTGGGATCGTGTAGAACAATTTGAAGCTGCAGTTAAACAAAATAATGACCTTCAACTGTTTGGTGCCCACTGAAGTCCAGTATAAGGAGAAAAATCCTGGAATGTTTTCTTTAAAAACCTTCATTTCTTTTCGACTGATGAAAGAAAGACATGAACATCTTGGATGACATGGGGGTGAGTAAATTTATCAGGAAAAGTGTATTTAAAAGTGGACTAATCCTTTAATATACTTGGATCAATGATTATGCAAATTAGCCCCGCCTCCACTCGCTCACGTGAGCTCAGAGATCCACTCGGTCAACTTACTGAGGTAAACGCTGCACAATGGTGTCGTTTTTTACAACATCGAACCTATAACGGTAATTAATATGATTAGCCTTTTGCTTGACTGTGTCAAATAGCTAATGATGTGTTGCTAATGTAACACAAACCATGTTCCCCTTCACGAGTCAGACAGCTGCCTTCTAACAATCAATATCCTTACAAATGCTTTGAACACCTTAATGTCAGTGGAGAAAGGCATATAGTTCATCATAACATCGTAATATACATCATACACCCGGCATATTGCTAAATCTACACGCTTTTTCATACCAACAGAAAAATATACTGGGATAACCTGTCTTCTCTCCAGACTCCCCTGCTAGTTAGCTGTTAATGATATACTAAAGCCCGCCAGCACGTTGATGTGATTGGCTTCTTCCATAAAGACTTTTGAGAGACATTCGGGTATGTAACACCCGTCTGCTGAAGTTGCAAATTTTTTCACATATCCTGGTTCGTATGGAAATATGTCACATTACAGAAGTAAAATGCTGATGCATACACTCACCTGAGCATGCGTACTAGCGCGGGGATGCCACCCGATTTGAAGATAGCTAGCAGGCCCTCACGCTGGTGGGACAGGCTGTGCAGGACGCTGGCAGCGCAACGAGCCGTCTCCAGATCTCCGGTGTTCTGCATGGCCCTCACCACAGCCGACACCATCTGAGGAGACTGCATGAGCACGCGACGAGACGCCTCCTTCCGCGTAAGCTGGTTCACAATGAGTGCTGCCTTGTTTACCACCACCTGCGAAGGTAAAAGAAGTAGTTTCAGACATCTTACATGTCAAAACTGAAACTTTTATTATTCTTAACTCTTAAAAATAAAGTTTCAAAAGGTTTTTTTTTTTTTTGCAGCAATGCCAGAGAAGAATATAAATTATGCATATAAACATGCAACTAACTGAACCAAACCAAACCCTAATCCTAACCCTATAGAGTGTTTAATATTACCCAGTACTTAAATGTAAATATTCTTTATATATATATATATATATATATATATATATATATATATATATACACTACCGTTCAAAAGTGTGGGATCGGTACGATTTTTAAT
>RJVU01042532.1:945470-983188 GCA_003731715.1 Anabarilius grahami
CTAAAAATGCATAACAATTTAATAAATCTATTTTATTTTATTTATTAAAATATAAATATAAAAATTATTTATTAAAATTAAAATAAAGTTTTATTTATTTATTTATTATTTATAATATTTATAATTACAGCGTATAGTTTTTTTTACATGAATACCACTAAAAATAACTGTTATAATAGTGATTAAAAATGGATGACGATTATCAATGAACAAAATGAACAAAATTAATAGTTGCTTTATAGAGCCCCAAATAAAAGCAAACTCTTTGCAGCAGTTACAATTCATAGACTTTTTCTTGACATTTATACAATAGTGTGAAAGAAAGAAAACTTTCTGATTTTCTGTATCTCCATATGCATAAAAATAACTAACTCTCCTGTTAGTGATGCAGAAACAAAGACAAAGAGCTGAATTTTAATTTAAGAATATGAAAACACTTGCAAGAGCATTTCATCAAAAAGTAGCTAGAACAAGAAAAGACGCACTTCCTTTTATAAAGCAGACTAATCCATTTCATCTCTTTGAATTACTTCCTTATACCACGTCTTATAAGATCTTATTTTTCCTTTTTCCCCCCCATTCTATTTAATTTTAAATAGAAAAAAAAGGAGTCTCTGTTTGGTATTCTCTGCTATATCTCGCTCTTGCCCTTTTCTTGCCTTCATCAGCTTCTCTTTATAAAACATCCAGGTATACAGTATGCCGCTGTCCCTCAGTTCCGTAAGGCATATGGGGATTTTGCTAACTGCTGTTATGACACCACGTGCCCTGCATTTTCAACACTCATTAATCACATCAGCATAAAGCTAGACATCAACACACAACACTCCAGCGGTCAGAAAACCACCTCATAGCTGATTAAAAGTGGAAGATGTCCTAAAAATTAACAGCCATGACACTGGAAAAAACATTTACCCTAGTAGGCATTAAAGACACATTAATTATGCAAGCACTGATTAATTAAAAAACGTTTTCTGGGTTAAACAAGGCTTTAGAAGAAGTGTGCATTGTGTCTTCCTTATTCCACTGCATTTTATATCAAATTACTATGTTTAATAGATAACCCAAAATGAAAAGGTTAATATGAAGATTGGACATCACTGACACCAACTTGGGGTGTGTTTATACACTTGGCAGGTTTGGTTTGATTGCTCTGTAAGTGCAGTTCATTTGAATAAGAGTGAACTCTGCCGTCCGAACCCTGGTGCGCACCAAACAAGTGGACCGAGTCCCCTAAAAAGGTGGGTCTCTGTCCACTTCCAAACGAACTCTGCTGGGGTTAGACTGAAATATGAACACAACAGGGACTAAAGACATCTAAACGAACCAAAAACAGGATGTGCTGTCACAAGATGCTACCCTAAATAGGACACAATGCTCAACTGTTTTTTCTCATCATAATGAGCATAATTTATAAGCTCTTTGTGAGTTCTCAGCTAGTACAAATTAGGGGTTGAACGACTTCAGATTTTTTTTAAGTCAAAATTTATGTGATTAAAGTCAAATCAACTAGTCTCTGATGACGGATTAGTTCACTTCAGAATTCAAATTTTCTGATAATTCACTTACCCCCATGTCAACCAAGATGTTTATCTCTTTCTTTCTTCAGTTGAATAGAAATTAAGGTTTTTGATGAAAAAATTCCAGGATTTTTCTCCATATAGTGGACTTCACTGGGGTACAACAGGTTGAAGGTCCAAACTACAGTTTCAATGCAGCTTCAAAGGGCTCTACATGATCCCGGACGAGGAATAAGGGTCCTATCTAGCAAAGCGATTGGTTATTTTCTAAAAAAATAAAACTACAAATACTCATCTTGCACTGCTCTGCGATGCGGCACGCATTTTGCAATCACGTTGAAAAGGTCACGTGTGACAAAGGCGGAAGTACCGGCCCAGTGTTTACAAAGTGAACATGCAAAGACTAAGTCAAACGGCCTTTACAAAAAAAAGGTAAAACAACAATGTCGGACGATTTTGAAGTTGGAGGAGAAAATGAAATGGAGCTTTTCGCCTTACCGCGGTACTTCCGCCTACGCATGACCTTTCCAACGCGATTACGTAATGGCTGGTGCATCGCAGAGCAGTGCAAGACGAGCATTTGTGGTTAAAAAGTATATATTTTTTATTTTTTTTAGAAAATGAACGATCGTTTCTCTAGATAAGACCCTCTTCTGGGATCGTGTAGAGCCGTTTGAAGCTGCACTGAAACCAATTTGGACCTTCATCCCGTTGTACCCCAGTGAAGTCCACTATATGGAGAAAATCCTGGAATGTTTTCCTCAAAAAACTTAATTTCTTTTCGACTGAAGAAAGAAAGACATAAACATCTTGGATGACATGGGGGTGAGTAAATTATCAGAAAATTTTAATTCTGAAGTGAACTAATGCTTTAATGCACAAATAAGCCTGAACCTTGAGCTGAGACTCGAACGCGGGTCGCCTTGTGCACAGATATGGCATATGGCACAGCGCTGCCCACAATTGCTCCTACATAACAGCTTTTTTTAACAGTTCTTTTGTCTTTGGGTCATTATATTTCTCTCAGATTTCTGCTAATTCTAAATCAGATACAGATGAAAAAGCAGCATGAATGTTCTCCAAAACATCTTGTCATAAGGTTTTTGAATGACGTGAGGGGGAGTAAATGATGACAGAATTGACAGAAAGTACTCTTAAAAAATCATGTTGACAACTGCAGACACAGAATCCTGTGAGGTTGAGTATTTATAGCTTCTGGCACATGTGATCAGGATGGCAGAGCAGAAGAGGAAAATTATACCTGAGTGCTTTCATCTCAAATTATATGTTACATACAAGGTCCTAACTATATGGTTTGAAATTCAAGGATATGAGCAAAAATATACTCCCACTCGCACAAAACCATACTAATCAGAATGTAGTGACATTTCATTTTCTAAAGGCTCCCGGCCAGGCCAAACTTTTAATTTAGAATTGAGAGATGCATATTTTGTGAATATGCATATAGAGTGACTTTATAGACATGTCTTTGTCAAGAGTAAATTTTCAGCATGTCTAATGAAAATCATCAGGAACTGTAATTTATTAGTGACAGCAGAGTAATTTCAGAGTAATTTGCATGAGCTGATTTCATTAAAAATGATGTCGACCAGACAAATTCCTGACATCAAATCTTGAGGAAAACTAATTTAAAGGTGAAGTGCGTAATATCTCTGCCATTAGCATCACCAAACAATTAAAAAAATGTAATAAAAATAATTTCAAACAGGCTTCTCAAGCACGCCTGCCATTGGTTGAACAAACAAATAGTCCCGCCATAAACTCACACCATTGGTTGAGTCCTTGTTTCTGTGATGTGCTGGTCGGATGCTTAAAGGGATAGTTCACCCAAAAATGAAAATTCTATCTTTAATTACTCACCCTCATGTCGTTCCAAACCCCTAAGACCTTCGTTCATCTTCAGAACACAAATTAAGATATTTTTGATAAAATCTGATGGCTCAGTGAGGCCTGCATTGCCAGCAAGATAATTAACACTTTCAGTGTCCAGAAAGCTACTAAAGACATATTTAAAACAGTTCATGTGACTACAGTGGTTCAACCTTAATGTTATGAAGCGACGAGAATACTTTTGTGTGCCAAAAAAACTAAATAACGACTTTATTCAACAATATCTAGTGATGGGTGATTTCAAAACACTGCTTCATGAAGTTTTACGAATCTTTTGTTTTGAATCAGTGGTACGGAGTGTGTATCAAACTGCCAAAGTCACACCCCCCAGTGGTGAACCATTGAAATTTTGAAACACTTATGACGTAGCGAAGCCTCATTTACTGAAATCACATGACTTTGGCAGTTTGATACGCGCTCCGAACTACTGATTCGAAACAAAAAATTCGTAAAGCTTCAAAAGCTTCATGAAGCGGTGTTTTGAAATCGCCCATCATTTTTATGAAAAATATCTTAATTTGTGTTCCAAAGATGAACTTACGGGTCTTACGGGTTTGGAACGACATGAGGGTGAGTGATTAATGACATAATTTTCATTTTTGGGTGAACTAACCCTTTAAATCAAACAAAACAATGAAAAAATATGGATTACATTACTCAGGAAAGTGAATAATGTGTTTACATATTTACACAGATTTATGTATTTTCTGACATGAGAAGTGTGAAAAAAAATGCAAAAATGCTAAGCTTAAAGAGCTCCTTGTGATTTTTCCACCAAAATAGAAACTATTTTAGTATTTTAACAAAAAAAAGAAGAAGAAAAAAAATGCAGGATGTAGGCTTCTTCAATTTAAAAAGAACGTGAGGGAAAGTTTTCTCTGGACATGAAGAATACAGATTGTAGCGGAAAGGTCTAAAATAAAGATCTGTAAGAGAAAGAGCATTAAAAAAGACAGGAAGTCTCTAATCTTTGACCATTGTCTTCAAGAAAGGCAAGGCCTGTCCGAGTCAATGTAATATATCCCTTTCTCCCCAACATCTTCTCTCACTTCCTGCAGAAGACAACATCTCTGATGATGATTAATGGTTTGAGAAGATCTCAGTCTGTTTTGTTCATCAGACACTGCCTGTTTACATCGTCTCCATTGTTCTGTTGTTACAATAGCTACCTGTGATCCTAGCACAAACACACACACAAGGTTCGTTTTTGTGAATTGTGGGGACATTCCATAGGCGTAATGGTTTTTATACTGTACAAACAGTTTTTTCTATCGCCCAACACTACCCCTATCCCTAAACCTAACCATCACAGGAAACTGTGCACACTTTTACTTTCTCACAAAAACTCATTCTGTATGATTTATAAGCCTTTTGAAAAGTGGGGACATGGGTAATGTCCTCATAAGTCCCCTCTTTTTGTAATACCTATGTCTTACCCATGTCATTATACACATTTGTGTCCTGATATGTCACAAAAACGCACACACACACACACACACACACACACACAGATGAACCTAAGGGTCTTTGCTGTATTTAGGACACTTGACACTGACTATGCAGCACCAGCAGACCTGTCAGCAGTTGTTTGACTTCCGGCGACATGCTGCCGTACTTTGTATTTACTATGCGAGTGTCAAGGCGGATTTGTGTTTGGAAGTTCCACCAGCAAGAGTAAGTCATGTGTCTGTATGTGTGTGAGGATTTAAGCATAAGATGAAGTATTTTTGGCATAGAATTCATTACATATAGCAGCAAATGTTACATTAATGACTAATCATTTGCTTATGACTATTGGACTAGTAGAGAAAAATATTAGGTAAATATCTAAAGAAAAATATAGATATAGATCTATTGGCTTGTCAGTTGCTGGATGACTAGAGTTGCCTTCACATGCTATTGGAAACGTCCCACTTCTGAAGTCGTGATTACAAGCTTGTCGTGTTCCGGTGCTTCGTTTTCTTGCCTATTTCTTGAGGAAATCTTATTAAAGCCAAAATGTATTGAAGATATTTCAATGTAGCATCACGTTCATTGACAACCATAAACATTCACCACGGTATCTAGATAGTCAGCTGACAGTTTATAGCTGTTTATAGCACACCCAACTCGGAAATGATCTCAGAGTTTCCTATAGTAAACACGACTTGAGAGGGTGTTCTCCAATTTCCAACTGGGAAACTCGTATTTACGATAACAAGTAACACATTGAATTAAACGTTTATTATTACAAATAATTTTCAGCAACTTAAATAAAGCTGAAATAAAATAAAATATAAATATTAGATGAAAAACTAAAACTTAAAAACTTAACTGAAATAAATGTCTAAATCGAAGTACTAAATCTAAAATAAAAATTAAGTAAAGCTAAATAGAAATAAAAATGACAAAAGCACATACAATTACTAAAACAAGCTTAAAAAAATATATAAAAATAAAAGCTAATTCAAAATATTAATAAATACTATAATAGTACATAAACCAAACAACACTTAACAGGATTATTTTAACCTTCATCATTAACGGCAACATTTTATTTTTATTTTTTAGTTGCAAGCCAGTGTCAGCTTCTTTTATTTTTTCATTTTCACAAAACCCCTTGAATATTTTGCTGTATGAATATCTGAACATACAATATATCATATATTTTATTCTAGCTTGATGCATTCTTTTTTATCAGCACTTGAATGTGGGTGAGTTTTTCTCAAATACTACATTACATTCAGATTGGATTCAGAATGATGATCAAAACATAGATGGAGAAGACTGAGTCCATCAACAGGGAAAGATTTAAAGTCAAGAAAAATTGTGTTTTTTGGTAGTGCTTGATATTACCCATCAGGAATTGATTGGATTGTGAATACAATCTCTGAAAAATAACAGGGATTCATGGTGTCATTAATACATTTTGATAAACTATTGCAAAGATGAACATTGTTTACTTTGGAATATCATGCACCAATGAATCATTCACAAAAAGACCAGAAAGATGCATTAAGAAAGGAAATTTGCTCAATTTTGTTTTCATGCTGACTGCAAAGATTTAGGCTAAACAAACTGACCTTTCAATTAGTGTACAGCAAGTTGCTTTAGAAGAAAATCATGTGCTAAATGGCAATTAAAAGCAGGTTTGTGTTCAAAAGCCACTCAGTTTGACAGAGCCCTGCTGATAGAAACATCTGTACACATTCACATAGTTTCAGCTTTTCAGCAGGGCTGAGAAAATCGAATTCACGACAGGTACTTGGCAGGAGTATCTGCAGGAGACAGCAAGGTTTTGCCAGACTCCTGGAGTGCAGCTGATGATACCGTGAGTCACTTCACGCCAGGACTCAAATTGCAAAGTCACCTGCACTCTGTGCTCTAACACTTAGGCAGGAAGTCAAGAGAAACGCCAAACACGACTGACTATTACAACACAAGAGATGCAGAGACAGATACAGACGGTTACGTGTACATTTATTCCATGAGCTGAGTTACCTGACGGTGTAACAGAATATCATTTTGGATAAAAACTGTGCATAAATTCAGTGAGGTTACATTAGAAAATAGATAGAGTTATAAGACACCTACGAAAATATCAACACACTAATGCAGTTATACAAACCATTAGAAAGCACAATGCAATCACGATAAAGATAATTCGCTCAGACTAGCTTCTAAACCAATTTGCAGGGGACATATCATGGAAAACTCAATTTTCTTGGCTCTTTTGTAGTAAAAGAGTTCAATGTGTACATGTAGACATTCTGATGTACACAGCGAAAAGCTCACACAGAACATTTATTGAAATAAATCTGCATTAACAGGTCATTCAACAATAGTCATGTATCTGGAATAGTAGGTTTACTATTGCTGCAGTATCTACTACACTGTAAAAAAGAATTGTTGGTTTGCCTTAAAATTGAGTTCATTGAAATAAAAAATTTGAGTTAATACAATGAAGGTGATTGGTTTAATCAACAGAAACTCAAAGGGCCCTATCATACACCCGACGCAACCAGGCGCGACGCAAGTGTTTTTTGCTAGTTTCAGCCTGACGCAGTTATTTTCACGTCCAGCGCCACGTTGTTTAAATAGCAAATGCTTTGCGCCCATTTGTGCGCCACATTTTGCCGAGTTACTATTTTGAGGCAACTGCAATAGACCTGTAAATGTTTCTCTTTGTTAGGTTTGGTTAGTGGTGTCTAAAATGCATCTTTACGCACAACTGCCAGCCTGCATGGTGAGATTCTCAAGACTCCAGTGACACCAGCAGCTTCAAATACCTGTTTGCTGCTCAACACTGGCTTTTTTTATAGCTGCTACTATTTTATAGTATAAATACAATACATTTTTTTTGATAGGAACTTTCCTCAATAAGCCTTTATCTGACCAAGTTCTGCTGTGCTCTAAATCACTCACAAATCTTATAATAATTTGATAATCTCCATTCAGTTTCACACAATATTAGTTGTTTTCATGCCTTTTGCACAACATTGCATTCATGCTTTTCATCTTCAGAAAGATCTTTCTTCCTCCCATATTGCATGAGAACTGTGACTTGCTTAATAATGTGGAACAACCTATAAGTAGGGTTTCCATAGATCTGGCAAATTATTTTGTCTGAGATTGATACCAGTTATCTAAAAAGACATGGATAAATAAACAAACAAACATTTTCTTAGAGAAACTAAAATCTGAATGTTTATTGTACTGAAATCTTACTGATACGTCAATTGCATAATAATTTCGAACGCAGTGTATATATATTTAACTTTTTTTCCCTGATTCCACGATTGTAAGAAAACGTACA
The DNA here is from genome assembly GCA_003731715.1 of Anabarilius grahami. Lineage (NCBI taxonomy): Eukaryota > Metazoa > Chordata > Actinopteri > Cypriniformes > Xenocyprididae > Anabarilius > Anabarilius grahami. The sequence goes on from RJVU01042532.1 coordinate 953,697, forward strand.
AATAAAGATACTTTTAGATGTTTAATTGTTATTTGGAGCATTGGGATCGCTAGACGAGGACTAGATGAACAAATTTTTGTGTAAACCTCAAATTCGACCAAATTGACATTTTTCACTTGTTTTGCCTGAAGCTCGAAATGAGCCTGTACGCATTCTGACTCATTTTGCAAGCACGGGTCACATATTATGTTATCTGAACCACATTAATTATTTAAGTTGATTTGACAAAAGAAAAAATGTTGTGATAACAAATCATGAAAATAATATTTTACAGTGTATGCACAGTATGAAAACCTGGATGACTTATTACATTTGCCAATATGCGCAGTATACTACAAAGCACACTTTGAAATACTGTATCCCACAATGCAACGCACTCAACCTGATCTTTCATTTCTAGTATGGTGAATGAACAGGAAGCTATACATCAACCTTGATTGTTCACGTCTTTCTTGATGTTGAAGTCAAACGTATTGAATTACTAAGAATTAAATATGCATATTATGAGGTCATGTGAACAGCACAATGACGTGACAAAAATGTAACATACTGCTCTTCGAGACCATTATTGTGGAATAGTACCTGCTGTTTCAAAAAACGACAAAGTCTCGTCAAGTTATGTTTACCACGGGCTTTATTTTACTCATAAATTGGAAAAACTCCATTATAAAACCCCACATTATAATATCGAGGGAACCAGGGGAGAATTAGTCTTCTGGGTTTTGGCATCATCCCTGCAGCATTCTATAAGAATGAATTTGAATCCCACATGCAATTTTAGCGAATAAGACCCATTAGCATCAGGGAAAAAAATAATTGATAAAAAAAGTGTAGAATATAACCGCTTCGGCTTTTAGCAGGAAAGCCAGTACAAGAGTCGCATAAAGATTATCACTCATGTTTCCAACACATGGACGTAACAGGACCTCAAAACCTTAGTGAGCAGTGACTAACCCGCAGCGAGAGGATTATGTTTCCAGCAGGGGGGAAATACATCATCACTGTAATTCAATAGCATGAAAGAGTCACTAAAAAAACATCAAGGGATGTTCCTTGTTCTTAACCTTGCAGAGGTTGTAAATACAAGACATGATCATCTCATCTACCGAGTTTCACAAGAAGACCTTGAATAAAGTCTTTGAATAATGGCATGAATCACAGTTCAGTTCTGTGTTAGATTTAGTCTTTTTTTCTAATTACTTCAATTTCTTTTGTCATTTTCAGCTCGGTCATGTTCAAGGTTTCTCTGATTTTAAATGTATAAATGTACTTTTCTAAAATAAAACATTAAAATGGGTTTTTGATTTCTTCAGAATGGCATTTGAAATGCCATGGATGAGGTATAAGAAAAGGTACATAAAAATATTAGTATAATTTACTCCATAATTTACTAATTTACGAACATTTTGCTAATACTAAGGAACCTATTGAACCTATTGATCCGACTGTCAGCATGTACAAATGTGGATCTCACACATCATTTCTAAACATTAAGGGTACACTATGTAACTTTTAGTCCTCTAGCGGTTAAAAAACAAAGCTGCATGCATTTTATTGAAGAACATTGTTTTGGTTGTGCTTTGGCTCTGCGTGACTGTGCGGATGATTATAGTTATCCTACTGCTCATAAAACATTCACTATTTGACTTAAAGGGTTAGTTCACCCAAAAATGAAATTTCTGTCATTAATTACTCACCCTCATGTCCTTCCAAACCTGTAAGACCTTCGTTCATCTTCGGAAAACACAAATTAAGATATTTTTGATGAAATCTGAGAGTTTTTTTTTTTATCCCCTATAGAAAACAACATAATTACCACATTCAAGGTCCAGAAAAGTAGTAAATACATTGTTAAAATAGTCCATGTGACTGCAGTGGTTCAACCTTAATGTTATGAAGCGACGAGAATACTTTTTGTGTGCAAAAAAAAAAACGTTTTCTTTATTCAACAATTTCATCTCTCCCCTGTCATTCACCTATGCTGTTGATGTTGTACAGACATTGCAGGCTACCATGTTTACGTCCAAACGCTGGCTCAATATTGGTCGACGCTGTACATGTGAGCAGCATGACACATGTGTGTGATGCTGACACAGGAGCCGGCCAATAATGAGTCGGCGTTCTAGTAAATTTTAATTTTGAACAAAAAAGTTACATAGTACATCTTTTAGATTTTTTTAATGTGGGCCTCAATATTCAAACAGGCTGTATAGGCAATGCAAGAGAATCTGACATTACATAACAGAGTCTACAATTCAAACTTTAAAGGTTTATCTTGATGGCTTTTATGTCTCTTTTTTTGTTAAATGTTGTAAAAATGCTGAACATGGCTTGAGGGACATTACATGGTATATCGTTTTAATTAGTCAGTGCTCTTATGTGGTAACAAAGAACTTTCTGCTGGACTGATAGGATCTAAACCAATTAAATCCTGTGTGCCTGAGAGGCCAGTCCACTTCTGTAGATCTCAGATCATTAACAGCTTTAATTAGGGCTGTTTCAGTGCTGTGATGTTGATGATCTCAGATCTTCAACAGAGACTACATTTCTATTTATTTTAAATAGAGAGTAAAAGTCCAAATTAAACTTATGGCTATTTCTTCAACTACACTGATGTTTATATTACAGATTTACATTTTCTTCTAATATGAAAGGCACATTAAAACTGTCTTTGAAAGTTTTTTTTGACATGCTTTTATTATATATCACTTAAAATATAAAAAGAAAAAAAGAAAAATTGAGATATACTTGAAAGAATATTTATGTAGTGTATCATTTAAAAAAATGAAATGTTTTCTGAACCAACAAATGACGTTTTCGTCTCATCTCAAATTAAATGAATCCATGAGAGTGTGAAAAGAGGGTTTTAAGAGATACTTTCTAAAGTTCAACAGGGACAAAAGTGTTCAGTTGAAAAAAAACACCCTTCTATTTTCTCAGTAATTTTTCTTAAAAAGGATGTTAGATTGGCCCATAATTGCTCAGTGTCAAATGTTGTACAAATATTTCTTTAAAAGCATGTAAAGTAGCTTCCTCTAATTGGAGATGATTCCACAGAAAGGCTAATTTGCATAATTCAGAAGAGCTTGGTTTATAAACAGCTTAATATGGCTAACGGAAGCTGTAAACATTGAGTTTTAATTAAAATGGATTTGAGGGTCGGGGTCTATCTGGGTCTACTCAGCAAATAGGAAGAATGCTAAATTTAAGCACTAGGGATTTGAGCATTAATTTCACTTCATTCTCACGTACACAGATACTTGTGAGTTACATAGTGGGTTATATTACAAAAACAAGTATACAAAAAGTTTGCTGGGGCCGGGGCATATCCGTCATTGGGGTAATGAAAATATTTTAATTACAACACTGTTATGAAAATTAATAACACTTAATAAAAATAACACTTTTAGATTATCAATAATGCATCAATGTTTTCGAAAAAGAAACATCTAAAAGTAATAGCTGCTTGATGTGAAGCACCACAGTGAATGAACACCAGTAAACTGAAGCCCGTTTTATAAAACACATCTTACATGAGATTAATCCGATATCCTAGATACACAACATACAGCAAACATAACATTACAACTTGTATCTGCAAAAAAAGGATGCAAATGCAAGTGAACTTGAGTTACGCGCTTGTCTGAATGTGTAACTCCTGTTGTGGGTGCACTCTTCCCGTAACAACGCTCTAAAACATGGGCAACTAATGCACAAAAAAATTACAACATTCTATTACAATAGTGTTTTCATTTATAATGTTATATACACCGATCAGACTTAACATTATGACCAATCTTTTTCTGTCCTGACCCGTCAAGGCTTGGACTCCACTAGACCCCTGAAGGTGTGAAGATTAGCAGCAGATCCTTTAAGTCCTGTAAGTTGCGAGGTGGGCCTCCATGGATCGGACTTGTTTGTTCAGCACATCCCACAGATGCTCGATTGGATTGAGATCTGGGGAATTCGGAGGCCAAGTCAACACCTCAAACTCATTGTTGTGCTCCTCAAACCATTCCTGAACCATTTTTGCTTTGTGCACATTATCCTGCTGAAAGAGGCCACAGCCACCAGGGAATACCGTTTCCATGAAAGGGTGTACATGGTCTGCAACAATGCTTAGGTAGGTGGTACGTGTCGAAGTAACATCCACATGGATGGCAGGACCCAAGGTTTCCCAGCAGAACATTGCCCAAAGCATCACACTGCCTCCGCCGGCTTGCCTTCTTCCCATAGTGCATCCTGGTGCCATGTATTCCCCAGGTAAGCGACGCTCAAGCACCCGGCCATCCACGTGATGTAAAAGAAAATGTGATTCATCAGACCAGGCCACCTTCTTCCATTGCTCCGTGGTCCAGTTCTGATGCCCACTGTTGGTGCTTTCGGTGGTGGACAGGGGTCAGCATGGGCACCCTGACTGATCTGCAGCTATGCAGCCCCATACACATCAACCTGTGATGCACTGTGTATTCTGACACCTTTTTATCAGAACCAGCATTAACTTCTTGAGCAATTTGAGCTACAGTAGCTCATCTGTTGGTTCGGACCACACGGGCCAGCCTTCGCTCCCTACGTGCATCAATGAGTCTTTGCCACCCATGACCCTGTCGCCGGTTCACCACTATTCCTTCCTTGGAGCACTTATGATAGATACTGACCACTGCAGACCGGGAACACCCCACAAGAGCTGCAGTTTTGGAGATACTCTGACCCAGTCGTCTAGCCATCACAATTTGGCCCTTGTCAAACTCGCTCAAATCCCCCATTTTTCCTGCTTCTAACACATCAACTTTGAGGACAAAATGTTCACTTGCTGCCTAATATATCCCACCCACTAACAGGTGCCGTGATGAAGAGATAATCAGTGTTATTTATTTCACCTGTCATAATGTTATGCCTGACTGGTGTATATGGAAGATCTTGCACTTAACTGTATTCTTGGGCCAGTTGTCCAAAATGATTAATCTGGATCAGAATGATCTGGATTTGGAAATCCCATCAGGTAATCCATCTTACTTTTGTGCCGGTTTTTCAAAGCAAAATTGGATTGGATCACCCTGATCCAGATACATACTTTTTCATACAAATGGTGTATTTTTTTGAGCAGTTTTAAAGTTTTATTACATTTTTGTTCCTGAAATCCACCCTTCTACTGGGATCAATATAAACCAGATTTTTTGGATCAATGCTATCCCAATCTTATACTAAAAAATTTTGAACAACACAAACTGATGATTTGATCCAGATCAAATCCAAGATTGGATTTTATGATCTAATCTGATTTCAGAATCCTTTTTCTTTTTCTTTTTGAACAACTCATTTTCAAGATTTGATCCAATATACGATATTCGAAATCCGATCAGATTACTTTTGAGCAACTGGCCCCTCATGATCAAAGTGATCCCAGGCATCACTGCACGCTTTCAAATCCATAGTTTCACTTTATTTTGCCAGTACGGACTGAATACTATCCTAATGCTAACCAATCAGACCTCAGGTACTGCCCAAAATGCTGCAATAACCGGAAAAAAAGAAATATACTTTTTAAAGTCACAGCGATCATCATTTTCATATATATATATATATATACACACTTAGAATTTTGTTTTCTGGTAAATATATATATAAAAATTAAAACCAGAAAAAAATAACCTGCTAAGCTTGAGAGTTCATTTGGTCTTGTAGCACCAGACCAGCACATTTTAAGAATATAATTTTTTTGCAGTGCCTGCACTGTACCGTCAATCATGTTGACAGATCTTAGCAAAATCCATCCGGCTCTGCTGTCTTTATCAAGCATCTGAGTGTAACTCACATCATCAGGGGAACTAGAGCTTGCAGCTTCCTGTTTCGACGGCAGAAGGTGGAGATATCTGGAAATCTAAGCATGGCAATAACTTCACAGGGAAGGAATCACAGGGTGTGACCCTCAAGCCCGGACTGAGATGCCATCTCAAAGTCTGGCCCGAATGAGATTTGTGCAAATAGCAGGAAGTAAAGCCCCCTGAGGACAGCTCAAGGTTAAAAGCCCACATAAAGAGCCAGCAGCTCAGAAGAAATACATCTGCAAAACACAGACCTTAAAAAAGTCCTTTTCAGTGAGCCATGAAAGCAAATAATCCCACACACAAAACCATTTTCTGAATTATTTTTGTTTTGTTTTTTTGGTACCAATAACTAAACAACCTTTAAGCAACGCAACATTAGTTGGGAAGCAAAACTGCACAAGTCATAGAATGCATCTTGAATGAAGTTTATTTTTCTCATCCCATAGGCAATTTTTTTCCCCCTACTTTTTAAACCTCACTCAATTTGGTTAGGTTTATGCTTACAACAAGAGAAAAACAACTTGCCAAAATAATTCATTCAAGTATATTCCCTGTAAACAAGTTTTAATATATAACCCAATTTTACTTCTCATTTGATCTTGTTTTAAGGATGCTTAGATCTTTTTATTGGAAAACATTATAAAAATACTAGCACTAAAATGATTTTTCCTTTCTACTTCCTCGCCAAAAGTAGTTTGTAAGTCCTTAATGAGGTTCTAAAAGTCTCTTTCTTCACTTTCTCCATATTCACACGGAAACAGGTTTCATCTTTTCTGGGCTGCTTAAGTAAAACTGTGAAAATTTATTCTGAATGCTATTTAAAACACAAAATAAAATCCCATAGAGCTGGAGGCTGGCGCTCAGACAGACGTGCATCTGCCGACAGCATTGCCTTGCTTCTTCACTTCAAAGAAACAGATTTCCCAACCGCAAAAAAGCCACAGGGATGATTTACCGTACTGAAGATCCCATAAAAAACCTTCACATCACATCCATACAAAGTTGCCTTTTCGAGAGCCCAAATCAGGGGGCGAGGGCATGTTTAATGGTGTCACCTGCAAATAGGTTGAAGCTATCAGCTTTCCCTTTGCTCCTGTAAACATAAAACGGTTTTGGTGCACTGGGATCACCTATTAAACCTTCAACACACACACACACACAAGTTCTCTCATCAGCAGAGAAATGACAGCCCTTTCATCTCACATCCCCATAATCCGCTCTCATTAGCGGCACTGAGCAAAAGTAGAGGGCGGACACATGGATGAAGGAGATGAATCGCTGCTGCTTGTGAAACAGTGAACCATGGCTGTACAAAAAACAATCCCTCCCTTCTCCGTTGTCGCACACACCAGGGACCCTCCGTGTCTGCATACAGAGACACACGCTAATTAAAGCAAACCTTGCATGAGCCTGGTGAGATTTGCAGTTCTTCCTTATCGCCTGCACCCCCGGTCTGCCTCCGAAGACGTGTTAAAGAAACAAACAAACATTAGGAGGGAATATAATAAGCAAACGCAAGAGTGGGCTTCTCTTGAGGCAGCGTCGACGTACATGCGTATCGGAGCGCCATCAGTTCCTCGTAATAATGCAGTGCTAAGCTCTCGCATAGTGCTTTTCAACCATGAAAAGGCTGAAATGATATGACACAGTCGAGAGCCAAGACGGGATGACTGTTTAGGATAAACCCCATTGTGCCAATAAGAATAATAAGGGTCATTTTTATAAAGGCACAAAGGTGAAGATATCACCTTGTTTTCTACTGAAGCTAAGCAGGGTTGAAAAAAATTCATTATAAAATTATATTTTTAAAGTCTGTTTACATTTTAAATATTCACTCCTGTTAAAAAGTTTGCGGGTCGGTAAAAATGTTTTTGAAAGAAGCTCTTATGATCAGCAAGGCTGCATTAATTTGATCAAAAATGCAGTAAAATCAGTAATATTGTGAAATAATATTACAATTCTGCAGCATTTATTAATCTTAGTTAATGTTCATTTCAACATTTACTAATACATTATTAAAATCAAATGTTTTATTTGTTTATGCACTGTGAACTAACCTGAACAAACAATAAACAGCTGGATTTTTATTAACTAACATTAATAAAGATAACATTAACAAATGTATTGTTCACTGTTAGTTCATGTTAGTTGATACATTAATGAATGTTAACAAATGAGACCTGATTGTAAAGTGTTACCATTATTATTATGGTTCCATTCTGCTTTCTAAAGATAGGTCAGAAATCTTACCTTTATCTTGAGCCTAGGTATTTTTCTGTGTAAAACTGCTTTGGAAGCTGAACTGAATTGGAAATGTTTATATTCAGATTTATAACATTACTCTAAAGGTGGGTAGAAAATAAGTTGTCAACTTAAAACAAATAGATACATTTTCATGTTGAGTACTTTTTTTCCCCCTTTTTTTAAAGATATATTTTTGGCGTTTTTGCCTTTATTATGATAGGACAGTAAGCAGACAGGAAGCTAAGTGGGAGAGAGAGAGTGGGGACTCAAACTCGGGTCGCCCAAAGCACAAAGGCACTATATGTCGGTGCTGCCCACTAGGCTATCGGTGCCTACACGGTGAGTTCTTTTATAAGCCAGTATAATTGTTTTTTATATAACTGCCTTTCGTGATCATACTTAAGAGTCCTTATCAAAAAGTTCGAAAACATGCACTAGACAAATTAAAATGTTCAAATCCATCTCTTCCCCAATAGAACCATGTAGATCAGATTACTGTACAATATGTTTTCTATTAACAGGATCATGCAGAGTGATCGCTGAAATGAATGTACAATTAAAACCAAATGACAAAGCCAGGCTAAGATGACGACCGTTCTCACATTGATTTTGATAAATCTCGCCTCTCGCTTCTTTTTGCCCAGATAAGACTGGTTTGGCAAGCACACAGTACGACATAACTGTGAATCTGTCGAAACCAAGTCTACGCTGAATGATCACACCTGGAGCCCTCAAATCATCACCACTTCTCTTGCCATTTTCTACAGCGCTGTGCGAGGCATTTGATTGGTTTGACAGGCCTATGAAAGCATGTTGCCTTGGTTTCCAGAGTGTGTTTCTGTCATTCTGCCTGTAATAGCTAAATTTTAGAGGGAGCTTTGCAGACAGTGAAATTACCTGCACATTTTAGCTGTGAAGATGCTGGGATTGCTGATCAAACAAATGGATTTGTGATGCCAGACCGGTTTTAATCAACATGGGTCACCAGTAAAAATAGATAATAATAATAATTATGGAAGATGGTGGATATTAATGGTGTTAGATATGAATAAATAGGTCTACATATTGGGTACGTCCCCTTGTGAAAACATCCTTTAAAATAAATGAGTCTCCTTGCTCTTAACCTATGGTAATTACTCTGCACTGCACGTCCTACCACCCTCTTTACCACAGAGATCAGCGTGGAAAATCGAGTCGGGTGAGCAGCCAACCGCGATCAAGCAAATTGAAGATGAAAGAAATGAATTCTCAATCAGTTGTGCCATAGTTATTGGGAAACAGCTTAATGAGGATTTAAAAGGGATTCCTCCTGCTGTTCCAAAGAGGTGGAGAAGGAAAACCTGGGCGTAGAGCCATAACAAAATGTCCAAGATGGAATGCACATTGGGCTGTAAACAACATCTGAGCAGGTTTTTCCTTTGTTAATTTTTAAGATTTTGGGACTAATTGGGCAAATGTTTAGGGCAATTTTTATTTACATTTTTTTTTGCTCAAAACAGGACTAACATACAAAGTTAGACAGACAGAACAGCTACAAAATCTCTCAGAGAGGCTTCTTCCATCCAGTAGTCTAAGGGTGTGTTCACACTTGTAGTTTGGTTTGCTTGGTTCAATTGGTCTGGACCAAAAAAAAAAACTTAGCATTCACATTGGCATTTTTAACAACGAACCTAAAGATACCGAACCTAAAGGCATGGGGATACGTTGACAACAGGGCTGCATGATAAATTGCAATTAACATGAAATCAATTTGGCTTAGTGCGATTATGAAATCGCAAAGGCTGCGATTATTTTTTATGTGTAGCTTGTCAGTGAAGCACGGCTCTGTGAAGCAACACGCGCCAAACATCTTTCCAAACATGAGAAGCATATGCAAATAACAGCCTTCTGTAAGAGGATGCTTCACACAACATATTATTTTATAGTATTCTATACAGTGATAAAGGCTATGCTTAGCACTGAAGTATAAATACACTTTATTATCATGAAAATACCCAAGAAGGCTTGAAGAACTCAGATAAACCATATATTGTCGTAGTCGTGTGCGTCATGTTTAATCTTCTTAAATCTTGTTTATTCAGCTACAGCGATAGTATGATGCTCATAGGTATTCTTGGAATGACGTGCGTTATATCGTAGGGGGCATATTTGGAGTTTCTGCATGAGAGCACCCTCTGGCTTTCAGATGGAGCAGAATTTACTACTTATCACAGAGCCGTGCTTCACTGAGAAGCTGCGCATAAAAAAAAAAACATGCTGGCTTTGCCAAATTGCATGCGGTTTAATTTCAATTAATTGTGCAGCCCTAGTTCGCAACCTGATTGGTCGGCTTTTATGATCTATGTTTAGTGACGGAACTTACCGAAAACATCCAAAAAAGTGATGTGTGCTTGGATGCTCATTGCATGTGCATCAATATTATGGTATTTTTTCCAGCTGAGAACTAGCGAAGAGCTTATAAAATGTGTATAGTAGTCAAAAATAACTGTGTCCATGCCTTTTCAGCGCTAATTTTGCACTGCGTGTCTTGAGAAAATCTTGACAGTAGTTTTTTAACACCAAAAGAGTGTTTGCGCTTGCGCAAGCTGTTAGTAAATCTGGCCCTTAGTGACTATGTTATGGAAAAGAACATTTTAATTCAGTAGTTTAAGCAAATTAATTAAACTGAAGAGTAATATACAAAAAGTTAAGCAAATAATAATGTGTTACTTTACTCGTTACATTAAAAAAAGTAAGTAATGCACAATACTTGTAATGCGTTACCCCCAAACCTGCTTGAAAGAGTGACTGTCCCTTTCTGAGATGCACTTTACTATCAAAACCTTTTTTTTTTTTTTGAAGGTTTGAAAGTGTCTCCGAAAAGTGGCTCTGTTGCACTATCAACATTATGTTTGTTTGAGTGACTCAACCAAGGAAGTCTATAATACCTTGAGAAAGCTATCCTTTAGCACCCTCATTCATCTTAATGAACTGCCCTAATCAGCAAAACTTTGTCATGCCTAATTCACTCTACCATACAAGGACATTTAACAGAAAAAACTGCTTGATTCACAAACTAAAACAAAGGTACCACCACTAAAAACATATACTTTGTACTTGTTAAAATGTATTCTTATACTCTTTAATATACACATGCAACATAATTGTGCAGAATTGAAGTGACTTGCAATTAATTGGAATGACATGAAGTGGAATTTACACTTTTCATCTGTCTATCTACCATTGAAAAGTTCGGGGTAAGTAAAAAATTGTATTTTTAAGAAATTAATACCTAGTAGTACAGTTAGTATTACGGTTTCCACTAAAATATTATGCAGCACAACTTTCTTCAACATTGATAATAAAAAGAAATGTTTCTTGAGCAGCAAATCAGCATATTAGAATGATTTCTGAAGGATCATGTGACACTGAAGACTGAAGTAATGATGCTGACAATTCAGCTTTGCATCACAGGAAATCATATTAAAATAGAAAAGAGTTATTTTAAATTGTAGTAATATTTCACAATATTACAATTTTTACTGTATTTTTGATCAAATAAATGCAGCCTTGCTGTGCATAAAAGACTTCTTTTAAAAACAAGTATTATACAAATGTATGTTTGATCAAGTAAATGCATATAGGCAAAAATAAAATACTTTTTCCAAAAACATTAAAAATCTGTCTTGATAACTTACAGTTATATGAATTTCTTTTAATTCCACTTCCTTGTATACAAATTTGAATTACAACTCTAAACAGTGACCTCTGATTTACAAAAAGATTTTTGTCCAACTCACACATATCAGGGAAATGTCATGGCCACATTTTCTCATGTAGGAGCAGACAGGGAGCAGCTGGAGATATCATGCAGGACAGGAGCCGATAGTGAATAAACCACAAACTGATAAACTGTGCATATGACTGCTGTGGCATGAGGATACAGATGGAACAAACGTCAGTGACCTTGCTTCTATTGACCAGAAAATGAGCTTAGACTGTGGACTGTGAAGCAGATAACATTGGACAAGCCAGGCTACTGTAAACAGCGGAAAATATCCGTCAGTATGTCTTGATCTCGCAATGCGGCTATGACGGCTGCTCACTTTGCCACTTTTAAGGATTTGTGCAACTCAGTGTGCTTAAAGATACCCCAGATTTCACTACTGATCTGCAATTAGAAAATAGAGCTAATGTGCTCACACTAATTAAAAAAAGGAGTGTCAAAAAAGCAGACAGGGCCAAATGATAATAAGAAGTCATTATTTATCTGTAATTAAAACAAAAGCAATGTTATCTCTTACTGTTTCACTGCATTGCAGAATACCAAGGTCAACAAGTAATGAGCTGTGCTCTGAAATTCAGTGTATAAAATAAAAAAAAAGAGTTAAATTTATAACTCATATTAATATTCAATAGTTCTGCTTATATTGATGTTCATGTGGATGTAAAATACCAAATGCATTTCAATGTGTGTGTATGCATGTATATATATATATATATATATTACAGCTGTTGATTTAATGCGTTAATTAGATTAATTAATTGCGGTGAAAATTAATGTTAAAATTATTAACGCATTTAACGCATTATGGAGCATATAGAATGCAGTTAGAATGTCCCTAAAATTCAAGAAATGTAGCAAAAAAATGCCTCTGTTTGAGTTTTGTCTCATATTTACATCATATGATATAGTTAAGCTATATCACATGAGCAATGAGTGCAATGTCACACGAGTGCTGTTTTTTTTGTCCAGAATTGTAAGAGTGAAAATGTGAAGCTGATTTTATACAACAGACCAATAAATAATAAGTTAATATTGTGTTATTTTAGACACAATATTGTCTGTTTTGTTCAATTTTGCCAACAAAAATATAAAGACAAAGCAGTCCTGTTCATCTCCGAGCAACACACAGCGGCATTTCACTGAATGCGCAATTTGAAAGAATCAGGTGAACCATTAGGATTGTTGAATTTGAAGCGGCGCTGCACAGACCAATTGGTGTATGACAACAAAGTACCATGAGAGTGATTCAAAAGCATACAGAGCCGAGTGCTCTATAAATGCTCTTGCGGTACTTGGATGTCATACACTGATCGGTCTGATGGTGATCCGCTTCAATTCAAACAAGTCTAATGCTTCAATGGACCATGCATAAAGAGAACCATTTACTTCACTCCTGAATCAATCACCCGTTTGAACTAATCGAATGAATGAATGACTCAATGACTTAATCATTAAGACATTTTATTGCCACCTAATGGCAGTTTTAGTTTCTTAATAATAAGTATTATAATTATAGTATAATTTCATTAAAAATAATTTAATATTTCCATAGTAATAAAAAAACAAAAAACATTAAAGGTATAGTTTTCCCAAAAATGAAAATTCAGTAATCATTTACTCACCCTCATGGTCCGAAGAGTATGTGTAATAAATTCTATGTTGAATAAAATAAAATATTTCTTGCTGAAGCTACTTTTTGTAATATCTCTTTGATGCTTTACACAATAATGACTTTTAGGAGAATAATTTTGTTTTAAGAGTAATTTCTCAGCCAAATTTGATGTGCGATTAATGTAATTAATTAGATTTTAAAAATGTAATCACTTGATTATATATATATATATGTAGTAATTGCTTACCGCAAAATTTTGAACGGATGTGTGTGTGTGTACACACACACATACACACACACACACAAACATCCGTTCAATATTTTGGGGTTAGCAAGATTTTTATTTTATTTTTTTAAAATGAATACTTTCGTTCAGCAAGGATGCGTTAAAGGATTAGTTCACTTTCAATTAAAATTTTCCTCATAATTTACTCACCCCCATGTCATCCAAGATGTCCATGTCCTTCTTTCTTCAGTCGAAAAGAAATTAAGGTTTTGGATGAAAACATTCCAGGATTATTCTCCTTATAGTGGACTTCAATGGCCTCCAAACGGCTGAAGGTCAAAAGTACAGTTTCAGTGCAGCTTCAAAGGGCTTTAAACGATACCAGACGAGAAATAAGGGTTTTATCTAGCGAAACGATTGGTCATTTTCTGAAAAAATGTAAATGTATATGGTTTATTTGAACAAATAATCGCCTTTCAAGCGGTTCCACCAAAACCGCACTTTCGTATTCTTCTAAAAGCTTACGCTGTATGTCCTACGCCTTCCCTATTCAACTTACGGAACGAACGCAGCGCCAGTTAAATTTTTTTCGTAAGTAGAATAGGGAAGGCGTTGGACATACAGCGTAAGCTTTTTGAAGAATACGAAAGTGTGGTTGTGGTGGAACCGCTTGAAAGGCGATTATTTGTTATTAAAGCATATACAATTACATTTTCTTTTGAAAATGACTGATCGTTTCGCTAGATACGTCTGGTATCGTTTAAAGCCCTTTGAAGCTGCACTGAAACTGTTATTTTGACCTTCAACCGTTTGGAGGCCATTGAAGTCCACTATAAGGAGAATAATCCTGGAATGTTTTCATCCAAAACCTTAATTTCTTTTCGACTGAAGAAAGAAACACATGAACATCTTGGATGACATGGGGGTGAGTAAGTTATCAGGAAAATTTAATTTGAAAGTGAACTAATCCTTTAAATTGATCAAAAGTGTCAGTAAGGACATTTATAATGTTGCAAAAGATACCTATTTTAGATACATCAAAGAAAACTGAAAAAAAATATGAAGCAACACAATGTTTTCATCCTTGACAAAAAGCTTTGCATCACAGGAATAAATAATATTTTAAAATATATTCAAATAGAAAATGGGTATTTTAAATGGTAATTTTTTTTTTTTACTGTTTTACTGCAATTTTGTTCAAATAAATGCAGCCTTGGTGAGCAGAAGAGACTTCTTTCAAAAACATTTTAAAAAACTGACCCCAAACTTTTGTGTTCTCTGTTTGTTGTTTTTTGTTTTTTCAGCGTCTCAATTTTAAGCATCAAGTCCATTTTGGCTTATCTAAAATATTGACATTTCTTCAATTCAATTACTTACTGAACTAAACATGGCAGTTGAAAACTGACCAATCGCTTAAAATGCACTTGGCATCATTTTCAGATTTAATTCTGCCAGGTCAGTTGAAGTGTAATCTCTCACTTAAATTCAGTGGCTGTACTTGAAGAGTTCGCTAACAGATACATATCGTCTTCCAGGTGCCAGTCTTCTTATCACCCTTAAAGGCTTTCTATAAAACACCACAGTCTCCTGCTGGAGCTACAAGGCCAAGGGCAATTTTACGGTATCTCTCGCAGAGGATCTCTGCTGATGTAGAGGTTACTTTTCTCTCTCGCTAGCGCTATCTTCCCTCACTCCACTACATTAGCGTGCTACTGTGCTAATGCCGCAAGGACAATCTCCAAATTGAGCCCAGCAAAAACGTTTGACAGATAACAGTTCAAAAAAAAGTAGAGAGAGTTTAAAAATGAACCCACTCAAACCGGCCGACATTAACTCAGCTAAAAATCAGCATTATGATAACACGGTGACAGAAAATGCAAATGTCGCCGCTAATGAAATTTGGCTGCTCGTTTCTTGGCAAGGTTTGTAATTAAAAAGATTTAGGACAGAGGGAGAAGAGGAGATAGAAATGTTCACATATAATGAAAGAAAATGACAAAGGGAGGAAGGTACAGAGGAAGCAGGCGAAGAGTTATTGGGCCGTGAACAACAGAGACGTACTCAAAAGAGAATGAGGCTATTTATTAAGAAAAAGAAACATGAAACCAGAGGATCCATCAGTTACCTAGGAGCTCTGTTGGAAAGTCTGCACGTTTGGTGCTGTAACTGCCAGTTTGCTATTGCATACTACCATAGTATTACTGCAGTATGTACTATATACTTCAAATCAAAATATGTATACATAGAGTGCACAATGCAATGCTCTCAACTTCACCTTCCCATTACCAGTGTGACGAATGAAAGTAATATCTCTTTCTTGACTCATTATTTGATCAGGCTGCCAAATGTGAAAACATTTTTACACAAAATTATATCAAAATGCAAAATAATTCTAAGAACTGGAGACTACTCACGTTACATACAACATAATGAGATCATGTGACAATAAGTAGGCCTACTACATGTACTACTAAAAGACAATGTAATTGTGGAATAATGCACTTATTTTTAATAAATAGTAGGCAGTATACATTATATGCAGAATTTAATAAGTAGCAAGCTAGTATTTCATTCCCAACACAGTCATTCAAGTCTTTCCATTATCCAGAAACAAAACAGATGACAAAGAGTTGACAGAGAGTGACAGAAAAACACCCCGAAATATTTTAAAATCGTATTTGTTCCAGGGTTTGTTCCTAAATGAGCAGCTCTAAGTGACATGACAGATTTCATTCAAAGGAATATTTACATATTGCTCATCTGAGACAACACCGCCTGGGGAGATGATGGCGTCATGATCATTATAAATGTCTCTGTTAACCTATTAAAAGGAACGTTCTGGGTTCACAACCAGTTACATTGACAGCATCTGTGGCAAGAAAAATTATTTGCCCCTCAGTTGTTAAAAAAAGCAACAACTGCAGTTATAGTAAGCACCAGATAATGCACAGCTTTTAAGACTTCAATATTAAATGTGTTAACACAAAACTAGCATGCTTACTAACTTTTTCTATATAAAGTTAGATCCAATTTTACTTCCCCTTGTGAAAAAGTACACTTTAGCATTTTTTATTTTTTTAATTACTTATGGAAATAATATATTTCAACAGAATATAATTATGTGCAAATTGAACGTACTGTTTTCGGACACTTAAATGCATGTTATTTGCAAATAATGAAAATGTGTTATAGTTTAAATTTATATCAAACGCAATTAGTTAAGAGTGCTTTTAAAATACTTAAATGGAAGTACATCTTTATATGTAATTTCATAATTACTTCTATTGTCTTTGAAATATGGTAAAAGTGTACCTAATTTACTGACAAACATTTATGGAAAACTAAAAAGTAGTTATTGACTTTCTATTTATTACACATTTCTAATGAAAAGATTGAAATTTAGTAGATTTAAATATTTACTGTACATTAAATATTAAATAACACAGTCGAAATTAAAATCAAGTACTTTACGTGTTTTACATGTATGTTAGTGAACATATCAAAATAAGTGTACATTGAAGCACAACAAAACATTATTCAATTCTAATGATTTAAAATGTACTTAAAGTAAAACTTTTAATTTGACATTATGACAAAATGCACTTAAGTGTGCTAAGAAACAGTCATGAAAGCGTACTCTCTTTAAGTACACTTAAGTGGGCTTTTATTTAATTAATATTATATTATCTGCAAGAACATCTTAAATGTACTTTTGACTTAAATGACGCTAATCCTAGTACATTTCGCACAATGTTAGATACCAAGAAAGGACCTTACATAATGAGACAATGTCTTCAATCAAACTTAAACTGACAATAAGAGTCTGACGATAAAAAACAAACAAAAACATTATAAACAACAACAATCAGTTTTTACCAGATGCCAGGTGTGTGACAACACACTGCAAATACTAACGGGAACTACTTGAAGTGAAGTGAAGTGACATGTGGCCAAGTATGGTGACCCATACTCGGAATTTGTGCTCTGCATTTAACCCATCCAAGTGCACACACACAGCAGTGAACACACACACCGTGAACACACACCCGGAGCAGTGGGCAGCCATTGCTGCGCCGCCCGGGGAGCAGTTGGGGATACGGTGCCTTGCTCAAGGGCCTCACCTCAGTCGTGGTATTGAGGGTGGAGAGAGCGCTGCACATTCACTCCCCTCACCGACAATCCCTGCCGGACCTGAGATTCGAACCCATGACCTTTGGGTTACAAGTCCGACTCTCTATCCATTAGGCCACAACTGCCCCAAACTTCAGTAACAAACAACTAGAAGTTCATCCGCCTAGAAGAGTCAAAGTGAATTTAGACAACTTTAAATCTGAAATGATACAAATTTTAAAGATAAAAAAATAATGTGCTGTAATAAGATGAGCTTTATATTTTAAAACTGTTTACTTCTATTGTAAGTGCATTACTGTAATTGTGATTTAGCTTTTTTATCTATGTTTAATTGCAACCAAATAATCCATTAGTATTCAGATTGATGGCTCAATCAGCTTTCATGTATCAATACGACAGCTTGATCTGAATTACATTTTTATTGGATTGTAAGGGATGCTGTAGACCTGAAATAATCCGATCAACAGGAAAACAATAAGTATGTAAATGCTTGAATAAGACCTTGTTAAAAGTTAAAAATACCTTGTTTACATTACAGTTTTACATCTTAAAAAACATGCATAGTCATGCGAGCTCCTGTCCTTGGCTCATTTTAAGTCAGACTTGTGAATTCAGTCAATTGTTAATTGGAGACTAGCTCTGACTGGATCATTTGAATCAGTGTAATCGAACGGTTCAATTCACAAATGAATCATTCAGTGAGATTTGTGAACCGTTTTAGCAGGTTCATGGTTCATTGAAAAGAATCAGCTCATTCATGAATCAGACGCCACTATCACGCCTCTGAGCGGGTGACAATTTCTCCAGTTCTAAGTAACAAGGAATGACATGTTTTTATGGAATGTAGTGGAGTAAAAAGTATGATATTATGCTTTGGAATGTAGTGAAGTAAAAGTTTCCCAAAATAAAACTCTGATAAAGTACTTAAGTATAGGAACAAAGTTAAAATACTGTCACCTGCAGGTTTTTCCTGGTTCTGAACGTGTTGACTGGGCACTTGAATGCTCTTAAGATTTGTTTGGAATACATACACTGAAAAACTTTGGTGTAGGATTTACTTTTAAACAATTTTCATGCAGGAATTGTGTGTACTTTTCACAAATAATTACAAAGACACGGCAAGTAACAAATTGAATTAACCTTGACATTTTGAAACAGAATGACTGAAATAGTATTTTCATGTTAAACGCACTCCAATAATCTCTGTCTTATTTACAACTTTGAAAAATCATTTTTGTATACAGTGTATAGTGCACATGTAAACAAATATGTGAATCAGATTGCAAAGTGTAGGGTGAACAGAACTTTCAGAATCTGAAATCGGATTGGATTCATTCGGATTGATGGAAATTAGTGCACGTCAACATACCTGAAGCATGAGACTAACCCACTTTCTGTGGTAATAAACATCATACAACAAATGCTGCGTTCCAAACCCGTAAGACTTTCGTTCATCTTCTGAACATTGACATAACTCCCTCCATTGACAGCATACACAACTACCACTCTTAAGCCCCAGAGAGATCGTAAAGACATCCTAAAAGTAATCCATGTGACTCCAGTGGTTTAACCTCAATTTTATGAAACGACGCTAGTGATATGTTTCCCTAAAAAACAATTACCACTTTATTTACAAAATATTAATCTCCAACGTGCATTCATGAGAGCACCACGATGCATGCGTGTTGTGAAAGTGGTAGTTGCATAGGCTGTCAATGGAAGGACAGAAAGCTCTCCAATTACATTAAAAAGATCTTCATTTGTGTTCAGAAGATGAACAAAAATCTTACGGGTTTGGAACAACATGAGGGTGAGTAATTTATGCACTGCAAAAAATGCCTTTCTTACTTAGAGTTTTTGTCTTGTTTCTAGTCAAAATATCTTAAAGTTCTTAAATCAAGAAGCATTTTCTTGACAAGTAAAAATTATTTTCTTGTTTTCAGGAAAAACAAGTCAAAATTAAGAGAGTTTTTCCTTAAAACAAGCAAAATAATCTGCCAATGGGGTAAGTAAAATAATCTTATTTCAAACTGAAAACAAGAAAATAATTTTTACTTGTCAAGAAAATGCTTCTTGATTTAAGAACTTTAAGATATTTTGACTAGAAACAAGACAAAAACTCTAAGTAAGAACAGCATTTTTTGCAGTGTGACAGAATTTTGGGTGAACTGTCCCTTTAACTTGTATTGAATGTTTTTAACCATGTCT
Organism: Anabarilius grahami; assembly: GCA_003731715.1. Classification (NCBI taxonomy): domain Eukaryota; kingdom Metazoa; phylum Chordata; class Actinopteri; order Cypriniformes; family Xenocyprididae; genus Anabarilius; species Anabarilius grahami. The sequence goes on from RJVU01042532.1 coordinate 973,712, forward strand.
TTAATGCATGTTGATGCAGACTATTGACATAAAAGAGTTATTGATACAGTTGCTGACATAATAGAGGTCACTGGTATTATCATTCTGCGTTCCCCATGATGAGGACAATTAAGTTGCTATTTTTTTGGCATCATTTTAATCACTGGATGGATGATGCATTTTATTTGCTTAAATGAAAGTTAGTAAGGACAATAGCATTCATTATCTGTCCTTCTGCAGAGCATGCTGCTCTCGTCTGTTGGCATACGGTGCCAGCCATGTTGTCTGACTGCGTTGGTCTTGCCAGCTTCACAGACACTGAGGCAGCGGCTGCCATACCGAAAAAGGCACTTCAAATTGGCACTTTGATGCACTGAGACAGAAAAGTAGAGGAAGGAGGAGTGCAACAACGGTGGAGTGAGTTTTGGAATGTAGAGACGCTACAAAAAACATGAGAGAGGAAGAGAGTTTTCATTAGGGATGTGCAAAACTACACATTTTCAAAATGGACTAGTCAAAAGTGGAACTGTTTCTAACTTGACACGCCGTCTGCACAGAATGTATAACCATTCTAAAGTGTAAAAGACAGATATTCGGCATAATCGACCATCCCTAGTTTTCACAAGATAATACATTAGGAAGAAATGCATATATGCAAGTTTAGGGTTGATAAGAAGATGAGACAGTGACAGGAACAGACAGAGATGGTAATTTGGACAGACAGCTCTTTCAGTATCTCCTTCAAAGGCGTGAAGACTCTGAACACAGCAACTACCACCACATTTTTATGCAGATCACTCTCCTGAAAACATGCTAATGTACATGCAAAAACACAGTGATTCTCAGACATTTATGAAATTATTCCATATGCCAGTGCATTGGCCATTAAGAGATTATAGCAAACAGACGCCCTCTGGTTAAAGCTAATCATCACCGAACACTCTTCCACAATCTGGGTTTTTTTTTTTTTTTAATACATTGCTCAAGGCATAATAGAGAAGACTTTAATACGTCAAAACCTCAAAAGATAAGTCTCACTGCACTGGTTCAAATTCATTGGAATTTGTTTAATTATAGTCCATTTTGCACATTGAATAATAGTTTGTACAATGATCTAGGATTTACTTTGGGCTCTAATTCAATAAAAATGCATTTCATTTTATGTATTTCAGAGTGTAATAGGATATTCCGCAGTGAAAAGTCATTATTAGATGAAATATAAAAATACAGCATTTTTGAATCATCCAAAAGAAGATCAGAAACATTCATTCAGAAAGCAAAGATTTCATTTGATTATGAGAAATAAAGTAGCTTTTTTAGATATAAAGTCAAATTGTAAATAGCCACAATTGTAAGTAATTTTTATTTCCATAGAACCTTTCTAGAGCAAGCATCACACGGTGCTTTACATCCAAAATATAAAAGAGAAATAAAAAAAGATGAATAACAGACATTAAAAAACAATAAAAAGAGAAAAAAAATACATGTAGCATAATTTAGACAAAAGCAAGTTTTAGTTTTTTAAACAAGTGAGTTTTTAGCTGCTTTTTAAAAATGTCCACAGATCTTAGATCCAAATGGAGAGCATTCCACAATTTGGGAGCAACTACCTCAAAAGCACAATCACCTTTAGTCTTTAGTCTAGAGCGAGGGACAGCTAACAAGGTCTGTTTGGAGGATCTCAGATTCCTGCTGGAATTATAAGGTGAAATTGTGAAATATAAAATAAATTTTAAAAGATTTGCACTTTTCACAAAATTTTTAAAGGAGCTGTATGTAAGAAATCTATTTCAATTAATCATAAAATGGCCCTGATGTGTCACTAGACATTAAGAAATCATGTTCATTTCAAATACTTATATCACTGACAAAAGTAGTCCGGCCAGGATATTGTCATTTAAAAAGTGGACTTGCAGCCCTCAACTGATGTTGATGTTGTCATTTTGTGTTTTGGCCTGACGCGCCTCCCTCCACCTATCTACCAATCACGAAGTCAGTAGTGTTTCGGGATCCGTGTTGCCAGCTTTGCTGTAACCTACCCTAACTCCAGTCGGATAAAAATGTCTAATGTTACTAAATCAAAAAGACCTCGTTATAATTCAGAAATTCGTCGTGACAAAGTCCGAAATAAAACCAGAATTTGTATTGGAGATGCTTTTGAAAGATGGAGACGGCTGAAAACGGAGAAGAATTTGAACACAGACGCCAACGTTGCTAATTTTCTCCTGGACAGGTAAGATTCATCTATGCTTGGCTAACTTGTACTTGATGTCAATGGACATTTCATATATTCATGACAGTCGAACAAAGTTATGCATGTTTGTGCAAAGTAACATAACGTTAGCTCACATGGACGTATGCTCTGTCATTATGCTGAGACGCTGAGGAAAACAACATTAGCACGCCCATTATGGCAATTTGAAACGTACTTGAGACAGTAGCCTAATGTTACCTCAGTAAAAATGATTCGTCATTTGTTCTTCATTGAAGTAGCCTACGTTTCTGCTGAATCCTGCAGCTCATCTGGCAACCTCGAGTCAGGGGGTAGGGGGAGGGGATACACCGCTCTACAGTATTTTTATACTGATTGCAATACCAGTTTAGGCCACAATCCTACATACGGCTCCTTTAAGTATTGTTTTTACCTAATTAAAATAATAAAAAATGGCCTAAAGTTGCAACTGTGAGATATTAAAGGCTTAGTTCACCCAAAAATGAAATTTCTGTCATTAAGTTCTCACCCTCATGTCGTTCCACACCCGTAAGACCTTCGTTCATCTTCAGAACACAAATTAAGATCTTTTTGATGAAATCCGAGGGTATCTGATCCACACATAGGCAGAAACGTCATTGCACCTTTTGACGTCCAGAAAGGTAGTTGAAAACATAGTTAAAATAGTCAACATGACTACAGTGGTTCAACCTTAATGTTACGAAGTGACGAGAATACTTTTTGTGCGCAAAAACAAAACAAAAACAATGACTTTATTCAACAATTTGAATCGTTGTCATACGTAGTGAACATAGCGCAGGCTTCCTTGTTTAAGTCCGAACGGCGACTCATTATTGGCCGAAGCTGAGAACGTGAGCAGCACGATGTCGCTTCATAACAATAAAGTTGAACCACTGTGTTTTCCACCTTTTCAACTACCTTTCTGGACTTCAAAAGGTGCAATGACGTTGCTGCGTACGTGTGGATCAGATACCCTTGGATTTCATCAAAAATATCTTTAAATTTAAAATCTATAAAATCTAAAATCTCTTTTAAATTTAAAATCTAAATTTGTGTTCTGTAGATGAACGAAGGTCTTACGGGTTTGGAACGACATGAGGGGGACAGAAATTTAATTTTTGGGTGAACTAACCTTTTAAGTCAAATTGTGAGAAATACAGTATCAGTTGTAAGATAATAAAGAAATAATAAAGGCAAAATGCAATTTCAGTTTAGGATTTCAATAATTATTTAGTGATTAATATTATTTTTCCACCTGACATTAATATTATTATTACACCTGACATATTAAGTCAAATTGTGAGAAATATTGTTACAATTGTGAAATATAAAACAAAAATTAATTACAATTTCAAGAAATAGTTGCATTTTTCACAAAAATTGCAATAATTATTTTTACCTAATTAATTACAAGAAATAAAGTTGCAACTGTGAGATATTAAGTCAAATTGTGAGATTAAATAAAATAATTTGTTGAGATAAAAAAAATGCAATTTGAGATTGCGATTATATTTTGGGATTGCAATTATCATTTTCCCTAATTAATTTTGAGAAATAAAGTTGCAACTGAGATATTAAAGGGGACCTATAATGCCCCTTTTACAAGAAGTAATATAAAGGCCGGAACACACCAAGCCGACGCCGACGAACTAGTGGCGACGAAAGCAGACTGCGGGGTTGGCTCACGTCGGCAGCGTCTATGTCCAAAGTTGTCCTGACACACCAAACCGACGCTAAACAGCCGACGACCAAGGAGCACGTCCGTTCTGCGCCTGCGTGAGATAAAATGCCTTTCCGAACAGCAGGCGGCAGTAGCTGAACAGCCAATCAGAATGTTCAGATGGCCCGACGGACCGACGAGCTCCAACGCCGATTCAACATTTCGAATCGGCCGAAAAAAAGCCGACGAGGACCAACTTCAGCCGACGGTGTGGAACACACTGAGAAAACTTAGTCGGCCGACGAAGAAAAACTGCCCGACGGCCGACCGTCGGCTTGGTGTGTTCCTGCCTTAAGTCTCTGGTGTCCCCAGAATGTGTCTGTGAAGTTTCAGCTCAAAATACCCCACAGATCATTTATTATAGCTTGTCAAATATGCCCCTATTTGGGTGTGAGCAAAAACATGCCGTTTTTGTGTGTGTCCCTTTAAACACAAATGAGCTGCTACTCCCTGCCTGCTTTCCAGAAGAGGGCGAGGCTTTAACAGCTCGTGCTTCGGTTGCTCAACAACAACAAAGCTGGAGCTGAATGACGATTGCCTGTTCAGCCTTACATTGTTCAAACCGGAGTCAGACACTGATGGAGAGACTCAGGAAGAAGTTACAACTTTTAGAATGCAACTGGACGTTTCTGATTGGTTAGCGTATACATTTATGTAGTTGCTGTGGAGTTGATTCAACTCATCAACAAGCATGTGCCGTTAATCTTTTGTGCAAAACCTGTATGGATGCCGAAGTTAACGAGTCTCTAAATCAGGGGTCTCAAACTCAAATTGGCTGGGGGCCGTTGCTGTGATTTTAACATTCAAGCACAAGAAAGCGCAAAATTTCTGAAAATATACTTTCCTTTGCATTATTTCTCCCTTACTTCAAATGTATTACTAAAATATTTTTGCCATACTTAAAAAATGTAAACAGCAGTGTCTCTATCATTGTTACATACAGTATGAGTTTTTAACAGTTAGTGCAAATATTTTCCCTTATTTTATTTTAGCTTAAATAACATCAAAGTCTTGCACTGAACAACACTGTACTGAACAAATGCAATCCCTGAATACATTTGTACACTCTTCTGTTTCTTGACAGACACCTGGCAGCGCTTCTGCTCACACAGCTGAGCCACATTTGTCCAAGATGCCGTTTGAGCATCGGTAACGTTTATTGGTAGCATCGGACGTGTTTCGGTGGTTTAAATCGACGCTTGCGACTTGCGCGAGTGCTTTTACTGTAATTTAGGCAAGCGCGCTCATAATAGAATAACTCGTTTTTCCAGGCTCGCCTATATGCCGCAGCGAAATGAAAACATCTCAACTTTTCAGAATGCTGCAAGCGCATCGCAGGTCATGTGACAAGGACCAACCGATCAGCTTCGGCCTTTCCTTAACAACATCGTAAGCTCAGTCAAACAGCTGATCATAGCTATACAGGGCAGATTTTTGGGGCGTAAATGGCCTGCGGGCCGGCAGTGTTCTGTGCTCGTCTGTGCAGCCAACGACAGAACAGTTAGCATGCTTTGCTCGAACTTTTGCCATGCCGTTAGAACTGGTACACCGTTTTTGCTTGCGAAAACAAAATGACAGCGCCGTGGGTGGAAACATGCAGATTAAGGGGCAGTAATATTATAATAAGACCAATCGTTTCGCTTCTTAAGACCTCAATGTATCTTCAGGAGTTTTGTCTGCATATGTTTTTTTGAATCTCAAAGTGATGGCACCCATTGACTTCCATTATATGAATCACAGAGGGCCACGATTTCAGCTGAAAATCTTCTTTACTATTCTACTGAAAAAAAACAAATCTTGGATGTAAATTAACATTAAATTTTCATTTTTAGTGAAATATCCCTTTAAGTCAAATTGTAAGAAATCAATCGAGAGATAAAAAAAAATATTGAACGCAAAACGCAACTTGGGAATCGTATTATTATTTTGTGATTGCAATTTGTGATTGCTATGTTTTCATAATTAATTATGAAAAATAAAGTTGCAAATGAGATATTAATTCAAATTGTGAGGAAAAAAAAGTTACAATAGTGAGATGTAAAACAAAAAGAAATAAAGTTGCAATTGTGAAATATAAAGCCACTAGAGAAATATTTGAAATAGACTCAATTAAAAAAAAAAAGTACCATTTTATTTTTTACTCTGAGGTGGAAACAGGTTTTCATGATAGTCCAGGTAGGCTACAGTGAATATGTTTGTTGTTGGATTGCAATTGTAACTGTCAGTCACACATAAGTACATAAGTCTACATACATTTCCTGCCAAAATGCAGCTGCCGTGAATCTCTCATTCCTGTTCCTGAGTGATTTATTCAGTACTTCTGTTCTCTCATATGCGGTGCTATCTACCTCTCTCTTGTTCTTTCTCTCTGCCTTTCTGACATTCTCAATAATTGTCACCTTCTTACTCCTTTTTCCATCCTGTGGTTATCTTTCTCCATGTTTTCCCCATCCATTGCTTCTCTGGGGCTGTCTTTCCTTTCCTGACGATCAAGATGGTAAAAGAAATGGGGCCGAATTATTGCCTGAGATAACAGGAACTGTGAATGTACGCTTGCTTAAGTGTGTGTGTCAGTCTGTACGTGTGTAAGCCATGTAATAGCACCATCCTTCCTCATATCACACACATGCACACATGAAATCAAATTTCACATCGAAAAGTACAAGAAAATATAATGTGGTCAGAATGTAATTCATTCACATGGCACATAATGACAAGTTTTGCCACGCCATCAAACATAAAACTGGGTCAGCCATCAAGGAGGACATGAGCCAAAGCTGAACAGATTTTTACATTATGTAAATGATGAGTCTAGTTTAGACCACCAGCGTTAATATAAATAGCTTGGTTTGTGTGGCACTTACAAAACGCAGCTCATACATACGGTCAGACAATCATCAGCCATACGGTCCCTGTCTTTGCTCCTTTTCTGCCACAAATACTTTATCCTCTGTGCTCTCTAGATCTGTCTGCCTCACTCAAATCCTCTCACAAACATATTCTGAACAACAGATGCTCTGTTTTCACAAATAATGCATTCTGAGCGAAAAAAAACCCAGGAAGACATTAAACTGATAAAATGCAGTTTTCAAAGCAAGAACACAAGGAATGCACTGGAACAGAGAAAAAAGGCAGCAAAAACTGAACAGTAATGAAGAAACAAATGAACACGACAGGAATGTTAGAGATGGAATAATAGCGTACTGCAAACCATGCAATATACAGTGTATTAAAACAGAAATTAGTATTTTCTGCACCACTAGCATCACATTTCCATTTCCAATGGTTGGACAAACAAATAGTTCCGCCCCAAACTCACACCAATGGTTAACTGCGTCAAGCTAGTCAGGATGCTCAAACAAATAGAGTAATATTTTGATAACACCACATTGTCATAGAGTTTACATGTTTCAGGAGAATTAAAGGATTAGTTCACTTTCAAATTAAAATTTCCTGATAATTTACTCACCCCAATGTCATCCAAGATGTCCATGTCCTTCTCTCTTCAGATGAAAAGAAATTAAGGTTTTTGATGAAAACATTCCAGGATTTTTCTCCATATAATGGACTTCAATGGCCTTCAAACGGTTGAAGGTCAAAATTACAGTTTCAGTGCAGCTTCAAAGCGTTCTACATGATCCCAGACTAGGAATAAGGGTCTTATCTAGAGAAACCATCACACATTTTCTAAAAAAAATTTAAAATTATATACGTTTTAACCATAAATGCTCATCTTCAACTAGCTCTCTTCTTCTTCTTCTCTATTAGAGTTCCGGCAGTGTAGACACTGCTAAGTGAATTACTGCCCTCCACAGGTCAAAGTTTGAACTAATTGTTATATACTTGCACTAGCGTATTGAATATGAGTTCAAACTTTGACCTGTGGAGGGCAGTAGTTCACTTAGCAGTGTCTACACTGCCGGAATTCAAATAGAGAAGAAGAAGAAAAGAGCTAGTTCAAGATGAGCATTTATGGTTAAAATGTATAAAATTGTAATTTTTTTTTTAGAAAATTAGTGATAGTTTCTCTAGATAAGACCCTTATTTCTCGTCTTGGATCGTGTAGAACACTTTGAAGCTGCACTGAAACTGTAATTTTGACCTTCAACCGTTTGGAGGCCATTGAAGTCCACTATATGGAGAAAAATCCTGGAATGTTTTCATCAAAAACCTTAATTTCTATTCGACTGAAGACAGAAAGACATGAACACCTTGGATGACATGGGGGTGAGTAAATTATCAGGAAATTTTAACTTGAAAGTGAACTAATCCTTTAACTATACATAAGGGCTATTCACACTTGAAATAGTTAACCCTGGGTTATTCTAAACCCCGGGTAAACGGAGTCCTGGGTTATCTTGCATCACATTTCACACTGCTCATAATCTACCTGGGGTTAACAATTAATTCTGGGTATTCATAAGCTGACGTTTCACATTGTACATTCCTAAACCCTGGGTTAACGTACTTATTTGCATATTTGCTGTGTCTGTCATTGATTGGATAAACGCAGCACGCGACCTGTTTATTCGTATCGCCGCCTGTCCTATAGAGTTTACTGAATGGGCATTTCGGACTATAAAGGTAAGAATGAAATGGTCTCTTTTTCATTCAAATTGTCATGTTTTCTGTCAGCATTTGACATTTTTCCTCACAAACGCTGAATTTACTGTTTATATACAGCGCGCTGTGTTTCCGTGAGTGTCCAAAGCAGACAAATACGAGTACACGATTGGTTGTCTGTTGCGTCTAGCACAGGGGTGGTGAACTCCAGTCCTGGAGAGCCTCAGTCCTGCAGAGTTTAGCTCCAACCCTGATAAAAACTCACCTGCCTATAGCTTTCTAGCTTCCCTTCAGACCTTGATTAGCTTGTTCAGGTGTGTTTGATTAGGGTTGGAGCTAAACTCTGCAGGACTGAGGCTCTCCAGGATTGACATTAGCCACCCCTGGTCTAGCATGACATTCTAACGCCGCATTGTTTCACACTGTACAAGTTTAGCACTGCAATGCAGAGTTAACACTGCAAAAGCGATGCTAACCCTGCTCCGGAACAGGGTTTCATAACCCCAGGTAAAAAGCGGTGCTAACCCCGCTTCTGAATTACAAGTGTGAGAATTTATATGTGTATGCATACATACAGGTCCTTCTCAAAAAATTTGCATATTTTGATAAAGTTCATTATTTTCCATAATGTAATGACAAAAATTATATTTTAGATTCATTGCACACCAACTGAAATATTTCAGGTCTTTTATTGTTTTAGTACTGATGATTTTGGCATACAGCTCATGAAAACCCAAAATTCCTATCTCAAAAAATTAGCATATCATGAAAAGATTCTCTAAACGAGCTATTAACCTAATCATCTGAATCAACTAATTAACTCTAAACACCTGCAAAAGATTCCTGAGGCTTTTAAAAACTCCCAGCCTGGTTCATTACTCAAAACCGCAATCATGGGTAAGACTGCCGACCTGACTGCTGTCCAGAAGGCCATCATTGACACCCTCAAGCGAGAGGGTAAGACACAGAAAGAAATTTCTGA
>RJVU01042532.1:983969-1020871 GCA_003731715.1 Anabarilius grahami
ATTATCTTATATATATATTAGTAGTAGTAGTATAGAACAGACATGTCAGAAATCAGTGGATGCTGTGGGCCAGACTGATGCTCTGCTATTGTTGGATGTCTACCAGAAAACTAGAGCAGAAATTCATCAGTATGTCAGTGTTTGGATGATCATGGACAGTAACAGCCAGTTGTCCATAATACAAACAAAACATAAATAACAGCATTCACATACAACAAACATACACTCAGTGTGTAATGCTAAATACTGAAAATATTTCCACTTTCTCAGTCATAGCAGAGCACAGAGAAACAAATAATGGGACAGAAGGTTGAATGATATCAGGAAATGATGTAAGCTAGACTCAAATTGGTCAGGTTGTGTGATGAACACACACAGAATTAGCTATGCATGTGCATTGATTATCACTGCTAATACACACATGCACTCATGCAATAAATACGAGAGGTCAAGAATAAATAAAGGGGCAGCAATCTCCGAGCACTGACATTATGTCTAATGCAGCGTGCCAACCTTCTCCTTCCTTCCTCTCCTATCAGCTCGAAGAGAATAAACTATAATTCTCAATGACACTCTGAATTAATGCATAAATTTAACCCCTTAACTGTCACCCATGCTTGACGCTCTTTTTTTATTGCCTTTTTTCCCAATCACATATTTTAAATTAGGTATTATTCGAAAGTTTAAACTCTCAAAATTCATCCTCTGAAAAAAGTTTTGAAATTGGACATTGCCTTACCATGGAAACGATACTTTAAATCCTTTCAGCTGGCTCCTCCCCCTAGTGGGCATTGTCATGTTTCATATTACAAATTTTATTTTAACTATTTTATAATCAAAACTTGACAAAACACATATCGTTGGAAAGGTCTGAGACTCAAGGTTCCATATTTAGTGACTGTTTTGTGATAGAATTGATATTGTGACAGAAATGTATTAATTTGTTCCAAAAGAACACATCCCAAAAAAAAAAAAAAAAAGGACTGTCACCCGGTGGCTATTTTTGGTATTACGCCTAAACAAAATCTCATAGGAACTTACATTTTTGTGACATTGACCCCTATCATACACCCGTAGCAATGCGGCGCCATGCGTGACGCAAGTGTTTTTGCATTCCCATGGGCGTTCTGGTCTGAAAACGAGTTGTATTCAAGCGCATTGCTATTTTGAGGTAACTGAAATAGACTGCGCTATTGACCAACTGAAATATGGTCTAAAGTCAATGCCGTGCGTACACTCTGCTTATTACACACACAGGGATGCTCAGCAGCACACAAACATGCCAAATATTAAAAATAAAAGGATTACAATGTAATTTAAAAATGCTTTGGTCGAATCCGGCTTGTCCAGTAAATGGTCTGTTCGCGCGCTATAACCTCGAGCACGAGCAGATCAGTTGCCTCGCTAGAGAAGCGTTCAGTTTTTCCGCTTGCAAATTCTGCCATGTAAATAGCGAATCCGCCATGACGCGAGCGCAACTGGCTTTTAAAGGGAATGGGAGATGAAACTCTGATTGGTTTATTGCGCATCACGCCCAAAACACACCCATTACTCATTCAGAGAACAGGGACAACCCTTTTAGACCATTTTTCCCGTCGTTAAACTAGCAAAAGTGGATTTGGACACGCCCTAAGTGCACTTGCTCTGTGCGCTTTAGACCATGCGCTTATTTTGTTAAAATAGGGCCCTTTAAATTTGGAACACAACTTGGTTAGACATATTTTACAGCAATTTTAGAGTAAAAAATATTTTTGAAATAAAATATAAAATATATTTTGTATAAAATAAGAAACGTTTAGTACAGAACATTTGCTTTGCAGTAAACTTAAATTTATATAACTATTTTACACTTTCATTTCAGCAATATGCTAAGTGTCTTCTTTAAAAAGAGACCAACCTTAGGTCTGTATTCCAAAGCCTTCATGAATTACAACCATTTAGATTTGGATTTGGTGCGTTTTCACATCTTTCCTCAAAAAGGGGGTGACAGTTAATTAAATGTGTAAAGAAAATGATTCTGGAAACTACAGAAGGATGTTCACTATTGTCCACTGTCCTACTGATTTCCCTACTTTCATAATAAATGCCCTAATTTCACAGCCAAATATCTTTCAATCCCATGAAATCCCAACATATAAGTTCCACCCTATATTATTTCCAACTTAAAATTCTGTTTTTGATTATGCAACTGCAAAGTTGCAATGTTCATAACCATTTCTTGCTCTCAAGAACAGCAGAATAGTGAAACAAAGGTTTCTTTTCAAAGAGAAAACAACAGAACAGTTCAGAGGTTTATTTCTGTCAGAGAATTATTGTAATTGCTATTTTCTGCCATCTGAGTCTTGGAAAGAATATAAATGCAGACAGAACCAGAGCAGCAGGGCAGGTTTCCACTGCCACCAGTGCCAAAGGGATGCCACGGCAGAAGACTCTGTCAAGCTCCGGCTGTAAAGAGCAGCAGGTGTCTCAGTGAAGGGCTGAAGGGGCATAACTATATTTCCATCACACCAGATGTGAGCTATGACTGAGAGTAAAAAGGTGAATTCAGAGGGCAAACAACATGATAATATAGCTCACTGTCTGTAGCTATCTGTGCATTCATTCATTAGAGCTCAACATAACCCTTTCATCATTAATAAGGATTAGTTTAACAGGATTTTGAGAATGGATTTGTTGTGGTTTAAATATCTATGATAAACCGACTAATTGCATATGCAGTCTAGATTAGTTTTCACGTGGGATTAGAGACATTTGGATGTATAATGATAATGCAGTGGTAAAATACTGTAAATAAATCATATATTTTTTAACTAAGAAAATTTTCATCAATCTAAATATGAAAAAAATCCTCAACATACTTCAGTCTGCCAGCAATGGGAAGTGGAATAAAGTCGGTCTCGTAAACAACTGCTGTGAGAAATCAATGTTGGGTCGCCTATATGGCCCATAGCACTGGAATCATTGACATTATAGAGTGTCCTGTTGTTTTCTAGTTAATGCTGCATGAACATGCTTGTGCATATTCGTAAATTCATTTGTCAGATAAGTTCATAAAACAGCACTGATTGAATTATTTTTGTAATTTGCATTCACCCCCATAATTGTGAATCATCATATAATCAGAAATACAGCCCACTGCATCAATGTTTTAAATTAATTAGCATCTGACTGGTTGTTTTGATATTAACCAAATTTGTAATTGTTGATCAGTTCTTAATTTTCTGCATTTGCTCTGTTGGAAACCTAGAATAACAAATGTGTTTTTTTTTTTTTTACACATTAAGCTGATATCATTTTACGTGAAGAAGCCGTCTAGTAAATTGGCTCTAAACTCAAGCTTGGCCAGAAGTATCAATCGACCCGTCTGAATTTCCAGGGGCATCCATGGCAAATGTTCCCCCCTTAACAAATAAGAAATCCAAGCTTGGAAAGCAACACTGGCATCTGGGATGTCTGTGCACTTGCTGCGAGTAGATACCATTAAGCTGTGTGTCAGTCAGAATGCCACAAAACCCACCCATCAATTTGAGACTGAACTTGAGATTGCGCCGTAAATGAGTTCATGTTGAAACGTTGCTGATAATAAACAACTGCACATTACTAAAGCATGCACTGAAAGGTTTGTCTTGATACAAACCAGACCTCTAAACCCCCGTTCACACCATCAATGTCTTGCAGCAACAAAGCGACCTGAACTCATGCAATCTGACAAGGAACAACATCTTAACAGTAGTGATGTTACTAGGGCAACAAAGTGCCAAAGTGTCCAGTAGTAATTGGCTGCATCCGAATATGCATTATACTTAGGGCTGCACAATTTATCGCAATTTTATCGCACGCGATTTGGCAAAAGCTGCAATTATTTTATCCGCAGCTTGTCGGAGCTGTACTGCTCTGTGATCAGTAGTAAATGTTTCTTTATCTGAAAGCCAGAGGGCGCTCTTGTGCAGAAACTGCAAATATGCCCTGCTGCCGAAGTAGAACACGCGTCATTCCAGGAAAATCCCACACTATCGCTGTAGCTGAATAAACAGAAGATTGAAACGTTTTGATTGATTACATGACTGAAACGTTTTGATAATGAACACACGACTGCCTTATTCTGTGTAAGAAGCCACATCATCTCACAGAAGGACGCTCAACTGTCGTTATGAAGTGAGTTTGGAGTAAAAACATGTTATTAAATGTTGTCTTTTGTTGGACAAGATGTTAATAAATGCTTCTTATGTCTGGAAAGATGTTTTGACACGTGTTGTTTTTTCAAACACATTATAAGCGATTCAAACTCTCGGTGCTTTCAGATGGATTAGCATTTGGAGCCATAGTTCATTGATAAGCCGCGCATAAAAAAATAATCGCTGCTTTGCGATTTCATACTCGCACTAAGCCAAATCGTTTAAGTGCGATTTCAATGTTTTTTTCTAATCGTCTGATTAATCGTGCAGCCCTAATTATACTCTACTATATAGTATGCGAAAAACAGTATGTGAAAAACTAGTATGTCCGAATTCACAGTATTCATAAACAGTAGGCAAAAAGTACCTGAATGACCTAGTACTTCCACTGAGATTCCGAAGTGCGCATTCAATGGACAATTTTATATCCCATGAGGCCACAGGATTTGTGAATGGCAGTAGCTATAGGGGCTTTTGCACTGGGTAGTTCTAGGAACTAGCCACCAGGGTGGTTCCCCGAGAACTAATAGTTCCCCTAAGGCTGTTTTCCTGGTTGCATTCGCACCGCCAGTAGGAACTCTGTAGTGAGCGCTGGATTTTCTCCTTAACTCGAGTGGTCCATCTATCATTGTTTTCCCTGTTAGTAGAGTTAGTTTTTGAAGTAAATATATAGGCTATAAACTGTATGTGTACATGGCTTTTTAAAAATGGCACTGGTAGTTCCTATAGTGCTGGTTTATGTTGCCTTCACGTGCTCTCTGAATTATCGTAAATACAAGTTTCCTATGTAAATGAACGACCTTCCATTTCGAAAGTAGAATGCAATTTGCTTGTAATCACGACTTCAGAAGTGGGAATTATCAAATTTCCGACAGCACATGAAGGCAGCATTAGACCCTACTCTGAAATAGGAGCTAATTTAGTTCCCCCAAAAGGAGTTCCTAGAACTAAAATCGTTCCTAGTTCCTGCGGTGCAAACACGGCAAAATCCAGGTACTTCCGCCAATAGTTTGCCGAATAAATTCTGACTTAGTGAACATTAAACCCATGTAACTAATATGCAGATGGTGTTATAACAGACATCTTATACATTTATGTTTGATTCTGTTATGATGCATTCATTCTGGATGTACTAGAACACATTGTATATGCATGTGCAATGCATTTTCCCTTTGGGGCTTGCCGTAGATAGGCAAGAGTCATGCACACTTTTGTACTGGAGTGTCGCGGGTTTTTCGCTGTTGTCCTCTCACATGTGTGTGACACTTAATAAAGTTGATAAGAGTTCAGACGGCTCTCGTTTATTGTTTTCTAATTCATAAGTGTTTAGGCGAACTCTTCATGAATGAACAGTCACAGTGTTTTATTTACTGTTGGTTACTAGGTTACCATACCACCATCATCTGCTCGAACAACTTGATGGAAACATCTAATTTGCATTCTTTCTTTCTTTTCGTTTTTGCGAACTTTGAAAAGATTTGCTTTACGTTTGGATGGAAACCCAGCTACTGAAGCAATGCAACTTACACGGTTAGGTCACATGACAATGACAACATGGCAAATGTAGTACATCTGGATTACACTCATACTATATAGACCATACAGTCAAAATGGTTGTGAAGTAATTACTTACTTATAAGAACTACCTACTCAGAGGGTATGTGAATTTGGACATAGCCATTCATTTTCATTCTTTTTTGGCAGTGAGGCTACCCAGCTACCATTAAGGCCATAATATACTCAGGGCAAAGTTCTTGTTGATTTTTCGCTTAGGGGTAAAAAGTTGTTCAAAATACCTTTTCAGCTGTATACTGTTCCCAGATAGCACACGTACATATGCAAGATGTCTGTTAAAGATCACTTCATCTGGAAAGCATCTGCTGTGTACAAACATCTGATAGACGTCTTAAAGATGTCAGTTTACATACATTCTAAATCATAAACATCTTAAAGACATCCTCTAAACGTCTATTTGACATCTGACAGGAAACGTCCTATAGATGTATTGCAGATGAGCAAACACTAAAAAAAACATCTTCCAGATATAAACACACACATCAAATAGACGTCTGTGAGATATGTATGTGTGCTAATAGGGTTAGGAAACATCCTGACGTCACCTGCTCTGCTGAGAGTGCTGCTTAGATGAATATGTATATATGCGCTGCATGCTTTCCTATCAATAACAAAATAAACACAACAAAAATGACAGGGGTGAAAAAACAGCATGAAAAGCATCCGATCATAGCGATGTGGATGTTTGCAAAAGCTCTACAATTTGGAACTTTGCAGTCAAGTCACGTCTCGTTTATTTAGGCCTATATACCACTTTGTACAATATACTGCTTTAAAGCAAGTAGCATTAAACATGAAAAACAGTGTTAGTCTTGCTTTCAATAAGAATTACAACATCAATTTATATTATAAAGCAGCTCTCCAGTTTCTATACTTGCATCTGACCTCGACAGACTGAACAGAAGAAATAAACCAGAGATTTCCATGTCAAAGAAGGCGGAGCCATGCAATCACCACAAACCAATGTTAGTTAACTGGAGCAAATTATTCGGGAAAGTTCGCTTTTGGCAAGCTGATTCAAATTCCTGAAACAAACTCCAATAAAAACTTTGTTTTGGCCTGATTTTGTCGAAACGACATCACTAGAGTTAATTTTTCAATTTCGCCTGAAGTATATCGGGGCTTTTAGGAGTGCAGACAGTGATCCACCACCTGATCCAACTGGATACCACGGCAGAGAAGAAATGTAAAAACCAACAGCACAGCAACTTTATTTATGTATTCACTGCCAGTGTGAACAGGGCTTTTGTTTAGAAGTGGTTTAATGTTTGAAGGCTGATTTCAGTTTCACTTTGGATCAAATTTGAATTACTCTAACTCTAACAAAAACAGAACACAGTCGATCACGATCACAACATCTGCATTTGTGAATCTTTGTTAGGTGTAGTAGCTCAAAATTGTTGATAATCGCAGTCACAAAAAATATTAGTAGGCCTACTGTAGTTATTTTACACAGTGTATTTGTATCTTGTATTTTACACAGATGTGTAAAATAATTGCTCTATTATTTTTTTTCTTTATCAAAATTTTCATTAATGAATCAAAAATGATTTTTGAAGGATTTCTAAAGATGCGTTTACCGCGGATTTTCGTCTTCACGTTGCCACAGAAATCAACGTAGCACACATGCTCTCCAAGATGTCTTTTAAAGAGAGATTAATCTGGAAAACATCTGTTGTGTACAAACATCTGATAAACATCTTTTAAAAATCAGTTTTACATACATTCTAAATCATAAACATATTAAAGACATTTTCTAAATGTCTATACAAGATCTGACAGAAAAACGTCTTACAGACGTATTGCAGATGAGCAAACACTAGGCTACATCTTCCAGATGAAAACATGCACATCAAATATGCGTGCTATCGAATAAAGTGAAATCACTAACTAAAACTGAATCAAACAACAATTTTACATTTATTACGATTTGTTACAATGATAAACTATGTATCATAGGAATCGATCCCGGATGTCTACCGTCGCATACATGCTAACAATTCAGCGTAAATTCGTAAGGTTTTTAATTTTCGAGATTTTTAGTTGAGCAGGATTTTACGTTATATGTTATACCCCGAAAAGCTCTCGCACAGTTCAAACGCGATAATGATTTTACGCAATATTTCTGCGGTCTACGGGCATCAAACGGAGTTGACTTAGGTCATGCGCGTGAAACCGGTTTCACGAGACTCGGATCATATTAGACAAACTTACAATTTGCTAATTTAACAATCATATAAACGACGGAATGATCTTGCATTTGCTCGACACGTATCAGTGTATTTGCACTGAACTAACGTGAGCTCAAAGTTTAGATTAGAGGTTGAACATGCAAAACCCGGTAACATTATAATATCAAGATAACATAATAATATATTGCAGAAGAGCGCAATGATTTGGGGGATGAAATTATGCAACATCGCCTGATGTTTCGCATCTATCGAGTGTGACGAACTCCGGTGGGCTTTAAAGCAGCTTCCCTGTGTCATGTTTGATATAGAACACGAGCACAAAATAAATACATCAATAAATAAAGCATATACACTTAAATATCAAGATCTCTAACCTATATGACAACATCAAACTCTAAAGATGCTTCATGTGCAAACGGCGTGCTGTGAAGCAGATTATAAGGTTCATATAACGGGAGAAGGGTGGCTTCCACGGTCGCCAGGGCAAAGTCATCATTTAAATGAGCGAGCATGCATCAGCAGACTTATTTACCTTACAGAATGATCACAATCCACTGGCGAATGTGTCTCCAAAAATAATCAGCTCGTGAATCCCTTCTCCGGCCCCAAGTCCCTCCGTCCACTCTTATCCAAGTCTGGCAAACGTTGAGCAAGAGTCTGACAGCAGCGGAACCCTCCGTGAAGTCTCCGGTTGCACGAGCGCACGAGTGGGCGGGACCTCTAGCGGTTCAGTTTCTACACCATCGGTAATTATTAGAGGATTCTGGCGCATGTTTTGTGACTGATGGTCATTAATGCTTGCATATATATAGACATCAAGAGAATCATGTGTGATTTAAGGTTCATGTTCCTGCCTCCATGTCTTGACCTGCTGTTACTAGGCTGTCTTCTTCCCATGCGATTTTTATGGGCTAATGTTTCAACTTAATATTTAAAAAATAAATAAATAAATCATGTAATTTTCTGAGTAACGCACTACATTAAGCAAATAGGCGCCCTTTTACCTCCATCAAAACACATTTCCCACTTCATGCATTAGTCGGCCAATTAATTTCATTTTTATTTTATTTTTCGTCTGAAATGGAGACTCTTTTATCCCATTTTGGATAATGGACACAACTTAAATTGTCTGAATATAATTAAAAAGCATAGCCTACAACAGCTATCTATTGCTTATGGGCACATTACATAATTACAAAAATAAAAAAATAAAAAAAATAAAAATAAAAAATACAACAAAGTAGCCTAAATTGTCATATTTATTTTAAGCTTAAAGGAACACTCCACTTTTTTTGAAAATAGGCTCATTTTCCAACTCCCCTAGAGTTAAACAGTTGAGTTTTACCGTTTTCGAATCCATTCAGCCGATCTCCGGGTCTGGCGGTACCACTTTTAGCATAGCTTAGCATAGTTCATTGAATCTGATTAGACCGTTAGCATCTCGCTCAAAAATGACCAAAGAGTTTTGATATTTTTCCTGTTTAAAACTTGACTCTTCTGTAGTTACATCATGTACTAAGACCGACGGAAAATGAAAAGTTGCGATTTGGCTAGGAATATCATTGCGGCTGTTGCACCCATGGTACGACAGCAAAGTTCTTTGATTATTACGCCGGAATGAGAGTATAGTTCCTAGCCATAGCAGCCTAGAAAATCGCAACTTTTAATTTTCTGTCGGTCTTAGTACACGATGTAACTACAGAAGAGTCAAGTTTTAAATAGGAAAAATATAAAAACTCTTTTGTCATTTTTGAGCGAGATGCTAACGGTCTAATCAGATTCAATGAACTATGCTAAGCTATGCTAAAAGTGGTACCGCCAGACCCGGAGATCGGCTGAATGGATTCGAAAACGGTAAAACTCAACTGTTTAACTCTAGGGGAGTTGGAAAATGAGCCTATTTTCAAAAAAAGTGGAGTGTTCCTTTAAAGGGATAGATCACCCCAAAATTCTGTCATCATTTACTCACACTCATGTTGTTCCAAACCTGTATGAGTTTCTTTCTTCTGTTGAACACAAAAGAAGATATTTTAAAGAATGTTGGTAAACAAATAGTTGATGGCCCCATTGACATCCATAGTAGGGGGAAAAAAATACTATGGGTGCCGTCAACTGTCTGGTTACCAACATGCTTTAAAATATCTTCTTTTGTGTTCAACAGAAGAATGAAACTCATACAGGTTTGGAACAACTTGAGGGTGAGTAAATGATGACAGAATTTTCATTTTTGGGTGAACTATCCCTTTAAGTTAAATATTAGCAAATTGACAGAAGAGAAGCTTTACTTCACTAGGGTCTGTATTTATATCATGGCTCTTTGCCACCAGTTTGCCACCATCAGGAGTCCTTTTGCAATGACATCCAAAAAATTCCATATGCCAATTTGGATGAAATAGCTGCACTTATTAAACCATATTTGCGTATTTACAAATTTTGAAGTATAGTTTTTGTTTAGCTGTTGAGCACAAAAGTCATCACCCTCAATAAATATTGCAAAATATAAAATAAATTTTATTTATCTTATTTGCCTGTTTCTGCACCTCATTGTTTAAACAGCTGAATGATTTCACTTCTGGTTAATGATGTCTCATAAGGGTGGAACCTAAATTGTTATGGCCAAAGATGACGGGGTTCAGTGCAACTTATTATGTGCTCATTTTTATGAGGTTATCTTAAATTTCCTAAAGTCCAGCAGGGACATGACAAAATGTTTGGTTTCATTTAAAAATAATACATATTACAATCCGAATTCTGGAAATGTTGGGACGTTTTTTAAATTTGAATAAAATGAAAACTAAAAGACTTTCAAATTACATGAGCCAATATTTTATTCACAATAGAACATAGATAACATAACAAATGTTTAAAGGGCGAAATTTTATACTTTTATCCACTAAATGAGCTCATTTCAAATTTGATGCCCGCTACAGGTCTCAAAAAAGTTGGCATGGGGACAACAAATGGCTGAAAAAGCAAGAGATTTTGAAAAGATTCAGCTGGGAGAACATCTAGCAACTAATTAAGTTAATTGATATCAGGTCTGTAACATGATTAGCTATAAAAGAGATGTCTTAGAGAGGCAGAGTCTCTCAGAAGTAAAGATGGGTAGAGGCTCTCCAATCTGTAAAAGAATTACAAAAGCTTTGCAAATCTCATCATCTACGGTGCATAACATCATCAAAACATTCAGAGAAACTGGAGAAATCTCTCTGCAAAAAATCTCTCAGCCCTCAAAAGGGGCCCTCAGACGACACTGCATCACTCATCGGCATGTTTGTGTCAATGACATTACTAAATGGGCCCAGGAATACTTCCAGAAACCACTGTCAGTAAACACAATCCACTGTGCCATCTGCAGATGCCAACTAAAGCTCTATCATGCAAAAAGGAAGCCATATGTGAACATGGTCCAGAAGCGCCGTCGTGTCCTGTGGGCCAAGGCTCATTTAAAATGGACTGTTTCAAAGTGGAAAAGTGTTCTATGGTCAGACGAGTCCAAATTTGACATTCTTGTTGGAAATCACAGACGTCATGTTCTTCGGGCTAAAGAGGAGGGAGACCTTCCAGCATGTTATCAGCGTTCAGTTCAAAAGCCAGCATCTCTGATGGTATGGGGGTGCATATGTGCATTTGGATGTTTTGGAAGGTTCTATGAATACTGAAAAGTATATAAAGGTTTTAGAGCAACATATGCTCCCCTCCAGACAACGTCTATTTCAGGGAAGGCCATAGAAGAGTCGTCGAAGAGTCCGGGTGCTGAATTGGCATCATTAAAATGAAAGACGACCACGAACCCTTCAGCAGCTGGAAACCTATATCAGGAAAGAATGGGACAAAATTTCAACACCAAAACTCCAGAAACTCATAACCTCGATGCCCAGACGTCTTCAAACTGAAAAGAAGAGGTGATGCTACACCATGGTAAACATGCCCCTGTCCCAACTATTTTGAGACCTGTAGCAGGCATTACATTTGAAATTAGCTCATTTTGTGCATAAAATTTTAAAATTTCTCAGTTTAAACATTTGTTATGTTATCTATGTTCTATTGTGAATAAAATATTGGCTCATGTGATTTGAAAGTCTTTTAGTTTTCATTTTATTTAAATTAAAAAAATGTCCCAACATTTCCGGAATTCGGGTTGTATAATTAAGATGAAATAAATGCAATATTTCAATCACTTCATTATAAAGAAGATACACTCTTAAAAATAAAGGTTCTTTATGGTTCTATAAAGAACCTTTAACATCCATGGAACCTTTCCACAGCACAAAAGGTTCTTTAGGCCCCGTTTACATTAGTGCATTTTCGTTTTAATATGCATAAGTTTTGCTACGGTTACTCCTGTCGTTTACACTACGCCGGCGTTTTCGGCCCTCGAAAACGGAGACTTTCGAAAATGCTGCAGACCCCGTTTTAGTTTGAAAACGCTGAGGTTGCGCTTCAGTATAAACGGAGACTTTTGAAAACGATGGCATGGCTGCCCACATTCGCTCTGTGTATCCTTGACGACTGGTTAAACAATAACATGGAGACTGAACTGCAATCTTTGCTGGCTTTGTTGTCATTTTAAGCAGCCATTGTGCAGTTAAACTCTGCATTTTTTAAATACTGCCATTATAAAGCTTGCATGTGTCAGTATATTTATTAATTTATCTCCGATTGTGTTCATCAGAAAGAAGAAAGTCATATACACCTAGGATGGCTTGAGTAAAGCTTGGGGTAATTTTCATTTGAAAGTGAACTAATCCTTTAAGAAAGAAATAATTTATCAGAATAAATTATGTCCAATAAATCAAAGTCTGATTTATTTTTACCTCTTCCTCTGAACTGGATGGATGAGCAGATTCAGTGCATCCCATCTCAAGACCCCATGTTTACCAAATCAGACAGACGTTGTCTCTTCACTCGGCTTCACTCTAGTTGAAGCCAATGCAACTACAAGATTGTGCAACATGCCACATTTTGGAAGAAACAAAATCCAGTGGCTTCACGGCTTCAAGTTGTTGCTGAGGAAAATTGATTTCTTTATGACTTCTTTTTAACACTCAACAGCAGTGGTTATCACTCCAAAATAAAAAAATAAAAAAACAGGTTATTAAAAAAACATATAGGAGATCAAGATTTCAACTGCTTAAAAAGACAGCTTGAAAGGAGAGAATCTGGATTTTCTAAACACTAGGATAATACAGTAATAAAGCTCATTATATCAAGAGTTTCTGTCTAAGAGCCACTACTTGAAACCCAAAGCCACAGTTTTGAGGTGCTCCGTTTTCTCCATGATTACTGGGAGACAAACGCACATTTTCTCTTATTTAAGTAACTCCCTTAGCTGTCTGGGGCATAATGAAAGCTCTCCACTTTTGTTGCCATGGTGAAAAACCATAATTCCTGCCACTTTTGATATCTAAGGTTTTAAAACCCCTTTCCTGCACTTGAAAGTTGTAAAATTTCTGTCCGAAGCCAATCAGCTAGAATTCTTACAATAATTGCACTTTTTGCAACTCAATTTTCTCCTTCTCTTGTATGTTTCTGCCACAGAATTTATTGCATTCGTACTGCTTTTATCATTATTTTTGACCTAAATGTACACAGAGGATCATGGGAATAATTCAAAATTTCCAAAAGAGCTCTGAGAGAGAACATTCAGTATGTGGTCTTGAAGTCTGTTAATTTATGTGAATATTCAGTTGATATAACCTCTTAAGACATCAAAACAAGCACTTAATGATCCATCATTGCATAAACAATATTCTGAATAAAAACAGTCTTGTCTGCTTCCAGTGAGACCCAAATCAATCAACCATCACCAGAACAAACACTGGCAAACGCTGCCTAAACATAGCCTAGTGTTGCCAAGGAGAAGCTTCCTCCACATGCTGCATGCGATGCGAACATCCCTAGTGCTTTCCATGATTAATACATTTCTCCAATCACCGGTTGCCCTTATTGAGACAATTGTCATCACAATTCGCAGAGATGCTTTCATAACCAATTCATCTCAGCAGGATTGCAGAGATAATCTTGCTCTGCAACATTTACATGGACGTTTTATATGCATAGCTCTTCATACGCCCCATGTGGTCAGGCATTCATACATGAAGATCTGTTATGGGCAGTGTTGGGGAAAGTACTTTTAAAAGTAATGCATTACAATATTGCGTTACTCCCTAAAAAAGTAACTAATTGCATTACTTTTCATAAAAAGTAACTAAGTAATGTGTTACATTACTTTTGAGTTACATTTATTCACCTGGGCTGGGCTTGCTTGTTTGTTTTTTAATAACAACAGAAAAGTTCTATTTTTGGCAAATGTTAAGGCCCTTTTTTTATACCAAAAGTGAAATGGCTGAAGGAAATGCATATTTACACCTGTACAGCAGAGGGCGCTGCTCAAACAAACCTTTCAGCTGTGCTGCCATTCTGGATTAAAGAAGAATAGGATACAGGAGAAAGAAGTTCAACACTCTTATTTCTTAATCTAATCTAAAGTATTTTTTGCTTATTAGAATGGTCAGCAGCAAAGACATTGGTTAATAAAGTGAGATTAAATACATAAAGTATATTAGTGTAATTTAATATAGTTAATTATTACAGGTTTGCGTAAAATTCTGAGATTGTATTTCACTGTTTTTATACTTTTTGAGGAATACTAAATGTTTTTGTGCAAGTGATTTGAGTATATGCATGTTCACATTTAGTCTAGAACTACAATAACCATCATGTTCACACAGCACACACAACACCTCTGCACTTTATTTCTCTCAACATGGGGACAGGAGAGCTGTCAGTCAATAAATGTGAAAAAGTAACTTGCGTTACCTATTTGAAAAAGTAACAGAAATTTTGTTGTAAACTGAAAAAGTAATGTGTTACTTTACTAGTTATTTAAAAAAAAAAGTAATCTGATTACATAACTCAAGTTACTTGTAACACTGGAGATTTTCACATTAAATGAAGAAAATGGTTGTCAAGGTGTTGCTGGGTACTAGGCAGTAACTTAGTACAGTATGTTCCATGTAAGATACATTTATGCTACCATTCAAAAGTTTGGGTTTCTGCTCACCAAGTCTGCATTTATTTGATCAAAGAGAGCATGATATCTTGAAATATTATTAGGCCTACCATTTAAAATAACTGTTATCCATTTGATTAAATTATAAAATGTAATTTATTCCTGTGATAGTAGAGCTAAAGAGGCCACTGGAGCGATCGCTAATGAGAGACGAGCGCGACACACGTCTCGAGAGCAGTGGAACTTTTATTATGCCGCAGTCGCCGCTTCTGCTTCTTCCTGTCAAGCGGATGTGGGGTAACACAGCGCTGTTTTATCATAATAGATACATTTGTGTGCTGAAAGTTGTTATAGTGCTAGTCTGCGTTTGCTCGGCAGCTACTATGAGTCACTTGTTGCACACTGCAGTAAGCTAGAGCGATATTAGGCATGGTAAAACATGGTGCTCTCTGTAAATCAAGAAAATGAGATTTAAACAATAAGACTTACTGTGTTGAGCTATGTAACATGATTAGTTTTTTTGTCAATGAATGTATCCATCCAAACAGTTGCTCACCTGTCTAATAAAACACATATATAACACAATATATTAAAGCGTCTTTGGTTTTCCATAGTTTCAACAAAATAAAACTGGAAACCGAGGGTAACACGGTGACATTGATCCTGGTGTCCTGGTTAAAATTGCTTATTTCTCTGGATTTAAACATTCTTGGACACATTTGGGATAATGTAAGTACACAAGTCAACAAAATATATAACATTGTTCTAGTGGTTTTTGGATATTTTAATCCAAAAATCTTACATATTGTGCCTTTAATGCAAAATAAAACGTACTGACCCCAAACTTTTGATTGCATTATGATATTCTGATTCCTACATGTTATAGCTCTATATGACTTTTTTGCCATACTCTGTGGAATATGTTACAATAACATTGTGGAATATGTTACAAGCAGAAATTATGCAGGCCAAATCTGCAGTCTTGTTTTACAATTAGCAGGACAATCTGAGTGATTCTGCAGAATAGATTTCTACATCGTAAAATTTGTTTAATAGAGCTAAAAGCAATATAGTAACTGAAAAAATAATCAAATAAAACAGATTATTTATCTTAATTAAATACATAAGTGGCGGAGTACTTTCTGCCGAGTTTTGCGGGCACAGAATCTGTTCGATTAATAAAAATAATGGGTGGAAATATCAGAGCACCTTCCCTCATCCACAAAATCATGTACCTGAACTCTAGTGGGAGAAAAACAAACTATGTTTTGCCTGTCTGTTCACATCTCTTTCAGGCTGTGAATGTGTAATGCTCTTTTATAATTACTAAACGATGTGTTTAGTGCAAAAGATCATTAGCGCCAAACACAAGGTGAGGCAGTGACATTTCATCTCATGTTATGTCAGCTTGAAAGAAAATTGTGAAGCCTTGTTTCAGGAAATTAGCTTCCAGGGGGATGTGAGAATGTTTGATTGTAGATGAAAGAGAGCGATATATTGAAATGGAAATGTGTCTGACTGACTGTGGACATGAATATTGCCCCTCAGGGATAAATAAAGCACATGCATTCAGCTATCTCTCTATTTGCGCATAAAAGCCTGTGCGTGTCTCTATATATGTGCTTTATTTGTTTATCTCTACATTTGCCGAGGAGACAAAGCAGTAGTTTTATTATATCTCCTGCCAGTATTAACCACTAATTTACTCAATAATTTGTGGACATTTACATAACATGGCCTGCTGAGCCACTTTCTGGCCATCCATTCTACTGTGAGACCACCATTTGATTTATATTACAAACACTTAGAAAACACTGCCAAAACATTATTCAGGCAAAATAACAAATGTGCATTCCCCTTTCAGGGCCCAACATTCAGCAAGGTCATCATTACACTGGCATTCAGCCTCTGTTATAGATCCACTGCGATTAGACAGATGGGTAATATAGTACACATTGGTCGGGTATCTCAGAGGAATGAGGAGGTATTGCCGCCTACAGAATGGGACGTCCTCAGTGCACATACAGTTAGTACATACAGTTCCCTAGTACACACGCCCAAAAGTGCTGATATTTAGGACAACTTTGCATTGATAAGGAACAGTATAGACCATGGGTTTCCCAGACGGGGTTTTGTTCGAACCCCTGGGAGTTTTTGAGAGAACTGCAGGGGGTTCATGATTTGATGAAAAACAAAAAATAAATTAGCCTATAAAATGTTTGGGAACTCCTGTAGACTATGAAAACATACTACTTAGTTAAAGTGCCCTATTATACTATTTTAAAGGTTCCTAATGTGTTTTGGAGGTCTCCTACAACAGGTTTACATGCATCCAAGGTCAAACAACACTTTAATTTTCTCATAATATACATCACATCGGGCCGTTTTTGAGCATCGGTCGGCTTAGTTTTTTCTTGTGTTTAGCCCCGTTGGCTCTATTCGGACATCATCTGTGTTTTTTTTTTGTGTGTTTTTTTTGGTCGATTCAGCATTTTGAATCAGCATTGGGCATTGGGCCGTCGGTGAGAACTCTGATTGGCTGTTCAGCTTAGTCAATGCACGAGAATAAAAGCAAAACTGATGAAAGCTGGAATGAAGAAAGTGATCAGCGTGATTGAAATTAATATCAATCTTGAATGTTTATTTACATTTACATTTATGCATTTGGCAGACGCTTTTATCCAAAGCGACTTACATTGCATTATACTATACATTTGTATCAGAGAATGTGCAATCCCTGGGATCGAACCCATGACCTTGGCATTGCTAGTGCCACGCTCTAACCACTGAGCTACAGGAAAGTTTATGGTTTGTATATCTGCAGTCCTAGTTTTAGTTTCCCTTTTTTAATTACAAAAATAGACTACTGATACCTGCTGATATAGACAGATATTTACTTAAGCCGAGTTCAGACTGCACGATTTTCAAAGTAGTCGGGTCACTGTTCTTTTCACACTGCATGACTATCTTGGCCAGCATTCAGTCGCTGCTGTTCACACTGCACGATGGATCGGCGACAGAAGGTTTCACACTGCATGACTTTACAATAGGAAGAATCGCCAACAACTCTGTCTGGCACGCAAACTATGTTTCACAACCAAACAAACGCGAGATGTGACAAGGAAACAACGCGATATCACACGTGCAAGGCCGGAGTTCTCACGTGAGACTGGGATTATTATTAAAAATGGTAGCCCGCAAGAAGCTTGCAATACGAATTGCCTGTGCGCTGATTTGCAGCGAAAACAAGAAAAAGAAAAGAAGAATATGGAGGAAATGGTTGGGGAGACGCGAGGAACTATGTATGTGGTCTATAACTCATTGGCTGTCGGTCATCGCCGATGTAGTTTTCAGTCAGAACACTTTTCACACAGCAGGATTTTGAATCGCCGACAGGTCCAGATATTTAGCATGCCAAATATCTCACGGGCGTCAGCGACTCGTCGGTGATTCTCTCAAATCGCGTCTTTGCTCATTCACACTGCGTGATTGTCACTTGCGTGAACGAGCACCGATTTGCCTGTGATTTCGGGCATTTGTCGGCGATTTCTCAAAACCTGTCGGCGAGCCAAAATCGGCGCTAAAATCGTGCAGTCTGAACTCGGCTTTACACGCAGGCGCAGAACGCACGTCCTAGTTGACAGTCGCCTTTAGTCTTTTTGGTGTGTTCAAGCGCAGCTTTTTGGCCGAGACGCTGCTGACGAGAGACAACAACACACCTTTCATCACTGCTAGTTCCAGGGTTGCTTGGTTTTCACAACAAAACCTGCCCAATTGCTACTCAAAACTAGCCCCAAACTAGCTCAATCACATTTCAGGGGGGGTCCCCAGTAAAAATTGTGGTTAAAAATTCCGGGTGGTAAAATCTGCATTTTTGGCGGGGTTCACCTGATAAAATTTGCATTCCAGGGGCTAAATATAATGTTATTTGGAGTCGCTTCAACACACCAACATGAAAAAAAACCTAGCGGCAACATTGATAAAAGTAGCCTAATTCCGTGGGAAAACCACGGACTTGGCAACACTGGCTAGTTCTTTGACGTCTGCTTGGTGTCCCGGCACTTAATAGGCTTGTTCAACTTCATGCGGCACCGCAAAGATCGGCTGCCACCTGACAAAAGCAATGCATTCTGGTTAGAATATTTGTCCAACTTTGATCGCCGCTGCAGTCGCCTTACAATCACATGTGCCATCAAAGTACCGCGAGAGCAAAACGAGACCAGCAGCCTAGGTCAGGCGCTGCAGTTGCTCAAAATCAGCTGCCAAAGCCTTGATGACGACACACTTTATTCTCATTGGTCAGATTCTGTGATGACAAGGACAATGTGTGTTCTGTGTTTTTTCTTAGACAAGTTCCTGTATTTAACCAATCTTGATATTGAATATCTGATATTCAAACAAAACACACAAAACATTAACAAAAATTAAGATTACGCTATCTAGTAAAAATATATTCTTATGTCAATCGCATCCACTTCTTCAGCTACAATCAATGCAAAAATCACATGGTCTGCCATGAATGACTTGGTTCTGCACACTACGGAAAGCATGAAGTGTCCGACCTGACGGCCGTCTCTGTACTCCTCCCCCGCCTGCAACCGGTAAATCTCGCCAGCCGGTGGAAGGCAAGTGTAGTTCATCTTGAACAAGCCTAATTTCTCGAAGAGTCTGAAAGTTCATCTCTCTAAACTCCTCCTTTCTGCCAGCCTACTCTGTTCTGATTGATCAGACGACGCAGTCTGTTGTGATTGGTCAATTGCTTACAGCACATGTCAGAAACTAAACGGCCATTAATTTCAGCTTCCTCAGTGATAGATATACACAGTGATACTAAGAGGAACTTCCTTTTGAAGTCCGTGCAAAGCGCATTTGCAGTGCTGAAAATAGTGTCTCCTCGACAGGTTGACAACACAAACCAAAATCTTCTAGGCCTCAGCTACAACTACAGTGTTTGAGGGTGGGTTAAAGTAGATGTTAGACCATAGGCCCAAGACCATAGGCTGTCATTATGCAAATTTGTTAATTTGTTACATAGGTACATAACAGGAAGTGAGACTGCTAACGACTTGTTTTGGCAGTTCAGAATCGATTCCTTTAGGAGACATTAACTTTATTTGTCATGCACTTTCATCTTTAAAACTTTGCACACCTTTTACATTCACAAACAGCGATGTTACACACTGCATGAAAGGTAATATACAAAAAAGCATAATAGGGGCACTTTAAATAATGAATTTAGAACATAGAAAAAAAATCCAACACAATTTGTAAACCATCAATATTTTGGTTTCAGTATGAATTATGCTCAATTGACAGCATATTTTGGCATAAATGTTCAAATTAAATTTGGCTGGTCCCTTTTTTTAAAAAAGAAAGAATGAAAGAAGCCCAAATTGAGGTTTCAGTGAAGCACTTAAAATGGAAGTAAATGGGGACAATATACTGGAGAATTTAAAAGCAGAAATGTCATAATTTTATGAATGCTCTTATTATTTTTTTTTTCAGTTTAAATCATAATTTTTAGTCGTTTTGGTTAGTAGTATTCCATAATCATGGCAACGAAGCTGTAAAATTGGATATGACTTTAAACAGAAAAGCGATTTATCAGACTAAAATCATGTTACATATTGTTTGTCTTGTGGATAAACTACTGAAACAGGGAGTATTTTAATGCTTACAAATTGGACCCATTCATTATATTATAAGTGCCTCGCTGTGTATATATTGGCATTATGTAATAAAAAAAATCATGTCAAATCATGATTGCTGGTTTTCAGTAATAATTGCAAGTTACTTCAACTCATTTACACCAATAACAATAATTTACATTGATATTATCCGAAACCCCAATTTGAAACAGTTTGATCATTTTTAAGGCCCTGTGTACTATTTCATTTTAATAGAAAAAATTGTTCTTTAATTTTCTGTTAAAAAATGTCTGACACTTCATTTACAGTGACTCACAAATGAGAAATGTAATTAGTGATTCATCCTAAGGAGACAGTAACATGACAATAACATTAGTGACACAAAATTTCCAGCACAACTCTGGAAAGGACAGAACAGACCGTGTTTGTCCCCACATCAAAAGCACAGTGACAGTTTCAGATGGATTGTGGGTTAAACCGGATGAGTCAGACAATGTTCCTCATACAGTTTCCCCTGTTTCAAAACAGCCTCCAGTGCTGCTAGAATATGTCGCGCAGCCCAACACTTATCCGCAAGGACATACAGAGAGCACAGTGTTAAAAGGGGAGACAGAGAAGTCAATTATATGTTACATAAAAGAGGTCATTGTTCCTTTAACATACTGGGACTATAAAACAACACAGCCTTAAAGTGAAGTGTAAGTTGTAACAGCCATTGCTCAGTACAATCAAGATACAATGAACCTGACATATTGTGCCATTTGAAATCAAATGTATAATATGTATAATAGTTTTATTATTCATTAAAAATTATTACATGTATAAGTCAAAATTCATAATTAAAAAAAGATGCATAAAACAAAAAATGTGTTTTAAAAAATGTAATAATATATATATATATTTAAAGTTTAATAATTTCATATAGTTTATATTATTAGTATAAAATATTATTTTAAATAAAATTAAAAATTATAGTTATTTATTTTCAATNTTTCAATTTACTCACTAAAAAAAACAACATTGATTGACCACCAATTTATAACATTAACATGACTGCAATCACACTTACTGCAAATGTAAATACAATCAAGCTATTGTGTACTAGTAAGAACAAATTTAAACAGCTTTTTAAGCAGCTTTTAAAACTTGGATTTTGTCAGGGTCTGACTTTTCCATTATGTTCCTGATTTGATTCTCCATGCTCTTTTTTTCCCCCTCACCGGTATGTTTAAAGCATTTAAATATAGCCGAGCTGAGTGTAGCTGAGCTTTGATGAGGTTGAATGTGAAAGTGCTCTTCACAGTGGAGAACACGGCATTATGGGATAAATGCGTCTGTACATTGTGGCTGCTCTCGCACAAAAGCCATCGCTGACAATGGCTGAGGGAAGGTAACTGGATGTACGTAAACACAAACACACACACTTTTCAGAGTGGCAGCTGCGCTCATCTGCCCAGCAGGGATAACGAAACACAGACGGACGAGAGAAAAGCGGAAACGAACGGGCTTGAAAAAGATTAAATAAACTTGGTTGGTATAGTGCACCAAAGGAGTCGCACGCATACAAGTGTGAATGTGTGTGCATGTATAAAAAAGGGAGAAAATGCATGTTGTATGAAATTGGTAGGACGTGAGAGAGAGAGAATGACAGTGAGGGGGTGGGGAGGGAGAACGAGACAGGCAAAAAAAAGCACAAAGGATTCTGTGGCGAGAGAGATTGCTGTAGCCATAGAGCAGCACTAGCAATGGAATATGCAGGCCTGTTACAGCCTCGGGGCTTCTGGGTAAATAGAGAGAGCACAGCAGGATTGGCCTGGTTTGCTCTATGGCTTACCTAATGCTATTATGAATGAAGATCTGCACTGTTTTCAGAAACGGTTCAGTTCCATTCAGATTCAATTCAATTCAGCTATGCTTTCTGCAATAAATGGCTAATCTGAAAAGTTCCTGTAACATAAAAGATGTCAAGCTCACAGTCATATTAATGGAGTACTGCCATTATGAATAAATCATCAGTGGGGGTTATTTAAGATACGGAAGATTTGCACTAATTAGTAGTGTTTGTCATGCTTCACTTCTTCTGTTGCTCATGCTTAGAGTGATGTTTTTTTTTAAATCTGTATCTCTAAATATTACAATTCATTTATGCTACAGACATGAATGATTCCTCAAAAATGATGTGTCTTGTTGAAAATTTTCACTTGGTGGACAATAAAAGAGGTAAAAAAAAATCCCATTGACTTATATTGAGGAAAGGTCCCAATCCATATCTAGTGACCAGAATTATAATGAAGGTGGTTTCTTTTAACCTACAAGTAACCAACTAAAAACCATCCAGAAGATCTTAGCAACCACATAGCAACACCCTGGAAACAGCAACAGGACTCTAACATCATGGCAGTCAAGTTTTGCATTGGCGAACACCATTCGTAATTTCTTCAGAAAATATAAACAGACTTGGGCCAGTCGGCAATCACTTAAAATACGCTAGCAACCACATAGCAACGGGCTAAAAAAAAACATAAGCATTTGGGCAACAGCCCACAACACTAACATCATGGTGGTTAAGTTTTGCATTTACGAACACCGCTTACATTTTCTTCAGAAAATGTAAACAAACTTGTGCCAGTAGGCAACCACCTAGAAACCACCTTAGCAACCACATAGCAACACCCTGGCAATGGCCCATGACACCTAACATCATGGCAATCCAGTTTTGCATTGGTGAACAACACTCACATTTTCTTTAGGAAATGTTAACAGATTTGGGCTAGTAGACAACCACCTAGCAACCACCCAAATTACCTTAGCAACCATATAGCAACGCCCTGGCAACAGCCCACAACACCTAACATCATGACAATCAAGTTTTGCATTGGTGAACAACACTCACATTTTCTTTAGGAAATGTAAATAGACTTGGGCTAGTAGTCAACCACCTAGCAACCACCCAAAATACCTTAGCAACCACATAGCAACACCCTGGCAACGGCTCACAACACCTATCATCATAGCAATCAAGCTTTGCATTGCCAGACAACACTCACATTTTCTTTAGGAAATGTAAACAGACTTGGGCTAGTAGACAACCACCAAAATACTTTAGCAACCACAGAGCAACAGGCTAAAAAATCATTAACATTATGGTAGTGAGATTTGATTGAGCAACCACCACTCATATAATCTTCAGTGTCATTGTTTGTAAATATCTAAAAAATGACAAAATGTTAAACTTTTTTTTTTTTTTTCTTGCACAAACAGCCTGAAAATATAGACCAGATTCAAGATGACTAAAATGCCTGACTGTATATTTGTGGCTCTAATGCAATGTGACATATCACAAAAGATTTGATTCAAACATACATACAGCACTGCGAATTGCCTTTGTAGTTGAAAACGTGGCCATTATGGACGTTGCAAGCGTGCTTCTATTGTTTGAAACCATTTTGTCATTGTTGACTGTGCCGCTCACTCTCTGCCAATTGTGGCAATAATGGATGGTGCATTTAGAGGAAAATGTGTACCAGAGAAACAAAAATAAATACAGTAATATCATTTGAGACACATTCAGAGTAGCTGGAGATAAAGGGTGGGAACTACAGAGATTTTGCTTTTGTTTGTATTATAATTTGCATGAATGCAGACTCATGAACATTTTTGACCTTTTAAAGCAAGCATTGTTTCTAATAACAAGCCTCACAGATAACAGAATAAAGATGTTAACATTTTCTGAAGAATACGAGAAGGGTGTACGATTGTGCAAAACTCAATGCCATGATGTTAGGGTGTTGTGGGTGTTTGTCAGGGCATTGCTATGTGGTTGTTAAGGCCTTCTGGGTAGTTTTTTATAGGTGTACTGAAAAAAAACAATTTAGAATGGTATCAAAGCAGAAGATAACTCATAAACAATTTTGATAGTGCAGAAATTAACATTTGCATTTCCTAAACATAGTACCATTAGTAAACCTGCAGGGATTCATAGGAAAGAAGGAAGGCAACAGATGATAAAGAAAAACATATTTTGCTCTTTTCCTCAGCAGCGCTGGCGGCTTAGAGAGTTTCTTTCCTTCAAGCACACACAGAAGAGACGCTTATATCCTCTGGGAGAGAAGAACATTTACAGAACAGCAAACATTTCATGAGTCTCTAATGGCATCCTCAGCTTTGACAGATTGACAGGAAAGGTAAAGAAAATGATAATGATCTCAGACAGACATAATGAAAGTACTCATGGCTCTCTTAGCGGTAATATATTATTCTCTTTAAAAGGCTGCTTTACTTCTCACATATTAAAAACTGTCAAAATGTATGAATATGAAGAGAAGCCACAAGTTTAAGAGGGTAAAGCCGTAATAGTTCCTTCATGGTTAATACCTTTTCAAAGACTATTACATTATAGAAAGCCATGCCTCTGATAAAGCTAATAATCACTGTATGTGTAAAACAGAGCAATATGTTTTCAATTATCTTGTAACATTTACTGCATAAACAAATTATTTTAATCTAATTTCAGCAAACATTAACGGTGCATTAACATTATGACAGAATTGCCATAATTATTATAGACAGATAGATAGATGGACAGACAGAGAGTGTGATGATGAACGCATAGGTCATCATCACGTGAACATCAGTTCACCGTATTATTGTTTATTTATTTATTTAGTTATGTTTTGACATGGGTTTGCATATGTTTATTGTATGGTATATACATGTCATAGTCTTGCATTTCTAATTTCCTGTCTGATCCTGTATTTGGAAACACACAATGACATCATGTGAATATCACCAGTAACTCTTATTGAGCGGTCATACTATTTTATAAAGTGGGGAGAGATGTGTAAATACTATGATCTGTTGAATCTTTCTTTTGTATTTGTATGTTGTGCTGGTTGGTGTTATGATTGAAACTTTAGAAATTAATTGCTTATGTATTTATAGGATATTCAATGAATCTGGTGTGAAGTGTTATGGGTGAAATCTTTCCCCGTAACAATGGTTTGATCCATTAGTGTTTGGCGGGAAACTGGTCTAGTTAACCCATGATCTGTGTATGTTTGGGGCAGTCTGTGAAGTATGCAAGCGCGTGAAGATGTTTGTTTGAAGTGAGATAAACAGTTTCATATTCCAGATGTGCCGCTGTGCCTTGTGTAGTGCCAGGTTTTGCTGCTCACAGCATTTTCTTTTGTATTTTTGTACAAGTATGTGTTGAATTCGTTTTTGTATTATATCTATATATTTTTTTTGTTTTGTTTTTTTTCCGTTTTAGTATTTTGTCGGTTGCACCTGCTGGTGAAAGGCATTTAAAATAAACCATGACTGGCATTTGGGAATACTATCGAGTGCTTCCTGACTCTTCCCTGGCTACTCAACGACACGCTACATAACAAAATTAATTGTTCATCATCACACACCCCCCTCCCTCTAAACAATCACGACCTCAGGAGTGACGTGACAAAAAGTCTGCCATCACGTTAAACACTCCTGCTCTATACCGGACTTCAAATTTAAACGGTTGAAGGGATAAATACCAACGTGTTATTCTTGCATTAGTGTCTCTCATTCTCCTGAGCCATTGCAAAGCTCTGTGATCAGTCTCTAGCACAAAATCTTTACCAATCAAATAGTACTTTAAAGTGTCCAAGGCCCATTTGATAGCTAGAGCCTCTTTCTCAATTGTGGAATATTTAGTCTCTCGAGGAAAAAGCTTTCTGCTTATGTACTGTACAGGATGACGATCTTCTCCTTCACCCTGTAACAGTACTGCACCCAGTCCTAGCTCAGATGCGTCAGTTTGTACGACAAAAGGAAGATCAAAGTTCGGGCTCTGCAACACCGGATCTTTGCACAAACAAGACTTAAGATCTTGAAAAGCATGTTCACTTTCAGATGTCCACTTGACTTTAGAGGAACTGCTTTTCCTTGTCAGGTCAGTCAATGGTGCAGCTCTGCTGGCAAAATTAGGTATAAACCTTCTATACCAGCCTATCAAACCCAGGAACGATCGAACACTTTTCTTTGTCAATGGAGGTGCACATGACAAAATTGCCTGTAGTTTGTCCACTTGAGGTCTTACTGATCCTCCTCCAGCAACATAGCCCAAAAAGGAGACTTGCTGTTTAGCAATCTGGCACTTCTTTGCATTTACTACCAGACCAGCCCGTTGAATTCTTTCAAACACCTCTGTCAGATGTTCCCGATGTTGCTCCCATGACTCACTGAAAATGACGATATCGTCAATGTATGCCGCTGCACAGCTGTCCAGCCCTCGTAGCACTTGATCAACCAGACGTTGAAAGGTTGCTGCGGCCCCGTGCAGACCAAACGGCATATACTTGAAATGATATAGCCCTGAAGGAACACGAAAAGCAGTCAAGTTCTTAGCAGCATCAGTTAATGGCACTTGCCAATATCCTTTGCATAGATCTAAAGTTGTCAAATACTTAGCTTTGCCCAGCCGTTCGATCAACTCGTCGACTCTTGGCATCGGATAAGGATCGAAGGCTGACACTGCATTCAGTTTTGAGAAATCAACACAGAATCTGAGGGTTCCGTCCTTCTTTGGCACGAGTACAACTGGACTACACCATTCACTTGTTGACGGCTCGATGATGTCAGCCGCCAGCATCATTTGGACTTCCTCCTTTAAGGCTGGAATCAGACGTGCTGGCACTCTACAGTGAGTTTGCCTGATCGGCTCAGTTTCAAACAGACGAATATGATGGTGCAAAAGTTGTGTTTTTCCTGGTTTATCAGAAAAGAGACCCTCTGGTACTAGTTTCTGGAACTCTTTTTGCTGTTTAGGTGAAAGATGGTCTGTTACAGGGAAAGTTAAATCTGAGTCAACAGGAAAATACTGTTCCTCCAATTCTTCTTCATCATCCACTTTCCTTGCCCACAACTGCTCTGACCATGAGCCTTTTCTCTCGTTCCATGGCCTCAAAAGATTAATGTGGAAAATCTGAGACTTTTTCTTACGGTCAGGCACTGAAATCTCATAGTTCGTGGGACTTAGCTTTCTAAGCACTTCATATGGCCCTTGCCATTTAGCCAAAAGTGAACTTTCCGAAGTAGGAAGTAACAATAGCACTTTCTGACCTGGAGTCAGCGCTCTATTTCTACTTGACATATCATACCAGTGCTTCTGTTCCTGCTGTGCTTTTGACATGTTAATGTTCACCACTTCTGTCATTGAGTCCAATTTCTCTCTCATCTTCAGAACATATGACAGAATATTTGTTTGCTCACGTGCATTACCTCCTTCCCAGGCCTCTTTTAGCACATCCAACGGTCCACGCACTTGACGTCCATATAACATCTCAAATGGTGAGAAGCCCGTTGATGACTGTGGGATTTCACGGTAAGCGAACATCAAATACGACAACCACTGGTCCCAATCAGTACCTGTATCAGACACAAACTTGCGTAGCATTGACTTCAAAGTCTGATTAAATCTCTCGACCATACCGTCCGTCTGAGGATGATAGGGAGTGGTCTGTATCGGATGTATACGCAACATTGAGCAAACCTGTTTCATTAACC
Source organism: Anabarilius grahami (assembly GCA_003731715.1). Taxonomy (NCBI): domain Eukaryota; kingdom Metazoa; phylum Chordata; class Actinopteri; order Cypriniformes; family Xenocyprididae; genus Anabarilius; species Anabarilius grahami. The sequence continues at coordinate 1,012,117 of RJVU01042532.1, forward strand.
TAGATGTAAAGTTAGTGCCCTGGTCTGTAATTATCTCCTTAGGCAATCCTACTCGAGAGAAAAGTTGAATCAGTGCATTCACTACCTGTCTTGTCTTTCTTGATGTACTTCAGACTGTAGTTGTACAAACTGGTGTTGAAGCATCCGATATTTGTGCTCGTGACGTTGCGCTTCCTTTTCCAGTCGATCTTCTCTTTGTTGTTGATTATGTAGAAAGGTTTGCAGCATTGTCGCAATCTGCTCAGAAGTATTCCCTGAAGCCGTTTCATCATGCACTGGAGAAATACTCCTTGCACCCGATTGTTCTGCTGGTTTACCATTGTTACACCTAACTCCATCTTGTTTCTTTGGTGGCATTTTCTTCTCTTGCTTGTGTACTCATTTCCGATAGATAGACAGATAGATGGACGGACGGACAGACGGAAAGACAGAGGGATGGATGGACAGAGAGCTAGATGGACGGACAGATGGACAGATGGACGGATGGACGGATGGACGGACAGAAAGACAGATAGATAGACGGACGGATGGACAGACAGACAGACGGATGGATGGACGGACAGATGGAGGGATGGATGGATGGATGACGGATGGACAGACAGACAGACAGATAGACAGATGGGTGGATGGACGGACAGACCGATAGACGGACGGATGGATGGACAGATAGATGGACGGACAGACAGACAGACGGATGGATGGACTGATGGATGGACGGACAGATGGATGATGGATGGACAGATGGATGGACGGACGGACGGATGGATGGATGGATGGATGTACAGACAGACAGATAGATAGACAGATGGATGGACGGACGGACAGACCAATAGACGGACGGATGGATGGACAGATAGATAGACGGACAGACAGACAGATGGATGGATGGACTGATGGATGGACGGAGAGATGGATGATGGATGGACAGATAGATGGATGGATGGACAGACGGATGGATGGATGGATGTACAGACAGACAGACAGATGGACGGATGGACAGATGGATGGACGGAGAGATGGATGATGGATGGACGGATGGATGGATGGATGGATGGATGGATGGATGGATGGATGGACAGACAGATAGATAGACAGACAGATGGACGGATGGGCAGATGGATGGATGGACAGACAGACGGATGGATGGACAGACAGATAGATGAATGGACGGATGGACAGACAGATAGACGGACAGCTAGATGGATGGATGGATGGACGGACAGAAGGACAGAAAGACAGATAGATGGATGGATGGACAGACAGAAAGATGAATGGGTGGACAGACAGACAGACAGACAGACAGATAGATAGATAGATAGATAGATAGATAGATAGATAGATAGATAGATAGATAGATAGATAGATAGATAGATAGATAGATAGATTGTTATGGTAAATGGACTCCAAAAAAAGTACATGGGAAATGTAAGTTAATAATAAACATTTATTTTTAACCAAGTATTGCATCAGTGAGTCAATTTTACATAAAACCTATTCAGCAAATGTAATGTTTGCAAACATTGTCAATAATCGTACACCTGAAAACAAATTACTGCATTGCATAGCATCCTCAACAGTTCAGTTGCTATGAGACTAAATCCCACATTTATCTTTGAATTAAATAGCACATGAAAATCATCTGTCTCCCATGAAACAATCATTCCTGAAATATTATAATTGCTTTAACAGGTGCAAAACTTTGGCCTCTCTATCGCCATCTGTAGTTCAAACAAAACAATTGCCAGTCACTTGTTCTTTAAAATCAGTTAAAGCACAGATGAATGACATTCAAAACACAAAGCATCTTCAATAGACACCTATAAAATTGAAATATTTAAAAGCATAATTGTGACTTTAAGACTGCAGTATATGTACTGAAACACATATCAGTTCGACCGACGCCTGTTTCTATTCTACACGCTAGGCTTACTTCAAACCTAATGGGGAAGAAGCTTAGCTGGATTTTTAATTAAATGATATTACATTTTAACATAGTGGCTCTCATTTTCTCTTTCCCAGTGTTCCTTTTCTGCCACAGCGCAACACCAAAATATACAACCGTTCTCATGTCGGCAAGGACAAATGGGCAGATGAGTTTCCAAAAGCCCATAAAAAACTAAAGTGATTTACATAGACTCATATTTGGAGATTACTTTGATCTTCCAAATGGATGAAACCCATACTCATCCGAAGTCTCGCTCTTAGTGGAAAACCAATACAGATAACCGGAGTCTGGATTTGGATGACATGGGCAGACTAAGCTGATATTATGCCCGCTGAGGCTGTCTTTCACATGTCACTCTGCATGTCATGCTTCCCTGGAAGAGTAGCTCGGAGAAATCGGTGCCACAAATACTGATCGCTCTTTTTAGTGAACCATTCTGCCAATGATGAACACTGTGCCATGGATCATGAAAAGGTAAAAAAACATTCTCTTTGGACAAGGCCGTATGCGGCATCCTAAAGAGAGAATTTACCCAAAAATAAGGCCTCTGTCTTGGATCATAATCCACTTGTATCGCTTCAAACATACCAGTCTGTATGCATGTGTTTGGATGTGTAGTATAGCTATACAGTACTTATCTTTGATGGAGGGTTAGATTCGATTTGAGGGTGTGGAAAGATCCAGGGCTGTGTGAAATGAAGTTGGAATACATCGAACACAATTTCCAAAAGCATAACTGGTCCCACCCATCTGAAATTCTCAGAATTTCAGATGGGTGGGACCAGTAATGCTTTTGGAAATTGCATAACTGGTCTATTTACAAGTGGCATTATTGACAAGGGTTTTAAAAAACAACCTTGTAAATAATGCATTAGCTCCTTAACTTTGTCAGATACTAGTCGAGCACAACTAGCGAACAACAGCACCGGTAAATTTAATCACTGTCTGTCCAGTGTTGTTATTATTAACTTAAACAACTAAAAATTGTTTTTAGTAACTGAAGCTGAAATAAAACAAAATACAAATATTACATGAAAAATTAACAAAAATAAACAAAAATAAGAAATGTTGCCTAAAATCAAAACAAAATATATTAAAGCTAAATAGAAATTAGTGTTGTCAAAAGTACTGACCATGATACCATGGTACTGAAATTTAAAAAACGTGATGCTTTGAGCACTGTTGAGCAGATTCGTAAACACCTCTGATTGGCCATTGTGTTCAACCGCTCAACAGATATGTCTGTGATTGGCTACAATGATCAACGCTTCAAAAACATCTTGTAAATAATCATCAATGACGCTCTTCACTGAGCGCTTACAGAGATACACACTGGAGCGTCTGAAAGCAGTCATCTATCGAGGACCGGTCCGCTGATAGACAACAGCTTTCAAACGCTCCCGCTTTTAAATTCAGCATTTCCGTGTGCTTTCAAACACTCCCATGCCTTGATCATTGTAGCCAATCACAGACATAGATGTTGAGCGCGAGAACACAAAGGCCAATCAGAGGTGTTTACAAATCCTCTCAACAGCGCTCAAAGCGTCACATTTTTTAGATTTCAGTACCGACTTGGTATCGCGTCGGTACTTTTGACAACACTAATAGAAATATTAAAAAAAATTTAAAAGAAGCAAAGTACTAAACATTAAATTAAAATTGAAATGAAAACTGATAATATAAAAATAAAAGCAAATCCAGAATATTAGTAAATACTATAACAGTATATAAATAATAGTAGAAATGCTCTGCATGTTACAAATTAGTGCTAAAACATTTAAATTAAAATTAATTTGACATATTAACACATTAAGTTTAAGGATTCACCAGTATGAAAATTCTAACCAATAGCAAGAAGCTGATGATTTTTTTATTTTATGGCTATTAACCAAGAAATAGCCAATACTAAAATTATATACTATTTTGTCAAAATAAATGTAAAATAAAACACTAAAATCAATCGTTTTAAGTCAATTTAGACATCATAAACATCATAATATGAAAATGTAATATTTTTATTTGAGAATTGCTAAAGAATACATTTTAAGTGTTATTAAATTATTAATGTTTTTAAAGATGTCCTTGAAGTGTGCGTTAGATGACAAAGATATTCTAAATGAAAAACGGGAAATGAGCATGCACAATTAAATATCCAATATGATGGCTGATAAATTATATGCTACTGTATATTGTGTATTAAGACACATTTTTACTAAACATTTACTACTTTATATGATCTTTCTGAAAACAATCCGCTGTAATTCATTCACAAAATGTGCTTTTTGTCCCGCCTTGTAAAGAAAAGCGACGTGTCAAACAGGGGACAAACATGAACGAGTGCATGAGTGGGTAAGAGAATGCCGGTTGTACTGGTGCTGGAAAACAAATGAAAAACACATACCACAAAGGACAGAGAAAGTGGGAGAGAGAATAACATAGGGAACGTAAAACAGAAATGAGAAGTTTCTGAAGTCTGTCGGTGGCTTCAACTAGACGTGTGTGGGGACACAGATAAGTGCAGGAGAGGGGAAAAAAGGGAAAAATAATGACAGCTCCCTGCGGAGCTGGATAAGAGAGCTTATATTTGGACGGTTTCTGCAAGATGGAGCCTACGTGGCTATTGCGTAATTGACAAAAAATGAGACATAATGGAAGTGGTAGGAGGGGCTGTGAAAAGCAGGAGACTAGGGGCAAATGGGGGCAGCTGAATAATTAATTCAAATGAAGTTTGGGTCTTGTTCTCACACATCTATTATTGAACATTAGCATGCTGTCAGAAACCAAGATAGAAGTGGCAATTTCACAGATTTAGCTGAAGCCTTGTCGCCCAATTGGAACATGTAAAGCATTTAGGGATGAAAAGCTTCCTTTGAAGTCTTTAATGAATGTCAGGAGAAATGATTTGTCACTACGCCAAACATGCAGCACTATATCAGCATGCCCTCATAGGAGCATTTCAGTTTATATGACCACAAGTTTTGTCTGAGGCTCTCAGTTTGCTTTGATGAGATTTGCGTTTGATTCGGGGTATCATTTATCATGTCTCTTCCCTGAGATTCAAACACGTGGCCATGCGCTGTCACATTTCAGAGAAAAGAACAGCTAAACAAATCTGTCATTGGGTGTTTCAGCTTCAGCTACAGGCACTTTCATGTCCCAGGGGTTGTTTTTTTATTAAAACTAACAGATTTCAGCCCCAGACGTTCATTCTTAAAATATGAAAATCATCATAAATATTCATTATTGCATTTTAAACCTCTGATAATCTTAAAAAATGGGTGGGATGTAATATTTATTGTGTGTGGGAATTAATATTCCTCATGTCAAACTTGCATTTCTAGTTAGTAAATGTATTAAAAGTAAAAACTGACAGGGTTTAAAGGGATTGTTTGCCCAAAAATATAAATTATGTAATTTACTAACCCTCATGTTGTTCCAAAACTGTATGACTTTCTTTATTATATGAATGAAGCCCTTTACTTGTCACTAGTCACAGGTACCAGCGAAATTGTCCATCAACCTGTCCATACATACATACATACAATATGACAAGGGGGTAGACAGAACAGGAAGACAGGGAATTTGGAAGAAATACAGCATAACATGAGGAAGGGGAGGAGAAAAAAAAATACCACCCCAGACTATGCTCCTGTAGGGAGTACAGTGTGGGAACAGGAAAAAATAAAGGGAATATGGAAAATAAAGGGTTAGTTCACGCAAAAATTAACAAATTGTCATCAATTACTCACCCTTATGTCGTTCCAATTGAACTATTGTTCACAAATGAAGCACAAATGAAAACATTTTTAATGAAATTTGAGAGATTTCTGTCCCTCCATTGACAGTCCACGCAACTACCTCTTTGATGCTTCAAAAAGTTCATAAAGAGATCACGGTGCCTTGATAACCAATCACATTACAGCCCTGACATCAGTGAATTTCATTCAGAGCTGTGCGACAGTCAATCACTTGCGCTTTTTTCTAGTTAAATGAAAATTCTGTCATTTATTACTCACCCTCATGTCGTTCCAAACTCGTAAGACTTCCGTTCATCTTCAGAACACAAATAAAGATCTTTTTGATGAAATCTGAGAGATGTCTGTCCCTCCATTGACTGCCTTTGCAACAACCATTTTGACGCTTCAAAACGCCATTTTGACGCTTCTGGTTCATAAAGAGATCGTAAAACCAATCCATAGGAATCAAGCGGTTTATTCCAAATTTTCTGAAGAGACACGATCACTTTATATGATGAACAGATTTAATTTAGGCTTCTCTTCAGAAAATTTGGACTAAACCGCTTGATTCATATGGATTAGTTTTACGATCTCTTTATGAACTTTTTAAAGTGTCAAAGTGGTCGTTGCAAAGGCAGTCAATAGAGCGAAAGACATCTCTCAGATTTCATCAAAAAGATCTTAATTTGTGTTCTGAAGATAAACGAAAGTAATTAATGACAGAATTTTCATTTTGGGATGAACTAACCCTTTAACCCCTTAGCATTCCTAAGGTCTTGAATGGTATTTGTACCACGCTTACAGTAGAATGCTAAGGGGTTAAGGTTGCAGGCTTGCCTTCAAGTGGCTTTGGCTCAAACGTGCTGCGTAACGCACAAGAATGAACCTCTTTGGTTCTTGCATGTCAAGAAAAAACGCTTAAGCTTTACTATATCTGATGTGTAAGTTGATGAATATTTATATATGAATAAAAGCCTCAATTAAATATGTTCATCATATAAAACGATTCAGAAAATTTGGACTAAACTGCTCAATTCATATGGATTAGTTTTATGATCTCTTTATGAACTTTTTGAAGCGACAAAGTGGTAGTTGCGTAGCTGTCAATGGAGGGACAGAAATCTCTCAGATTTCATTAAAAGATCTTCATTTGTGTTCTGAAGATTTGGAAGGGTTTGGAATGACATGAAGATGAGTAAATGATGACAGAATTTACCATCCCTTTAAGATATTTTGAAAATGTTTTGGATCCCATTGACTTTTATTGTATGCACTGACATTCGCCATTCTTCAAAATATCTGCTTTTGTGTTCCACAGAAGAAAGAAAAAATGTGGTTTTGGTATAGCAAACATAATATATTATGATAGAATGTTCATTTTTGGGTGAACTATTGCTTTCATTTCTAAGTGCGCATGGTCAAATGTGTCCACTGTTAAAGTAACACACCATTGTGTTGGGTAATATGACAAACACAAACATTACAGCAAATTCAATATGACATACTACAATATGATGTGGACATGGAACGCAGCTGCTGCTACAGCCAGAAAAGATGAGAGCACCTGAAGAAAAAGACAAACATCACACTGAAGGTCCTTATTTCTTATTTCTGTACAGTCTCATATAGATACAATAATGCCAGCATGAAATATGTAAGATACAACAGTGTTTCTGATTGTCTAGCAAATGCATAAAGAATATAAAACCCAACTAACAAGAAAAGGAAGGCCTTTCTGTCGATCAAAGCATAAATTATTAGGAGCCAAACGCAGATAATGAATGAATTTAGATTCTATTAAACGTGAAGAGAGTGGCCTCTCAGACTGGTGACTGTCTAAAACTGCCCCACGGGCAAAAACATTTCCTAATTAAATATTGATCTCTAAAGAAGGTAATTAACCAACTGTGAAGGTAGTTGGACACAAAATGATTGGAATGGGAAATGCTGCTTGTATGATCCTGTTCTGGGCATAGGAGAGACTTATGAGGACAATCTCTGGGTCAGAATAGTATTCTCCACAGATCATTTTCTGAATTGTTCTGAAAAAATGTTGAAACACCTAGACTCACAGTTACAGCTTATAGAGACAAGTACTTGTTATCACCAAAGCATAATAATAGTCTACTTTATCGTGTGTTTTGTCTTTTCGTAACAAGTCTTCAGCAACACTACAAAACACCATGTGTTGTTTGATTGAAAAAACCAACACTGACATTTTAAAATGCTAAATAGGCCCACTAGAACAACAACCAAAAGCAATGTCTCTCACTGTTGAATGTACTAAGACACTGGCCTTAGAAAACCAAATTTATTTTGTACATTATGAATCATAAAATGGTCTACAAACAGACTTTAGAGCCCGTTTAAGTTGTTTTTCTATAGAAAAACATTATAAAAAACATTATTCATAAATGTTTTAATGTGGCTTAAGACAGTAGCCTTGGCAGACCAAATTTATTTTTCACAGTTTTAATGAAAAATTTAGTCCACAGACAGAGTTGATCTCAGAATATAAAAGCAAAGAGCACAACAAACCGCTCTAAAGAAAAAGCTCAACTCAAACTTTTGTGCTTTGCGTTTAGATTCTGGGCTCATCTGTCAGTCTGCAGATATTTGTGATCAATAGTTTGCAAAAAATACATGTGATCGTCCAAGGCCACTGTTGTACTACCTGCACATTAAGTCATGTAATGTACACTACTGTTAAAAAGTTTGGGGTCAGTAAGTGTTTTTTTTTTTTTTTGCAAGAAATGAATACTTTTATTCAGCATGGATGCATTAAATTGATAAAAAAAAAAAATTATTTACATATATAATATAATTACTTACAGTGAAGACTTTAACATTGCTATAAAAGATTTCTATTTCAAATAAATGCTGTTCTTTACAACTTTCTACTCAAAGAATCCAAAAAAGTATCATGGTTTCCACAGAACAGCACAACTGTTTTCAACAATTACAATAATCAGAAAAGTTTTCTGAGCACCAAATCAGCATATTAGAAACATTTCTGAAGGATCATGTGACACTGAAGACTAATAAAAAAAATATATATAAAAAAAAAAATATA
>RJVU01042532.1:1020937-1073580 GCA_003731715.1 Anabarilius grahami
GTTGAGAGACTTCTTTCAAAAACATTAAAACATTTACTGACCCCAAATTTTTGGCCATGTTAATTGCGTTTCATGTTAAAAATATCCCCTACCTGTTTGTTAACAAATGCCAGACAATGGGAGTGTCTGAAACTTGTCAGAAAACAATCAAATAATCAACTACAGTTGCCACTAGCCACTAGTGGTGCATAAATTACACAGACTGTGTTAGGAGGAGCGTCCATTTTAGTCAAAAGTGTGATATAGCAATATTGCAGAAACTGCATGATAAGGTAAAGTGGACACTATGGTGACATCGGCTCACCTCTAAATGTGATCAAGTCTTCAGGTTGAGTATTACCCCCCAGACCCTTAATTATTCAGCTACCATCGTGCAGTGTAGATATGGATACAAGGATGTGCTGCATTCACTGAGCCTCAGGCACTCTTCTGGCTGAAGATGGAGCTGCTGACAGGAAGGTATATTCAGGAATGTTAACACTTTCACGTTTGCTGCATGACTACTTGTTAAGTGTGTACCTGCTGAAGTCTGTACATTACATTAGTTCAGCTGAAAGTTTCCAGTCCAATGACCAACACAAAAAGTGTTAACCAGTACAAAAAGTAACAGAAACAAGTTTTTAACTTTCTCACTTTGGGCCAGATTTACTAAACAGGGCAAATAAGCGTGAGAGCTTAATTCCAAAAAAAGCGCCAATGGGAGTGGAAAGTTCTGTGCGTGATCTACTGATGACGCATAAATTAAAGAAGCACAGACGCAGCCGGATCATTTTCATTATGATCAACGCAATCTACCAAAAGCAGAGCAAATTAGCGTCTGGTTTAAGACATGCTTTTTTTGGGGAGGTGGTAAATAATGGCGCAAATACCGGTAAATTGACTAGCGCAAACCTTAGTAAATCATCTTGCATGATTCATTTAAATACTCTCCTCCCATAAATTTTGCATCTGATAGGGGAAACTCCTACAAATGAATATGCAATAAGGTCAGTCGCAAAAATAACTGTGTCTTTAGTAAATCCTGACAGTTTTTAACGCAAAAAGAGGGTTTGCGCTGAAGCAAGCTGTTAGTAAATCTGGCCACAAGTATGTTAACTTGATCTTTGATCCTATCTGAATTTAAAGTGCAGGGGAAACTAAAGTGAGTTTGAGGTGAAACTTTCTGTTTGACCAACCAGTACCAATCCATTAAACAAGTTGTTGGTTTCTAGCTGGTCTTTATTTGGTCAAAGTTGTTCATTAGCTGGTGTAAGCTAAAAGACCATCTTGGAGCAGCAACAAGCCAGTTACCAGTTAATCATGCCAGCTTTGTCCACTTGGATTTTAGAAATGACTGGTCAATCAGGTAATGACTAGCTTTGACTAACTAATGATCAACTTGTACCAGCTAATGACTAGCAAATGACCAGCTTTTACGATCTAAAGACAAGCAAGAAAAGTCACCATGTTCCAAAACACGGCTACTCAAAAGCTAGATATTCCAACACTCTTCACCTACAATTTTATTCACCTATTTCACTATAAACTACACTCTTAAAAATAAAGGTTCTTTACTGGCATCTATGGAGAACCTTTTACGTCAATGGAACCTTTCCAATTCACAAAAGTTTCTTTATAGTGGAAAAAGGTTAATTAGATTATTAAAATGTTCTTCAAATGAAGAAAAATTGTTGTTTTAAAGGGTTAGTTCACCCAAAAATGAAAATTCTGTCATTAATTACTCCGTAAGACCTCCGTTCATCTTCGGAACACAAATTAAGATATTTTTGATAAAATCAGATGGCTCAGAGAGGCCTCCATTGCCAGCAAGATAATTAATACTTTCAATGCCCAGAAAGCTACTAAAGACATATTTAAAACAGTTTAAGTGACTACATGGTTCAGCCTTAATGTTATGAAGTGACGAGAATACTTTTTGTACGCAACTTTATTCTTTATTCACTGCTTCATGAAGCTTTGAAGCTTTACGAATCTTTTGTTTCGAATCAGTGTTTCAGAGCGCGTATCAAAATCAAAATCGAATCACTTATATAATAAAGCCTCTATAACTGAAATCACGTGACTTTGGCAGTTTGTTACATGCTCCCAACCACTGATTCAAAACAAAAGATTCATAAAGCTTTGAAGCTTCATGAAGCAGTGTTTTGAAATCGCCCATCACTAGATATAGTTGAATAAAGTTGTTATTTAGTTTTTTTGGCACCAAAAAGTATTCCTGTTGCTTCATAGCATTAAGGTTGAACCACTGTAGTCACATGAACTGTTTAAAATACGTCTTTAGTAGCTTTCTGGGCATTGAAAGCGTTAATTATGAAGATGAACGAAGGTCTTACGGGTGTGGAACGACATGAGGGTGAGTAATAAATTACATAATTTTCATTTTTGGGTGAACTAACCCTTTAAGGTTCACTGAAAGGTTCTTTGGAGAACCCAAAATGGCTCTTCTATACTGCTGCAGAAAAAATAAATAAATAAATATTGGAACCTATATTTTAGAGTATTTTTAAGAGTGTAATAGTGGTGACGGGTTGTAAATCTTATTAATGGTTCAATAGAACTCTTCAACAGAAAAGTTGCACTTTACCATATACTAACTATTTAGGTCCGTTTCTGATTCACTCATATCTGCTTTGCAATTATCTGACTAGACACTGTAAAGAACACTGATCAAAGTACTAAAGGTCTCTGACTCTCTGCCCTTAACGGAATCGTGCTTCTCCATTAATTGAGGTGAACACTCAAACTCTGTTCGTTATAATTGGCTCTGTTAATGGTGCTTACTTGTGATTGGTTGACACTGCAATAATAAAAGCTTTGAAGCTGGGGAGATTTCACCTACACTTACAGTACAGTGTCATGCTGTGGTGTGAATATTATGGAGGCATGTGAAAGTTGTTTGTACATTTAAACTGCTATTCTGGGGAGAAGAGGTTCTCATATGACTGCAATGAGTGCACAAAGAAGGGCCATTTTACAAAATGTTTGAGATCTTCTTCTAACCCTGCAGGGGGGAAGGTTTATGACAAATGATGCTGTCAGAAAACAAGTACTTTGGCTCTTTTGCTTTGGGAGAAAATAAAATGTCATTTTATATGGATTTCTCTCATTCACTCTCTAACACATACGTACACAGCATGAAAAACAATGCATCAACTCATGTTCAATGCAATAAATGTTTTCATTAATGCATGCCGCACACTATATAGTTGAGACATTGGCTAGTTGTTTTTTTATATACATATTTTCATATAAGTAAAAGTATTTGCAACAACAACAACAAAAAGAAGCTATTGAACATGTATATAATTGTTCCAGCAAAAATTATACTGTTCATTTAAAGGGATAGTTCAACGAAAAATGACAATTCTGTCATCATTTACTCCCCCTCAAGTTGTTCCAAACCAGTATAAATTTCTTTGTCCTGCTGAACACGAAGGAAGATATTAGGAAGAATGTTTCTAAGCAGATCTCACCCCCCACTGACTACCATAGCAGGGAAAAAAATACTATGGTAGTCTATGGGGAGTGAGATCTGCTTGGTTACAAACATTCTTCCAAATATCTTCCTTTGTGTAAAGCAGAAAATAAATTTATACCAGTTTGGAACAACTTGAGGGGGAATAAATGATGACAGAATTTTCATTTTTTCTTGAACTATCCCTTTAACAGTGACCTTTGTGACAACATGCCCCAGTGTGTCACACTATATGGGGTAAGTTGTCACAAGGACCTGCCATTAAACAACCTATTTTTTCACAAATATTATACAGGAAGACAATTATGAAACAAAATAATTCATTAAATAGCACAGATGTATTCAAATATGATTATAGTGATGATATATGTATATTTAATATATATTTACACTAATTTAAAAGTGCTTAAAACATAGAGAAAGACACATTTATAGTTAGTGAGATAAAGTCCTTTAATGTGACAACTAGCCCCAGGTTCCCCTGTTTAAAATTCACTCTTCCCACAGGGAAAAGGCTTCATGCAAAGACAATGTCAAAACTACAAACTTCATAACTTTTCAAAGGCACTTATACTTCTACCAACTGCAAGATGCAGTGACAGCTAACTATATCCATAAAACAGTCTCAATACAAGACATGGTCCGAGAGTTGCTGTTATCTAAGGTTTATTGCTTTTACGTGAAATGTTTTCATAATCATGACTACAATGTTCAGCTTGAATAAATATGCTATTCTGAAATGCGCTTAATTGACTGTCTTTTAGAGGCCCCAACTGTCAAGGATGAGAGTTGTCTTTCTCTTCTTGTGCATCATTGTGTTTGCAAGGGAGTTATGGGAGACAAAAATTTTAATAACTACCCAAGGGAATAAATTAGACTGTAAGAAACTCCATCCAAAACTACAGTTTATATGCTGGAATATGTCACTCCTTTATATAGATGTCAAATAAGATATGGCTCTATAGAGGCATCTGAAAGGATACATTGTGCATCATTTGCACAGAGCACATCATCAACAACCACATGTAAAAACAAACTATTCAGCTGCTTGTCTAAATTCATCTGCAAACCTTTTCACAACTGAATGCTGAATTCAAAACATCTCTGCTTTTCAAACATTCATCCTTAAACCATCCACACCAAATTTTGTGCAAACTTTTGGCATGTGAGCTAAAAAATTACTCAGCATAGCACAATCACATGATGCTGGAGGAAAAATGACTCTTCATGGTAACAAAGCCCCTTGCATCTTGAAACCAACACAAAATCAACAATGTTTCATTGCCATACTAAGAAGCTTTCCTCTGGTGGTTTTAACATTCAAAATGGATCCGACATCTGGGCCGAGCACCAGCTCTCCGGCTGGGAGGGAGCTTCAGAACAATGACAAAATTATACAGGAGCTTCCTGGATGTTGTCCTAAACACAGCACGGCTTGAAAGCAACACACATTTAACTCAAGATGTTCCCCACACACGAGCCATTTTATTTCACTGACATCCGTTTAATTTTCAGAGACTAGGCAATGTGAACATGAAAGGCCCGCCTCATCACTTCATGTATAACGGAAAGGAATCAGATAGACTTCAAGAGAAGATTCTCTCTTTTGATCCAAGAATTTGAAAATGTTTAATTGCACCATGTTGATAGCTGTCATTATACTGTAATCGTGATTCCTGAAAAGAGTACACCAACATACCAATTCACACAAATAAGAGGCAGCTCTCTATTGTGCAGGATCAATTTACAGATTATGGCAATTCTCTAAGGGGTAAAAAATGTTCTGCTAACAAATATAATGTTGCATTTTACTTGTGAAAGAGCCTCACACTTCATGCACCACAAGAAATACATTTCATTTTTGTTTTCATGTTAAAAAAATATCTAACATCTTAGATTTATGAGGTTGTGAGAAAATCTTTGGAATTTTGTAACTTCTTAAATTTACACTATACCATTCAAATGTTTGAAGTTAGTAAGACTTTTTAAAGACATTTATACTCAGCAAAGATTGGTCAAAAGTGGCAGCTGCTGAAGACTGGATTAGCTGTTGACAATTCAGCTTTGCGTCACTGGAATAAATTACATTTAAAATAGGCCTAGCAGCTCTTTTAAATTGTAATAGTATTTCACATATCCACACCATCTTACTGTATTTTTGATTAAATGAAGCCTTGGTGAGCATAAGAAAGTTCATTTAAAGGCAATTCAAACAAAACAATGCTAGTAGGCTACAAACCTCTTCTGTGCAAAACAAGTCCCCGCACGCTCTAGCCTAAGCTTCCGCCGAGAAAAAATAGTCCAAAAATAGGTGGTCTACAACAATTTTACAGTATTAATCTATTAACAACCTGCAATTCAAGTTATTAAAGTCTTTTTTTTCTCACCCACTTCCACTCTCTTGTTCTTCCGAGCTTTAACTGGAGATTCCTGGATTTATCTCCAGCCATAAAATGTTTCAAGTTCACCACTAAAGTATCGACCGCCATTAACCCCGTTCAACGCGTTTTTGTTTATAACGCTAGATGGCGCAATTTTTAACTTGGGAATTCGTTAAGAGAGACCACGGAGTGATACAAGAAGAGACATAAATGTAGCGTCAGTGAGTAGGATGTCGATTGGTTTGCATACACTTGGTTGAACGGTTGGTCATAAAATATTGCTATAATGCTGTATTCAGTTAATACACTGTACCATGAAATAAATAATATTATTACAACCTTTTCTCAGTTTTTATTGTGCACTCAATATTGTGCCCTTGCAATGCTATTTGAAGGACATTCACAGAATGGAAGCCAAACTGTTTACAAATACCTTTTTTTATTTTGTCCTAGTTTTACCTTTCCTTATGAGGTCCACTACAATCCCTTTTTTATTGCAAAATTGTACTTGAAAATGTTATGTGAATTACAAGTAATTCAGAGCTTTCTACAATGCGTATTGTCCCAAAACAGCTTTACAACAAACAGTGCCTCACACTCCCATTGATCAAACTGAAGGCGACAATGGCAACGGAAAACTCCCTGATGTTTACATTGATGACAAACCTTGGGAGGAACCAACACTCCACTGAGGAAGTCCACCTCCTCAGGCTAAAAAAATTCATACAAAGCAAGCTGATTTTTAAGCCATCCAGACTCATATAATTATATAATAATATCAAATAATTTGCTGTTTGATTAAATATAATGATTATAATGACTTCTGATGGTTATTCACAGTGAGTTTTTATGATCAAACCCACACAAGTGACTGGACTAGGCTGATTTAACCACCATGTCAATATCTTAGTTCAATAGGCTATTTTTTTCCATCAGTAACCTTGATTACTAAACCTACAAAACTAAAATGTTTTGTTAGTGAAATAAATCTTTATTATTTCTGATGCCTGTGACTTGAAATATGGGAAATGTATGTTGAAATATACAGGTGCTGGTCATATAATTAGAATATCATCAAAAAGTTTATTTATTTCACTAATTCCATTCAAAAAGTGAAACTTGTATATTATATTCATTCATTACACACCGACTGATATATTTCAAATGTTTATTTATTTTAATTTTGATGATTATAACTGACAACTAAGGAAAATCCCAAATTCAGTATCTCAGAAAATTAGAATATTGTGAAAAGGTTCAATATTGAAGACACCTGGTGCCACACTCTAATCAGCTAATTAACTCAAAACACCTGCAAAGGCCTTTAAATGGTCTCTCAGTCTAGTTCTGCTGACTTAACAGTTGTCCAAAAGACGGCCATTGACACCTTGCACAAGGAGGGCAAGACACAAAAGGTCATTGCAAAAGAGGCTGGCTGTTCACAGAGCTCTGTGTCCAAGCACATTAATAGAGAGGCGAAGGGAAGAAAAAGATGTGGTAGAAAAAAGTGTACAAGCAATAGGGATAACCACACCCTGGAGAGGATTGTGAAACAAAACCCATTCAAAAATGTGGGGGAGATCCTCAAAGAATGGACTGCAGCTGGAGTCAGTGCTTCAAGAACCACTACGCACAGACGTATGCAAGATATGGGTTTCAGCTGTCGCATTCCTTGTGTCAAGCCACTCTTGAACAACAGACAGCATCAGAAGCATCTCCCCTAGGCTAAAGACAAAAAGGACTGGACTGCTGCTGAGTGGTCCAAAGTTATGTTCTCTGATGAAAGTAAATTTTGCATTTCCTTCGGAAATCAGGGTCCCAGAGTCTGGAGGAAGAGAGGAGAGGCACACAATCCACGTTGCTTGAGGTCCAGTGTAAAGTTTCCACAGTCAGTGATGGTTTGGGGTGCCATGTAATCTGCTGGTGTTGGTCCACTGTGTTTTCTGAGGTCCAAGGTCAACGCAGCCGTATACCAGGAAGTTTTAGAGCACTTCATGCTTCCTGCTGCTGACCAACTTTATGGAGATGCAGATTTCATTTTCCAACAGGACTTGGCACCTGCACACAGTGCCAAAGCTACCAGTACCTGGTTTAAGGACCATGGTATCCCTGTTCTTAATTGGCCAGCTAACACGCCTGACCTTAACCCCATAGAAAATCTATGGGGTATTGTGAAGAGGAAGATGCGATATGCCAGACCCAACAATGCAGAAGAGCTGAAGGCCACTATCAGAGCAACCTGGGCAGTGCCACAGACTGATCGACTCCATGCCACGCCGCATTGCTGCAGTAATTCAGGCAAAAGGAGCCCCAACTAAGTATTGAGTGCTGTACATGCTCATACTTTTCATGTTCAGACTTTTCAGTTGGCCAAGATTTCTAAAAATCCTTTCTTTGTATTGGTCTTAAGTAATATTCTAATTTTCTGAGATACTGAATTTGGGATTTTCTTTAGTTGTCAGTTATAATCATCAAAATTAAAAGAAATAAACATTTTGAAATATATCAGTCTGCGTGTAATGAATGAATATAATATACAAGTTTCACTTTTTGAATGGAATTAGTGAAATAAATAAACTTTTTGATGATATTCTAATTATATGACCAGCACCTGTAGTCTACATTTTATTATGATTGGTTAATAAAAATGGCAAAAAGTTTGAAGTTCTTGTAGTCTCATTACAATATAATACATATAATATAATATAATACGGTGAGTATGTCGCTCTATTGGTTTTTATAGCTCAGGTTTTGTAGTACATACTACAGGATGACCCTCAAGAGCTTATCTGAATTGTTAAATAGGCTAATAAACAAACTCTTACTAACTTTCATTTCTTGACTATTTCTAATTAACAAATGCAATTAGCTCTACACTTTTTCAAAATTTTAGCTCCACATTTTAACATTACTCGGTTCATCTTCTTATCCTGCATTTATCACTGGAATCTATTGCCTGTGATGGTTGTTTTCCTGCCTTTGGCCTATACTGGGATAGGTTCCAGCAGTCCCATATGTAGGACAAGCGGTTTGGAAAACAGATAGATGGATGGATATATAGGTACTAAGTTTGATTTACTTCGGTGTTCCATTTGTAACGGTTAACTCTTAGTCATTAGTCTGAGTGCTCCACTGGAATCTGCAAAACAGGTATTTTAACACCAGTCAACTCAGCATGGATTTCTTTAGGATTGGTGTTTTATTAATTCACATATAGAAATAGAACACTGCAAATAGTTTTACTAATTATAGCCTATGATTTGCATGCCACCTGTAGTTATTTTTACTTGCTGTCATGAAGGAACACACAACAAAAATATGCATCTTTTAAAGATCCAGCCCTTTGCTGGGCTGCAAATATGCATAGGCCTCTAAGTAAATCATAATTTAGGACTTGTGTTTCAAAATAACTGAATGTCACCATAGTGTAATATTTACTATCATTGTGCCCTCTGCTGTGGAAAAAAGAGAACAACCACATGTTTAAACAGCTTACAAATGGTGGTTGTGGTTCTTGTATATTTGTTAGAGGGAGTGGGGTAAAATGATCATCCACTAAGATAAGCCTTTACATTGGTCTCATTGAATCTGAATTGATTGACTGATTTCTTTGAAAGGAGCACTGGCAAAAAGAGATCACTATTTAAAAAACAACAAGGCCTGGTTTCACAGATAGGGCCTAGATTAAACCAGGATTAGGCCTTAGTTCATTTAGGACGTTTAATTAGCTTTAAACGTGCCCTAGAAAAAACATTATGGATGTGCATCTTGAGACAAAACAATGGCACTGACATATTTTAAGCTACCACACACTCAAAGTTTCAAATGGAAAGAGGCATTAACATTTACGCCCCTACAATATACAATAATAAGGTATTTTGAATATTAAACCTTTTCCAGGCTGCTCAACGATGTCTTTAAATGTGAATAATGGTCAGCATAACAAGTCTATAGAACGGGTGCCCAATCCTGTTCCTGGAGATCTACCTACCTGGACAGTTCAGATCCAACACACCTGTCTGTGATTATCAAGTGCTCCTGCAGATCTTATGCTGCCTTCACGTGCTATTGGAAATTTGATAATTCCCACTTCTGAAGTGATGATTACGTGCTCATCGCATTCAAGTTTCGAAATGGGAGGGTGTTCATGTGCAATTTTTTACCTAGGAAACTCATATTTACGATAATTCCGAGAACACATGAAGTCATTATTAATTACATGGTTCAGTTGTTTTTGATCAGGGTTGGAGCTGAACTTTACAGGAAGGTACATCTCCAGGGGCCAGTTGTTCTAAAGTTATCTGATTGGATTTCGGCTATCGGACTGGATCAAATCTTGAAAATGGGTTGTTCAAAAGAAAAAAGGATTCTGAAATCAGATTAGATCACAAAATCCAATCTTGGTTTACATCTGGATAAAATCATCAGTTTATGTTGTTCAAAACTTTTAGTAAGATTGGGATACCTTTCTTGATACCCATCAGATGGGTGGATTTCACGAACAAAAATGTAATAAAACTTTAAAACCGGTCAAAAAATACATTTTTATCATGTAATATACACATACACATTTTTAATTTTGCTCTTGATTAGTTTAACTGTTGAAGTGATAAATGAGAAGTATACATTAGGCTACATATTTAGCCTTTCAGTAAAGTAAAAAAAAGAGAGATTTTGGTGCAATTGACAGCTGCAAATATCAAACAAAAATACTATATTTAATAAAGTGCTTTTTGATCACTGTTTGTAAACTACATTGGCAGAATCAGAAGAGATGAACCAGTCAAACGTTCTTTGTGAGCTAATGCAGTTTCTTAGATGAATTCTCAGGACTTTTCTGAGAATGCAAAAGCATTTAAATGTTTTTTGTCCCTTTAGGAGCTCTGTAGAGCACTAGCAATCCAGATGTGGTAATCTGAAAAAGTGTGTATCTGGATCAGGGTGAATCAATCCTATTTTGCTTTGAAAAACCAGCACAAAAGTATGGATTACCTGATCCTGGATAGCAAACATGGGATTTCCAAATCCAGATCATTCTGATCCAGATTAAATTTTTTGAACAACTGGCCCCAGGAACAGGATTGGGCACCCCTGATATAAACAACTATTTTGTTTATAGTATAAACACCATACCCATTCACATTATCGCCTGTAATTCCATTTTCTGCAGGCTTACCAGTAATTTGGGGTAAATTGTCTCACTGGAACAATTTATCAAAGATGTTGTGTCATCTACACTTTTTTTCTATGTAGAAAAAAAGTACACAACTTGTCTGCATTTCTGTGTTGTAATATATTACATATATAAACTGAAAGGTAACATAAAATGACTTGTTCAAACCAGTTATCCACAAACAAAACCTACAGCAATGTTGGTTGAAGTCCATTACTGCTTCTTTTAATTGGCAGCCATTACAACCAAAAAAAAGCACTGCACTCACTAAAGAATCTTTCATTGTTTAAAAAAATTAGAAGATCAAAAGTATGGGATATTGTTTATTCCAGACCAAAAACAAAATATGGTATTACAAGTTTAGAAAATTGAAATTATGCATATTGTGAAAAACAAGGGTAAAAAAGGCAGTTAGAGATGCATAATGAGAAAAGATGGGGTTGCCGTGCTTTGTGCTCGAACGGCACTCCAATGTTACCCTGAAGCAGGCTGGCCCACATCATAACTAAAAATGCAGATTCTTTATGGTGGTATTTAAATATAAACCAAGAAATTAATACATAAACTGCCCCATCCACACCCGCCCGTCAACTTAAGGATTGTGCAAAACGTGGCATCTGAAGGTTTTATTGAAACACCTGGTACAAAACAAAGAGAAAAAGTTACATGGAATTTGTGCTCAAGAGCAGCACAGGATTAACTAAAAAAAATAAAGGACTAAAGGAGGGGACAAGGAACAAAAATCATTTATCCCGCATTATTTGCCTTGTCGTCTGTCCATGTGTGAACAGGACTGGTCGTTTTGATAAGGATGCCATACTAAAAAGTCTCAAATCAGAGGTAATCATTTTCAGCTTTTCTTCCTTGAGGGGGGGGGCTGCTGGGGGTGACAGCAGCACAACAACAGGGTAGGCTGGGTTAAGTGTTGGGGGAGGGGAGGGGTCAGTTCACATCAGCTTCTAGAACCCGTGGACTTTGAGCTGCTCCTCTTTGGCCAGTTCAATCTGTAAGATGAAGGGAAAGGCTTGATTAAATCAGCTACTATCAAAACGCCAACAGAATATACGTCAAGTCATTGAGCTCTTACTTACATCAGTAAGAAACTGGCAAATGTTCTTCCGCTGATCACCTTGCAGCTGAATTACTTCACCATACTCAGGGTGCTCAATCACAGTCCCATTGCAGGCAAATTTCTGAAAATGCAAATAAAGGAAATGTTAAACCACCCAAGCAACCATAAACCAATTAAGAGCGCAAATTATTTTATAGTGAATTAAATGACAACCTTCTTAAAGGCCTTGACTAGCTTCTTTTTATCATAGTCATCGGCTATGCCCTGAACCGTGGTCAGAGTCTTCCGCCCGTTCCGCTGTTGAATTCTTATGTGGATGTAGTCCTCTGTCCCAGCTGGGAGCCGATCATCACCCTTAGTTGCATCAGCAAAGGGGTCTTCGGAAAGATAAACAACAGACATTAGCAATGTCAGTGGCATCAGATTTCCAGCTTTGACTGTTCTTGTAAAGTGTGATTTGGGTCAAAGTTAATCTTTAAACTAGGGCACCTAATGTACTTTAGAAATTGACTGAAGGATACCTAACCTACTAAATGGCATCTCCCCAAATATTTTCGCATGTAAAATTGGGATCTATAAGTACTTATCACGAGCATGTTGGAACAAAGCAAACCATCTCCTTTAACAACAGGGTAGAGTTCAGGTCTGATCTGGCTGTTCATTAACCGTCTGTGTACCGGATCAGTTCATTTTATCAAAAGACTTTATTTCTATTGGGCGACAGCCTAAACTCTTTTTTAACATGGTAATTATCTTTAATCTGACATCAGTACACACAGGGGGCTCGAGGGGTTTCTAGGAGATCGCGCAAAATCTAAAAATAAGCCGTCATCCAGTCGCGTCTTCCATTTTGTATCTCGTCCAGAAAAACAAGCTGTCGTTCAAAATCGAGGCAGAGCACAATCTTTGAGCTAAATCTCGATTTAATTCGATTTTAACTCGACGATAACCAAATGAAAAATGCTTAAAGACATATTTAACACGGATATGTTGCTTTAATTAGGCGAAAGATCGATACTAGGAGCAAACCAAACAAGAATAAAAACGGGCCTGCCTAGCTGTTTATGACAGGGATTTTCGACGACAAAAAAACAACATTCAAAAACACGACAAGTTTAAATTACTCGGTAAATGGATTTGTTACAAATACATTGTATTTTTAACAGTCGTACTTGTATTTATTTTCTCAACATCAACGTCACCCTGTCGTTTTCTGTTCGCCCTTCCCCCCACACACTAAAATAATACGTTTTTAGAGAACTCAAGTCTTACCAAAAGTTTGGAGGTTCTGGATAGCGGACATACGATAAGATTCCCTTTCCTTTCGGACGACAACGGGTGATCTTGCGGTTTTGATTTCTTGGGAATCTGGATTGATTATTGAGGGGATTTCTCTGACTCGGTGCTTCTTCAGCGTTTGCCGAGCTTACAAAATGGCGACAATAGATTTGAGGCACTTGAAAACAGCTCTGTTAAGCCCCGCCTCCGATCGAGGACATGACGTAAGACTTCTCCTGCTGTCTAACGTAACTGTTACGGGAAATGTTTCGGTATTTTTAGGTCAAATATGGACATTATAAACGGTGTTAAATTACAATAAATTTCCAGATTACGATGAAACATTTAATTACGGTAAACATATGACTTTTTTTTCTCTCAAATCTAGGGGATATCAAAGAGTTTAGAAGCCTCTCACAAGGCTGTGAGGGATACACAGTCTGTTCAATAGGTTGTAGGTTGTGCTCCTATCGCATGTAATCCTAACAATACACGTTTAAAAGGGGTTTTTTTTTGTATGTTAAATGAACATAACAGTTCACCCACTGAATAAATCCATCCCTCACTGTCTCGTTTTCATTTGAGAAAAATAAAGTAGGCCTTTGATGTTTACCCTTACTAAAGAATTCAGATGATGAATCACACATAGGCTATATTAAAGTAAGTGCTGTGTAGATTACTCACAAATTGTAGTCAGTTACTGATTCCAAATTGACCAAAAATGTGACCCTGGACCACAAAACCAGTCATAAGTTGCACAGGTATGTAGCAATAGCCAACAATACCTGGGTCAAAATAATCGATTTTGACTTTTATGCCAAAAATCATTAGGATATTAAGTAAAGATCATGTTCGATGAAGATATTTTGTAAATTTCCTTGTGTAAATATATCAAAAAATTATTTTTGTGAGTGGATATGCATTGCTAAGGACTTCATTTGGACAACTTTAAAGGCGATTTTCTTAATTTTATTTTTATTTTTTGCACCCTTAGATTCTAGATTTTCAAATAGCTGTGTCTCGGACAAATATCCTAACAAACCATACATCAATGGAAAGCTTATTTATTCAGCTTTCAGATGATGCATAAATCTCAGTTTCATAAAATTGACCCTTATGACTGGTTTTGTGGTCCTGGGTCACAATTGTAGTTAGTAATGTAATCTACATTACTCATTTTAGGTAATGTATTCTGATTACTTTTTAGATTACTTTTGACATAACTTGTTTATCACATTGATTTGAATAGGATAATATTGTACCATATTGATATTGTAGGGGAATTTTACAGTTAAAGACCCAAAAGACCAGATATGATGAATAAAGACCCGGAGTCAGAGTTTAAAAAAATGTATAAATTGAAGAAAATTTTACTGAAGAATAGTTTGCAGTTTCATCAGCAGAAGCCAGCTTCAAGTCTCACAAGGAGTTCGTAGGTCGCTCTGCGTACATTCACATTTCCAAAACAATTATACTCTAACAGAATCCACTAAATACGTAATTACTTCAGGTTGAATGATTCTGATTGGCTAAGAAAAATAGACAAATTTGGTAATCTTCCACACATGGACAGATAGTCAGAAGCATATCTCCATTTGTCGGGATGCTGACGAGGAGACCCCGGATTTAGGTACTGGATGTCATTTTGGGGTCATGACATGGCGTCTGCTGGTCTCAAGCAGAGTGCCAGTTGTCCACCAGTACAAAAGACCTGCACAGAACACTTAGCGCACATACACAGATACACATGATTCGCAGCTTCGTCAAGGTTGATCTGAGCTCTGCTCTGAGCAGGAAACTTTCCCAAAACGTTTGTGAGTTTAATGAAAAGCTATTAAGTAATTAAAGCATTAAAACTGAAAATTAAAATAAATTATTTTAAAATAAATATCAAAATAAAACATTTACTAAATAAATAAAATAAAAATACATTTGTTTACCTGCATGTCATGTGACCATTAACCAACATCAGAGAACTGTGAACTTCATTTTATCATTTATTATTATTATTATTGACTTGATTTTATTATTGACCTAACTTAACTTAAAATCTAAGGGCTTACTTCAAGTAAATATATTAGGGCAAAGAGGTTCAGCTGACAAAAAGTTGGGGAATCCCTGCATTGCATGGAATGTAAAAATGAAATGATGTGAATTTTTAATGTGTTTGGAAGACTAAAGTCTACAAAAAAGTAATAGGACATGGTTAAATGACTCACTGTGTGATAATTCAAATAATAATTAACGAGTTTGTTGAAATGAAGTGTTTAAATGTTGAGAAAACACTTCTTAAAAGTGAAATTTTGTATGTAAATTCATTGATCAAATGCAGTGTGGGTCTCAGTTTTCAGTGATCAGCACATGACTAGTGGCTGGTCTGTGCAATTCCACAAGACCTTCTGAACATACTATATTAGCAGACTTTTATAGAAAAAGGAAAATGTAAAATATAACAAAGAAGTAGAATAGATGAATTATGAATAATTTACTGCTATTGTGAGAATAACGTAATCATGTAATCAACAGAAAAGTAACTGTAGTCTGATTAGTATTTTAAAATGCAAAATAATCTAATCTGATTACATAATCCAGACTACATGTAATCAGTTACTTCCCAGCACTGATTAAAGTTTATTTAAAGAATGATCTATTTCATCAGAATACACAGCTAAATGGATGTGAATGAAGAAAGATGCTTTTTAGAAGCAGATTGTGTAGTTACGATATCTACCAGTAGATGGGGCAGTCGTGGCCTAATGGATAGAGAGTCGGACTTGTAACCCAAAGGTCATGGGTTCGAGTCTCAGGTCCGGCAGGGATTGTCGGTGAGGGGAGTGAATGTCCAGCGCTCTCCCTACCCTCAATACCACGACTGAGGTGAGACCCTTGAGCAAGGCACCGTACCCCCAACTGCTCCCCGGGCGCCGCAGCAATGGCTGCCCACTGCTCCGGGTGTGTGTTCACGGTGTGTGTGTTCACTGCTGTGTGTGTGCGCACTTGGATGGGAGAAATGCAGAGCACAAATTCCGAGTATGGGTCACCATACTTGGCCACATGTCACTTCACTCACTACCAGCAGATGCCAATAGAGCCATGCTAACCAACCAAACAATCTTGATGCAACCAGTTCATTGAGTATAGAGAGAGAGAGAAAAATGCACCATGAAAACAGCAGGGGGAGCAAATGCACTATTTGTTTTAAAACGTAAAATACTTGTTTAGCACTTTCAGACAGTAGATGGCAGCCTGTAATTGTTACTAAAACTAGATTATCTCTTGGTAGTAAAATAGCAAGGGTCAAGGATGCCGTGTCATCTGAGCGTGTTTTTTGAAAAGCCAAAGTAAGAATACTTAACAAACTTTGTTTAGCCTTTATGGAGTGATTGAATTAATTATTTGTCTTGTCAAACTATGTGAAACAACTTGGTTTACAATGATAAGTAGGCATTCAAACACACTTTTAATATAAAATATACCAAACTGAATGTGAAAACAATCGATCATGACCTTAATGAGGAATTCCATGATTTTCAATTCATGTAAAAAATATAAACAAAAGAAAAACTGCTTGTACAGAGTATGTGGTCCAGTAAATAGTTTTTATTTTGTTTTGGCCTCTAGGTGGTGTACTTTACTTATGGAACACAACATCCTACAAGATAGTCACAAGACTGTCATTAGATATTTTTTTTACGATTTTTCCATTGAGTATTCATCTCTTAAAACACTGAATCAATTTATGCTTCAAAGTCATATTTATTGCTTCTACTGCAGTTCTATCAGCAGACCTATTCATCTATGGCAACTTTGATCTTTCATTTGCCAGTGAATGGCTGAAGCTAATTCTCTCAGCGAAGCACAGAAAAGTCTGTAAAAATAGAGCCTAATGTACTGTGTTAATACAAAGGAATTTTCCATATTGATTTTTACAGCTGTTTTACCCATATTTTGAATTGCACACTGCATTTACAGATGTCAAGGCCGAAAAATTAAGAGTATATTTTCTGTTTTTTTTTGTTGTTGTTTTTTTAAGTTCATATTAACATGCATGTATTATAGAAATAAATAGCTAAATAAATTAGTTAAAAGGTACTTAACATTATTCCAATCATTCGATCAGTGTTTCTCAATCCTGCTCCCTCCAGCACTGCACATTTGAGGTGTCTCAATCTGACACACCCAGTTCAGGTCATGGAGCAGCACAATACTAACGAGCTATGAGATGAATCAGGACTTAGATAAGAGAGACATCAAAAAAAAAGAAGGATTGAGAAATACTGGTGTTGATCAAGCGGAAGCTGTATCAAATCAGACACTCCCTTCAAAAACGCCTGTCTCTTTCTTTGTGAGCAAGGGCACTTGCGAAAGAACCCAATCTTTTTATGGAGTTAGGGAGTGGAAGAGTGAATATAGCTCAGTTATATACAAAAAAAAAGATTAAAGTAGCCTATGGATTTTGACAACATTTACAGCAATCCAGTAAGAAAAGATTTTGAGGCAAAACTCTTTATGCAATGGAGCTGTTTTTACTAAAAGGGACAGGGAGTTTTGTTAAAATACATGAGTGGATGTTGGAAAATGTTGCTCAAGGTTTTCTCTGCTAAAAAAAGATAAAAAAAAAACAAGGCCAGGTTTTCATTGGAATGGCTCCAGATGAAAAGGAGAATGTCCTACAATGGCAATGTCAAAGCCCTGACCCAGAAGACACTCTCTATTTAATATAAACATTGTTTTTCTTAGTAGATAAATATAAAAGTAGAATTTGCAAATTGGAAAAATTACATGATTTAGGAACTGCATTCACATGTAAAGCTGAAGTATTTTCTAAAATCACTCAGACTGCCAAATGCTTTAAATGCAATGGGGTTTTGCCAGGAGATTTACTTCCTTGCCACATTCACCTTTGGCTTGTTTGCTGAGATATTAAAGACTTTAAGGCCAGATTTTCTGTAAAGCTACTTGGAAACAACATGGATCATGAAAAGCGCTATACAAATAAAATGACCTGTCTTGACTTAATGAATTAATAAATCATACACTTATGTTGAACCATGTTTACTCTGAAAGGGCTTGTCTTAAACTGCCTTACACGTTAGCTGAGATATTTGATGCATATTGTAAAAGCGTTTTACATCTCTGTAATTTTACCTCAGCTTAAAAAAACTGCCTTATCACAATCTTTACAAGAGATTTGAGTAATGCATATAATGTAATATATCGCCTAACTCACACAAGCAGCTTTGCACCAGGACTGTTTGTGCACTGAAAAAAAAAGGATTACATTTACATTTACATTTATGCATTTGGCAGACGCTTTTATCCAAAGCGACTTACATTGCATTATACTATACATTTGTATCGGAGTATGTGCAATCCCTGGGATCGAACCCATGACCTTGGCATTGCTAGTGCCATGCTCTAACCACTGAGCTACAGGAAAGCTTACCTGACCGGATTAATTGGCTCAACAACCATTACTTACATAGATTAAACTAAAAAAACATACATTTCATAGAATTTCAAGCTCTACTTAACAGTGTGTGCAACACAAAAATATAAGTTAAAAGGTGAACATAAGTGCATAAAGTGAATGAAAAAACTTAAGTCAAGTCAACTAGCATTTACAACTAGGTTAAAATTATGTAAACCTAACATAAAATTTGACGTAGGGTGAATTCAGGTTGATTGGAACACTTTTTGCCATTGAGATGAATGGGGAAAAGTGTCCCAATCAACCTGAATTCTGAGCTGCGTGATATGCAAATATTCGATACAGCCAAAAAATGAAGCGCAGCCATTTTGAAGCGCGACGTGGTGAAGATGGCAAAAACCGTGTCAGGTAAGCTGTCTTTAATAAACAAAGTAAAATATTAAAGTTTGACTGTGTTAACATTCATTAACACTCGTTTATTGCATTACACAGTGAGGTGTATAAACTGGAAGCGCAACGTGTTCTGAAACACGAAAAGTAGTGAGGACGGTGAAAAGAGGTAAGCTATAGCTTAGCTTTATATTAATGAAGTATAGTTAAAAGAGATTGTTATTTTGAAGATATTATTTTTGTTTTTGTACATACAGTGAAAGTCAATGTTGTTTTGGATCCCACTGACTTTCAAAGACAGTAGAAACAGGTTTTCAAAATATCATCTTTTGAATTCTAAATAAAAGCATAATTCAGGTTAGGAACAACATGGGGGAGAATATATAATGACAAAATTCACTTTTGAAAATTGAGTTTTATCCCTTTTAAAGTATACACTGTCAAAGCACTGTAATGAGGGAATGTGACCTTATGAAAACATGGTGGGCTGAGATGACACACACCAAAAAATTTTCTAATCCGTGACATTACAATTAAAGGTGTGGTTTGAGTATCAGGTATTCACATTCTTTCTTTCTTTTTTTTCTTTTTCTTTTTTTGATGAGTGACAAAAGTTTAGTAAGATTTGTAAATATAATTCCACCTGCAGACACCTTCTCCAGGAACTGCAAACTGGGAGGAAGGCAACTGAATGGACAGCACAGGTAACGGGTAGAACTGGTCGGAGCAGATTTAAGTGTGTTTGCTTGTGACAACAACTGCATGCCTGCTATTGTGGAGATCTTTACACGAATATGCGTGAAGATTCATTAAAAACAGCCACTTTATTCAAGTAAACCCTGCTGTTGGCATATATTCCGGTGGATGTTGACAGATTAATTGCTTCTTTGAATTGGAATTTGGCATGAATATAATATCATTGCCTTAAGTGTGCTTATTATCTTTTCAGATCCGCTCTTCAGAGTGATGGAGATAACATTGGAATCAATGGGGCTTAGTTGTGTTAACCAGACAGAAAACATGATCCCATGCATTTTTGGCACTTAAGGGTCACAACAGGAGTTTCTGCGTCATTAACAAATCAATAGCTATTGTTTAGGAAGGATAAGAAGGATCACAGGGTCACTCAATTATCTGCACTCATTAGACAAAGCATGATATTGATCATTTCAGAAACACTGATGACTATCATGCTTGAGTCAGGAGGATTTAAATGAACTCAACAGAGAGAATCAAATTTGAAATGCAAGAACACATTTAAAATTCAGACAAAAATGCTTAGATGGAACATTTTTAATAAACAAGATAAATAATCTCTCCTCTCAGACCACATACTGAAATCTTCAAGTTTGGTGTTGCTAGAAATGCTGTTGCACATGTTTCTGGGTGGGTGATCTAGCCTGTGGCAATGCTCTCAGTTGCACCAGCATTTGTTTTACTAATAAGATGCTTGTTATTTTCAGGATTATCGGAGAGAAACAACACACTGTGTGCTGTTAAAGAAACTGTATTCACGTGCTAACATATTCAGAAGTCACAAACAGCCAACTGAGGGGAATTGTGCTTGAAGTTTTTGAAGATAATTGGGGAGTAGAATGGAAAATTCTTGGAAAAAGACAAAGACTTATGGTGCTTATTAGATTCCGGAAACACACACTGAGTTTGCATCTGAAATCAAGCCCAAGTTGCAACCTGCACTGACAGCATTTAATTACTGATGAAGAACATAAAATCAATGTTGAAACAACATTTTTAATTCACAAACAAATATGTTGGAGAAAACATTTTTCCAGGCGTGTGTGTTTGTGGTCTACTTCAGTGTACATGATAGTAATGTACGTTTGTCCTTGTGTAAATGCTTTTAAATTCACTCAGGTATGATTCAGCAAGAAAGAAAGAATGTCACTGAAATCTTCTAGAAAAAAGCTCACCCTGGGCTGACGGTTGTGGTTACAGCATATCAAATCTCTCAAATGCAAGCCAGCTGGAGCACAGATTTAATTTGCAAAATCCTGCAATAAAGCAACTGCAACATATTTCAAGTCAATGATGAGGGAAATATTTCATGAAATGCACCAAAGACTAAGGGTATGTTTACACAACAACAATGGACTAAAAACGGAAAAGTTTCTCTTTTGCGGATTTCGCATACAGATGACAACGTCGTTAAAATGATCCCAGATCACACAGATCAGTAAAAAACTATTAAAAACTCTGTATTGTTCATGCCAGGCCAGTAGTTGGTGATGTCACTTTGTAAACGTGCCCTTAGACTTTGGTGCATATCGTGAAATATTTCCCTCATCATTGACTTGAAATATGTTGCAGATGCTTTATTGCATAATTTTGCAAATTAAATCCAGCTGGCTTGCATTTGAGATTTGATATGCTGTAACCACAGCCGTCAGCCCAGGGTGAGCTTTTTTCTAGAAGATTTCAGTGACGCTTTCTTGCTGAATCATACTTGAGTGGATTTAAAAGCCTTTACACAAGGACAAACATACATTACTATCATGTACACTGAAGTAGACCACAAACACACTGGAAAAAAAAATTCTCCAACATATTTGTTTGTGAATTAAAAATGTTGTTTTAGCTCAATGATTTGAGTTTTCAGTTTCAATTGAATGTTCTTCATCAGTAATTAAATGCTGTCACTGCAGGTTGCAACTTGGGCTTGATCTCAAAATCTAATAAGCACAGTAAGTCTTGTTCTTAGAATTTTCCATTCTACACCCCAATTATCTTTAAATACTCCAAGCACAATTCCCCTTAGTTGGTTGTTTGTGGCTTCTGACAGTGTAAGCACATGAATACAGTTTCTTTAACAGCAAACAGTATGTTGTTTCTCTCAGATAATCCTGAAAATAACAAGCATGTCGTTAGTAAAACAAATCCTGGTGCAACTGAGAGCATTTCCACCGGCTAGATCACCCAACCAAACATGTGCAACAGCATAGCAACACCAAACTTGAAGATTTCAGTCCGTGGTCCAAGATATTATTTATCTTGATTATTAATAATGTACCATCTAAGCAGTTTGGTCTGAATTTTAAATGTTCTTGCATTTCAAATTTGATTCTCTCTGTTGAGTTAATTTAAATCCCCCAGACTCAAGCAAGATAGTCATCTGTGTTTCTGAAATGCCAAATGCATAACATTGGGATCATGTTTTCTGTCTGGTTAACACAACTAAAGCCCATTGATTCCAATGTTATCTCCATCACTCTGAAGATACACTTAAGGTAATGATAGTTTATATACTTCATATTCATGCCACATTCCAATTCGAAGAAGCAATTAATCTGTCAACATCCACAGGAATATACGCCAACAGCAGGGTTTACTTGAATAAAGTGGTGGTTTTTAATGAAACTTCACACATATTTGTGTAAAGATCGCTTCTGGAGCTTCTGGACCATGTTCACATATGGCTTCCTTTTTGCATGATAGAGCTTTAGTTGGCATCTGCAGATGGCACGGCAGATTGTGTTTACTGACAGTGGTTTCTGGAAGTATTCCAGGGCCCATTTAGTAATGTCATTGACATAATCATGCCGATGAGTGATGCAGTGCTGTCTAAGGGCCTGAAGACCACAGGCATCCAATAAAGGTCTTCGGCCTTGTCCCTTATGCACAGAGATTTCTCCAGTTTCTCTGAATCTTTTGATGATGTTATGCACCGTAGATTATGAGATTTGCAAAGCCTTTGCAATTTGACATTGAGGAAAATTGTTTTTAAAGTATTCCACAATCTTTTTACAAATTTTTTTACAGCTCTGCCCATCTTTACTTCTGAGAGACTCTGACTCGCTAAGACATCCCTTTTATAGCTAATCATGTTACAGACCTGATATCAATTAACTTAATTAGTTGCTAGATGTTCTCCCAGCTGAATCTTTTCAAAATGTCTTGCTTTTTCAGCCATTTGTTGCCCCCGTGCCAACTTTTTTGAGACCTGTAGCAGGCATCAAATTTGAAATGAGCTCATTTAGTGGATAAAATTGTAAAATCTCTGTTTAAACATTTGTTATGTTATCTATGTTCTATTGTGAATAAAATATTGGCTCATGTAATTTGAAAGTCTTTTAGTTTTCATTTTATTCAAATTTAAAAAACATCCTAACATTTCCGGAATTCGGGTTGTAGTTTACACTGAGACAGTAATAGTATTGTTTTCAAAAACTTGCACTTTGAAACCCGTTTTCAAAAGTTTGCGTTTTCAGGCCCCCAAAACGCTGTTGTTGTGTAAATGAATGGCCAGAATGCATAAAAGTTTGGTGAAGTTGGTGTTGTGTAAACGCCCCCTAAAATGATTCCTCACATAAGATCCTTTGTTTGTACAGGCGCTTGTGGAGTGTCATTTAGTTACAAGAGAATGTGTTGAAAAGCTTTTTGCAGCCCACAGTTCTGTCTGAACAAGTGTTGCATACATTACCTTATATTCAAATCACCACAATGCAACATGTACTCACATATTTAATAACCAAATATTGCATGATGTTGCTTCAGGGTAACAACCCCATTTTCTTGCATATAACATGATGCATATAAAATGTACCTTTAGTATTTATGTAAAATAAAAATAAAAAGTGAACCGAGAAGACAATTCTTTCGATCCTGTCACGCTGCAGTTAATTTTTAGTATTCTGACATCAGTATTTGATTCATTTTGTTCCATAGTTGTTCAGTGGATTATGCAAGAAACCCATTATTTCAGTTTATTTCATAAGAGTATGCATGCATTAAAGGGTTAAATGTACGTTTTTGGTTTTATCTCTATTTAAATAAGCTTTTGTTCGCACATTCCTCTGGTTCACTGCGTTTTTTGCCTTTAGCTCTTTACATCAATTGTACTGTGACAAGGGCAGGTTTCTGCAAGCCCGAGATTATACAGCACCTTATAGGGCAATATTCATGGACTTTCCCTTAAACCAGCAGAACAAATGTTAAGGGGGGCCAAAAGCGTATTTGGATATATATGTACACAATATAAATAAGTTAACATTTAGAAAGTTTAAGAAACAGTTACATTCTCTCCTGAGCAACAGCAGTGGAAAAGTCACGTCTTTTATTCCAAAGATCATTCTAATTAAATGGAAGCCCAACAGTATGCTGTTGGATGGTTTATGGAGAAAAATAATAGACACATGTGTGAGAAATTGGCCCACATTCCTCTGTTGGACTGCACTTGCAGAACGATTCCAACAACAGACCTTAAAAGGACAACTAGCTACTGCAGACAAGCTGACACAAGCTCTAAGAATATTACTTCAGTATATTTTAGGATATCAGACTAATCTGGGGAGCAAATATAGTCTAAAGATGTCAGCACAGGAAAACATTACCAGTATAGTTCATGTACACTTGAAATTTCAACTGCACACCTTTATATGTGACACAAGCACAAAAAAGAAATGGCAAAAACTATATAATCCTATGCCTTTATCTATCACATCTGGGAAGCAGAATCATAGTTCATGCAAAACCACATCAACTTGAAAAGCTTTCCTAAGCTTTAATTCAAACACAAAAATATTTCGCAAGAATGTTTGTACGCACAGTGTGTGAATGAACAGGGCGAGTGATTGATGGGAGGGCGTAGGTCACAGATAGCAGTTTTTCTGCTGTCATGGTTGTATTTACTTGCCAAACCCTGAGGGAGAAGGAATGAAAGAATATGTCCCCTAGTCTCTGGGTGTTACCCAACCTGCGCTCCGAACCAATCTGACACACCCTCTGTCCTCAAAACGCTCACCTGATGTTCATGGGCCACATTCATGCAAAAAAAACAAAAAACAAACAAAAAAAACCCAGCAGGACAATGCGAGCATTGTACTGCCCAAAGAATAATTGCCAGCTATATAAATGCTGCAAACTGCATGGTTAGACAAAAATTTGGTATATGCAGAGATTCACAAAGGTTACCACTTGTACACACAGACTTTGTTTCAACATAGTCCCATTACAGTAAACAGATGATTCAGTTATGACTCATAACTTTAAAAGAGTTACTTTATGTACGGATACCAAGAATGGACAGGTTCTCACTAGTGTCTTTTCAGATTTTTTATTTTTTTTTTATCTGTTTCCAGCTGTAGAGAAGTAACTGTGATTCATTCTGCTCAATGTATTCACCGCAATTGTACTCTTTGACTATTGTGTAGGCGTCCAATTATTAGCGATATCAATTATCAGTTATGTTTTTGTAATGCATTTACAGCCAATTCAGGTACAATAAAACAACAGATGAATATCTGAGATACCTTCTTTTCTTTTTCTTTTTTACATTTGGTATCCTCAAAAGAACAAAAATAGGTCTTGGAAACATAAGAATAATATGAATATGAATAAGAAAACTAACCAGTGTTATTAGCCTTTTTTTCTCCAAACTGAATGGCTGTGATTTGGCAAATCTTATAATGTCCTGTTCAATACCATCACAAACAAGGTAATTTGGCTCAGAATGGCGATTTAATTTTTCACATTAACACAGGGACACAGCTTTGTTCATTATCAGTTTGCTTGTTTATAGTAATCAAGTCTATGTAAAATAACAATACTCTTGAAAAGGAAAGACGCAGTGAGTGTTAAACTGCAGATTTGAGCTTGTACGCTGCAGTAACCTGAGCCTCGATGGGTGGAGTAGGGTGGAGTTTGGGTGGTCCAATAAAACTAAAGCAATCTGAAACCTCAGTTTAAAATGCCCTGTACTCTCAATTCTTGAAGACTTACGTAATGGGTTACAGATGAACAGATCTTTATACTTCAGATTAAAAATCAAGCATTTCCATGTTTTTCCTCCTTAAAGTCAGACGTCATGGGGAAAGACAGAAGATAAAAAGAAAACAAAGATTTCAATCATAAAACATAGAGCTAAATCCTTGTTGCCACAGCCACATTCTTACTAGCTTTATGTGAGCAAGACTTATTTAAGAATACTGTTATTGGAAGGCCCACTTTTTTCACATAAACACTCCCAAACCTCGTTTTTGCTTAATGATATGGTGTTTACTTGCATGCATGAGTGTTAATGAACCTCTTGACAAGCATATATCTTTTCCCTTCAACATTGCCATAAATCTTTGTAAACCACATAAAATATTTAATGTGGTCAGAAGGATTAGGTGAAAAGGAAAGCTCTTCATTGGTCGAGGGCTAGCAGATGATTGACAGGCCCGTACAAGCCTTTGTTTGCACATTCCTGAAATGTATCTTCAGTAAGTCATAGTTAAGACACACTGACAAAAATGTTTCAACAATGATTTTAGGCTTAAATGTATAAGGAAATGTTCAGTATTGTGAAAAAGAAAGTACACCCTTTTGAATTCTGTGGTTTTACGTATCAGAACATATAAAAAAATCATCTGGTCTTTAGTAGGTCTTAAAATGAGGTAAATACCACCTCAGATTAAAGCTGCAAGCAGCATTGAAAGGGCCCTCGCGCCCAGGGCCACCGCTACCCAGTGGGCTTAGGAAAACAGTGAACAGTAAGTGACAAATATATTAGAAATATGGCAAAGTCATTTTGATGTGCCACACTTCCTGGTGCCAGCTGGTGGCGCTTTGACTATAACAAAATTTTGGCATGTAGATGTCTTAAGGCTCCAATGCATTTTTTCTTATGTTGCTAGTAGTGCATCACAGTGTTAAACGTCACTTCCTGTTGCCAGTGGGTGGTGCTACTACTATAACTAAACATTATCATTAGGGCTGCACGATTTATCGCAATTTTATCGCACGCGATTTGGCAAAAGCTGCGATTATTTTATGCGCAGCTTGTCAGAGCTGTACGGCTCTGTGATCAGTAGTAAATGTTTCTTTATCTGAAAGCCAGAGGGCGCTCTTGTGCAGAAACTGCAAATATGCCCTGCTGCCGAAGTAGAACACGCGTCATTCCAGGAAATCCCATACTATCGCTGTAGCTGAATAAACAGAAGATTGAAACGTTTTGATTGATTAAACATGACTGAAACGTTTTGATAATAAACACACGACTGCCTTATTCTGTGTAAGAAGCCACATCATCTCACAGAAGGACGCTCAACTGTCGTTATGAAGTGAGTTTGGAGTAAAAACATGTTATTAAATGTTGTCTTTTGTTGGACAAGATGTTAATAAATGCTTCTCATGTCTGGAAAGATGTTTTGACACGTGTTGTTTTTTCAAACACATCATAAGCGATTCAAACTCTCAGTGCTTTCAGATGGATTAGCATTTGGAGCCATAGTTCATTGATAAGCCGCTCATAAAAAAAGAATCGCTGCTTTGCGATTTCATAATCGCACTAAGCCAAATCGTTTAAGTGCGATTTCAATGTTTTTTTTCTAATCGTCCGATTAATCGTGCAGCCCTAATTATCATGTAGATGTGTTCAGAGCAGGACTCTTCTCAAACATGTGAAGTTTGGAGCAGATTGGACATTGTATGCCTGAGTTACAACAACTTCCTGTTTCGTGGTGTTAATCGCATACTTTAGCACTTAGCCAAGTGTTGCCTGATTTAACGTGTTTCTAGCATGTTTGGTACTTCATGGTAGATTTAAATGTGTTTCTGGGAGTGAATTACAGTGTAAAGCATGCCATTTCCTTTTGCCAACAGGTGGCGCTATGACTTACTGAATATTTGCATGTAGATGTCTTCAGGCCAGGACTCTTATCACACATGTGAAGTTTGGGGCACATCGGACTCTGTCTGCCCGAGTTACAACAACTTCCTGTTTCCTTTTGTCAAGCCGCCACGGACACGCCCTTCAGGGAAAACTCAAGATCTTCGTAATTTAACGTCACAAAGGCCTTTAGATTAGACTGACCAAATACGATCTGATAAAATCTGTAGGAGGAGTTCATTAAAGTACTACATCTGGAAATCACAAAAACTGCAAAAATATATTTGCAGAGAAAATTCAAAATATCTCACTTCCTGTTGGGTTTTCAGATTTTTTTTCTCCCAGGGACTTTTTTGTAGGAATTGGGCTGTTACATGTTTCTACCGAATTTCATACTTGTACGTGAAACATAGAGTGAGGGGCACAAAATTGAAATTTTGTAGGTGGCGCTGTCAAGCCATTTTGCCACACCCAATTCTGAAACTCATATCAGACATAAATTTTCAGTACTTCTGACACGTGTTCAAAGTTTCAGAGTTTTCGAGCATGTTTAGGCCCTTAAAAATGCGATTCATTTTAGAGAAAAAGAAGAATTGACCGAGCAATTACAATAGGGTCCTTACACCATCGGTGCTCGGGCCCTAATAAACAGCACCACATGAAATATTACACTGTGTCATTATTTCTTTGACAACAACAACAACAAAAAAGCTAAAATGGAGAAGCCATATGTGACAAGTACACCCTATGATTCATCTGATTGTAGAACCAACTTTAGCAGCAATAACTATATGAGTTTATCAGTCTCTCACATCGTTGTGGAGGAATTTTGGCCCACTCTTCTTTACAACGTTGCTTCAGTTCATTGAGGTGTGCGGGCACCTGCTTATGCACAGCTCTCTTAAGGTCCCACCACAGCATCTCAATCGGGCTGAGGTCTGGACTTTGACTGAACCAGTACAACACCTTCATTCTTTTCTTTTTGAACCATTCTGGTATATATTTGCTGCTGGGCTTGGAATCATAGTTCTGTTGCATGACCCAGTTTCAGCCAAGCTGAAACCAGATGGCCTCACATTTGTCTCTAGAATAGAATACTTTAGTATACAGAGGAGTTCATGGTGGACTCAATGACTGCAAGGTGCCCAGGACTTGTGGCGGCAAAACAAGCCTCAATCATCACCCCTCCACCAGCATGCTTGACAGTTGGTATGGAGTGTTTGTGCTGATATGCAGTGTTTAGTTTTTGCCAAATGTGGCGCTGTGCATTATGGCCAAACTTCTCAATTTTGGACTCGTCTGTCCAAAGGACTTTGTTCCAGAAGTCTTGTGGTTTGTTCAGATGCAAATTTGCAAACCTAATTCGTGAATAATCTTCCTCACTTTATAATGATGGTCTTCAAATTGTTTGGTAATGGCCTTGTAACTATTCCTAGATTAATGGACAGCAACAATTGCTTCTCTAAGATCATTGCTGATGTCTTTCCTCCTTGGCATTGTGTTAACTCACACCTGGATGCTCCAGACCAGCAAACTGACAAAACGTCTGGTTTTATAGAAGTGATCACGCTTGCTGATGATCAATTGATCAAAGGCATTTGATTAGCAGCACCTGACTGCTACTTACCCTCTTAATTCCTATAGAAGCAGTAAGGGTGTACTTAGTTTGTCACACATGGCTTCTCCATTTTGGCCTAGTTTTTTGTTAAATAAACCATGACAAAGTCATGTGTTGTTGTTTATCTGAGGTTGTATTTACCTAATTTTATGAAATGCCTGGAGCATTTTTTATGTCCTGATACGTAAAACCATAGACCATGGGTTCTGATTGGCCGTCATTGCTTTTATCATTCATCAGCTAAGAGAAAAATCGTTCTGAAAGTGATTCCAATGATTTATTGTTTCTCTGTGCTGTTATCGTTATAGTTGTGGTGTGGACTCTGCTATTCATTTGTACTGTATTTAGAAAGATTTTTAGAACTATATGAGCCATTCCACCGATGGGTGACATTTCTGTCCCCAAGACATTGTATGTATAAATATGCATGAAAATTAACTCTAAAATAAATTATATTATTAAGCAAAGTGCCCTGAACATTAATCTAACTTCAAATGTAAAATATATAATTTAAAACATTAAAAACTACTGAGAACACTAAAAAATAGCATTTGTTACATGTCCCCACTATCTAAACCTTAACTTTATCATGTAATATAATCATTCAAATCTTTCAGAAATTGAAATTCAGTTGCATTGTTGTTGCAATGCATTCAGTTGCATTGTTGTGACCCCATATACCGTCTTAGAAATGTAATAAGAAATCCATAATATGTTATATTAAATACACATTTTAGTCATGTCCCCCAGGTTTTCACTCAGTCCTGTTACCCTCACACATTGCCCCTTCTAAAAAATGTATAACATGACACATTTTCAACAGGAAGTTGCATCATCTGGATCTTCTGAAGGCCATGAGAAGACCAAAAGTAAGTCCTCTCAACTATGACTGAGAAGGTCAATCTCAACATACTGTCCTGTTACCTAAATTATAGATGTTATTTGTTCATTTAAAAAAATATTAACGCCACATGTCATGTATTTGGTCATTTTTTGTTTAAAAACTCAATCCTGTTACTTCAGTCCTGTTACTCATATGAAAAATAACAGGAGTGAGTAAAAGTAACAGGAATGAGTAGAATCCTCTGTTTTGTTGATTTAATAGTGTGAATATTAGTTGATATAATACTATTCACCTGCTTTATGAGTTTTACAGTTGAAATGACTTAAATTGTAGATTTTTAGGATTAGTTTTACAATGTGAATACCATACTTGCAGGGAGCCAGTCCACCACGAAGTGACTTAAACTTTTTGTCTTTGTCTGTCTTATCTTTTGTAGAAGATGGAGAGAACCTATACTATGCAGCTGCCAGAAACACCCACCCATGGCAAGCTGCAAGGGAAGGAGTGAAACACATCCGCAACCCTCTCTTTCCCCCCTTTTTGTCTTTCCTTCCTTCCCTCTCTCCCTCCCTCCCTCCCTCCCTCTCTCGCTTCCTCTCTCTCCTTCTTTGTTTTTCCACTTCCTTCGCTGTGAAGTACTACTAGCACATAGTACATCCTTTCAACCCAGAAATCTCACTCACACACATGCACACACAGCCATGTACACATACTCTCTCTCTCACACACATGCACACTCATATGGACACTCATTCCTGTTACCCAGTGTTTATCCCTGTTACAAAGTGTTCATACCTGTTACAAATTTTTTTTTTTCAAAAAAAAAAAAAGTTAAACAACTGTTTTTATCTGTTTTGTTTGGTCCATCATTTATGCAATTGTTTAAATAAATTATTTAAAAAATGATAAACTTGAGGCTTCTGTCTTCTTTTAAATGAAAAAAATGCATTTTTTGCATTTTTTATTAAAATACACTTTGCCTTACTCTAAAGTGATTTTTTTTTAGTCACAGATATCAATTATTTGAACAAATAACCAACCATTTCTTTACATATAAACACTTTCTTGAAGTGAATACAAAGGAATTAATTGACATGCTTTTAAACATGCTTTTTAAATGGCACATGAGTTTTGGTAACAGGACTGAGAAAACATGCATCCACCTTCTGCTTAGAAACCTTGTAAAAAATTAAATAAAGTTGCCTGAGATTGACCAATACACATTTTGAATAATTAAATATGTGTATTCAATGTTGAAAAAAGACTAATTAAATTTGAAGAGTTACAACAAGCAAATATCACCCATTCGGTGGAATGACCCATATCTTTATCGTTGTAGTTTGTGTGAACGGGTCTTTAGCCTCTCAATCTATATGAGGTCAATAAATGGATAACTAAATGAAACTCTTAGATGAAGTTTAGCATGCCACTCTGCATATCAAATTACATGTGTCTGTGTCTGCACATAGGTATTATAATATACGAGAAAACAAAAATCTTAAATAACCCTTATATTATAGAAATTGATAGAACTGACTGTAAAACTGTAATACATTCTGCTTGAAGCAAAGATAAGCACTTTTGGACCAAACAGTTGGAAGACATCTGCACTTACAAAACTTTCCCTAAGTTGTCATTTAATTGCAATCATCAGAATAATAAAAAAAATTGCTCAAGATCACTTCTGAGGGCGGAGAGCACTGCTAACACAGTTTCCCTAGACTCATACTTGCGTATACTTGTCAAACCCTAAGGGAGAAAAAAATTGAAGAATTTGTCCCCTTGTTAGTCTCTAGATGTTACCTAACCTGCGCTTTGTATTGATCTGACACACCCTTTGTCCTCAAATGAAAGGCTCATAAAGGGTCACATTCACAGCAAGAAACAGCACAAAAGCACTGCAATGAAAATCTAAATAGAAGGCAAAGAAAAACACATGCATTCAAAATGCACGCTTTTGCGATTCTTTGTCAGTTGATTATGTGAATCACATCTGGATTATTTAATAAAAGAAAATTCTTAATGTTTTTATTGGATTAGCTAAATGCAAATATGACTCACAAAGTGCAATATATTACAATCATCACAACAACTTGCAAATGAATAGAATTTCACAGGTGTTTCTCCTGTGCATTACGATTATTATTAATAAAGTATGTTTACATAAATATTTAATTGTAGAGAACAACTGCAAAGACACAAGTCATATTTACCAGCTGCACATAACCGGCTTTGAATAATTCAGACAGGAACGACAAATAACTAAACTGTTATTTTGCACATAATTACTATTTTGTATAGGCGTTAGACATCAGACTTTATTTGTCATACTTCAGGTGTTAGACTTTGTCACACTCTTCTATTTGTCATAGAGCTGTGCAAATTGTGTTTGACTTCCATAAAACGATATCATCAAATGTTTGACTTTTTCTCTGACACTTCCCTGTACTTTATTGACACGAAGTGCCTAAAACTTCAGAAAGAGAACCACCCTTTTTGACAACTTATAAATTGTTGGTCACAATACTGTCAGGTTCAGTTTGTTCATACTTTCTGTGAAGTTACACCTCCATAGGGACACAACCTTGGTCATAAACACATTGCTTGTTTACAGTTAGCAAGTCTATGTAAAATATAAATACTCCTGCAGCAATGTGTGAAACTTGTTTTTGGCAAATACTATGAGCCAGGACTCCAAGACAGTCCAAGAACTCTCACCCACATTACAAAATCTATTTGTAAAACAGCTGAACTAGACAAGATCAATTTGCTTGCGATTTAAATATAGAAATGCAGCGT
Source organism: Anabarilius grahami (assembly GCA_003731715.1). Lineage (NCBI taxonomy): Eukaryota > Metazoa > Chordata > Actinopteri > Cypriniformes > Xenocyprididae > Anabarilius > Anabarilius grahami. Next base: position 1,054,007 of record RJVU01042532.1, read on the forward strand.
TTTGTTTAAGGAAAAAAATGTCATTATCATTAATGCATCAACCATGTCAAGCGAACATGTCGAATAATAAGAAATCTTCTCACTCACAGTCTCTTCTAAGTTTTTATAGTGCAAGGTGTTTCATATCCACCCTTTATTTCCTCACTATAAAACACTCCCTGCCACCAGCCTAAGCTTAATTATTGAAAGGCTTTCTTGTTCTCATATCAGGCCATCAAATTCTTGATGCTTTATTTCTGGTTGCTTATTATTTGTTTTTGTACTTTTTTCTTGTCACCATAGCAACAACATTAAGGCTTATCTACATATTTTTGGAAGGATCTAACAAGGATAGTGTAAATAATTATTTAATCCAAACAAAATGCATCACTTGAGATTCTGAATGCTAAGTTTTTTTCTAATAGACATGAAACTATATTCTTGTACGCATATGTGATGAAAACATATTTTCAAATAAAAAGATATGAACCGTTCTATATTCTTTTATGTAAATAACTGACACAGTAACTGTGGCTTAGCAGCAGCTTGTTCTCTGGGTGTGGCTCAGTATTGGCACCCTGAGGACAGAAACTCTCACTTTTATAGTTCTTGTATTTGCAGCACTGTTGTAAAATGTTAATGTTGAATTTTGTGATTTTCTAAAAACATATACTCATGATATACTGTATAAAAATATTAAAATCAGATCGTATTGTTAAGGTTGGATATATGTATTTTTGTCTCGGTTGAGATAACAGTCCAGATTTGCATGTATATATGTATAAGAATAGTGCAGTTCAGATCAAAAACTTATGCATACTATTTTGCCACTGACTTCACTATGGTAAAATGCCTTCCTATATAATCCAACTACAGCAAATCTGGTCTTGATCTTCAAACCATGCAGTTGGCTGAATGCTGTGTGAGTGCGTATGTGCCCCTGTGTTTGTTTTGGAGAGTGAGGCAATGGTTTCTCACTCCACCTCCTTGGCTAATCCACAACGCCCACTCTGTTCGTTGCCTCCCTCGTTTTTCCAAATAAAAGAAGATCATGGGGTCATCCTTTCCTCACTTCTCACACTCTCTTCAGTCAAAGAACAGAACAGCAAACCTCTTCTGCAAGCATGTCTGCTTCATACGCACGTAGTTACATGTCCTCCTCAGGAGGATCTATGGGAGGAGGATCTATGGGAGGAGGATCTCGCTTCTCCATGTCCGGAGGAGGAGGTGGTGGTGGTCGTGTGTCTAGCATGCGTGCCGGCAGCATGTACGGGGGAGCTGGAGGATCTGGGACACGTATCTCAAGTGCCTCTGCTTCTCGTTCTTTCTCTGCTGGAGGTGGTGGAGGCTATGGAGGTGGCGCTGGGTTCGGTGGTGGTGCTGGTGGTGGTTTTGGGGGTGGCTTCAACCTGACTGATGCCGTTGATGTGTCTGCAAATGAGAAAGCCACCATGCAAAACCTCAATGACCGTCTGGCCACTTATCTGGAGAAGGTGCGCACTCTCGAGAAGGCTAATGCTGATCTTGAGCTGAAGATCCGCCAGTTTCTTGAGAGCAAGACGGGCCCCTCCGCTCGTGACTACAGTGCCTATTACGCTACTATCAATGACCTCCAGAACAAAGTATGTGGTATTGTCAGTTAACTAGTAACTAGTAGTAGTATTGTCAATTATCTACTTGTCTTTTGTTATCATACGTGTATACTAATAATGCACTAAAATAAAGAATATTATATGCAGTTTATGAGAATGAACATACAAGTGATGTTTGTACAAAATAACCATTTAAATCTTTGAGAACTTTGATATTTTAAATGTAAAGATAATCATATGGATATTGATGTAATTATGATATACAAGAGATATTTTCAACACTAATCTCAAATAATTGTCCCCTGAAGATCCAGGATGCCACTCGTGTTAATGGAGGCATCTACCTCAGCATTGACAATGCCAAGCTGGCTGCAGATGACTTCAGAGTCAAGTAAGTCCACACATAACTAATAGAAAAGCTGTCAACATCTCAAATGGGCCCAAGTGGTCTAAAATGGTTTAATTTCTCTACAGATACGAGAATGAGCTGAGCATGAGGCAGTCTGTAGAGGCAGACATTGCTGGGCTGAGAAGGGTGCTGGATGAGCTGACAATGGCCAGATCTGATCTGGAGATGCAGATTGAGGGGCTGAGAGAAGAGCTGATCTTCCTCAAGAAGAACCACGAGGAGGTATGTTGGTGATTGGTTCACACTCTTGAATAAATCAGTTGTTGTTCATCCAGATGAAGCAAATGTTCAGTGGTTTGTTCTTGCATCTTCAGGAACTCTTGGCAATCCGTGCCCAGATGAGCGGACAGGTCAATGTAGAGGTTGACGCAGCGCCACAGGAAGACCTGGCAAAGGTCATGGCTGAAATCCGTGAACACTACGAGGGTGTTGCTGCCAAAAACCGCAGAGAACTCGATGCCTGGTTCCAGACCCAGGTAAAATCAGATTGATTTATATTTTTTCAGAATAAATCATAACCAAAGATCTTATCTGACTGCTCTGCAATGGATTGTCTTTCATAGAGCGAACAAATCAACAAAGAAGTTGTTGAAAAAACAGAAACCCTTCAAACATCCAGAACTGAAATCAATGAGCTTAAACGCACACTCCAGGGTCTTGAAATCGAACTACAGTCACAACTCAGTATGGTAAGTAGAGGACCAGGTCAGTCTTGAAATTTGCGGTTTTGATACATCACATAGCCTTTAGAATAATAACTTTTCCCTCAACAGAAAGCGTCGTTGGAAGGCACTTTGCAAGACACACAATCCCGCTACAGCTCCATGTTGTCCGGCTACCAAGCACAAGTGAGCAGCATGGAAGAGCAGCTGATGCAACTTCGTGCCGATCTGGAGCGCCAAGGTCATGAGTATAGGATGCTTCTGGACATCAAGGCCAGACTGGAGATGGAGATTGCAGAGTACAGAAGACTTCTGGATGGAGAGGCTACTGGGTAACAATTCACAACCTGATTTGTCAGTAACTTATAGGAAGCAGAGATTGAGATGATTCTGAATACTTTTTTTTCTCCCCCAACTTCAGAAGCATTCAAACTGTACAGTCCTCAGCCAAAACCTCAACTTCAAGTACACGCAAAGTGGTAACCATTGTAGAGGAGGTTAAGGACGGCAAAGTGATCTCCTCCACCCAGGCAGTGACTGAGAGCAAGTGAGATCTCAAACAAGAACAACCAGCACAAGAACTCTTGAGATAAAATAACCTAACTCAGAGTGATGAAAATCAATAAACTGGTCTAAATGTGCTTTTGTGTTCGAGTCTTATTTTACACTCTTATTTTATTTTACACAGGATTAAAAAAAATAAATAAATCAACTTAAGGAATGTTGGCAACTTTTTTTTTACATAAAAAAAAAAAATTTAAGCTAAAAAGTTGTAATTCACTTATGTACATACATAATATACAAACATATACTATATCATTAAAAAATTGGGGTTAAATGTTGATTTTGAAAGATATTAATACTTTTATTGAGCAATAAGACATTTATAATGTTACAAAAGATTTCTATTACAAATAAATACTGTTCTATACTTCATAGAACAGTATTTATTTGTAATAGAAATCTTTTGAAACATTATAAATGTCTTATTCTCTTAGTCTTATTCTTTTTTCTCTGATGAGTTTTCTACTCATCAAAGAATCCTGAAAAATGTATCATGGTTTCTACAAAAATATTTTTTTTTTCAACATTGATAATAATAAGAAATGTTTCTTGAGCACCAAATCAGCATATTAGAATGATTTCAGTCATGACAACTCTCGGAGTGGATTAAATTCAACCAGCATTTATTGGCCTGGGGCATGAGGTATACATGGCTTGATCTTGGCGAACGCTGCTGCTGCTGCTGCTGAGCAAATACAAATTTGTTCAGCTTAGTCAAATAAAACAACAAAGAAAAGGCTGCTGCAAGAATGGTAGAACCCCGTAGCAGATCTCTACAGGTGGCGCTGGGGAGGAGGAGGGATAACAGCGCTTTCACATTGCGCAGCTTGTCGATCGCAGGCTAGGGTACGATATATATGGTTGCGTGGATTTGGAAATACTTCTGATTGGCTGGTGCCACGGCATAGAAAGAACCAATCAGCGCTTGGTTAGAGTTTCATGCCTGAACTATTTCTGAAGGATCGAGACACGCTGAAGACTGGATTAATGACTAAAACAGAAAACTGTTATTTTAAATCGTAATATTTCATAATATTAAAGGATTAGTTCACTTTCAAAAGAAAATAACCCCAAGCTTTACTCACCCTCAAGCCATCCTGTATATGACTTTCTTCTTTCTGATGAACACAATCTGAGATATTTTATCCTGATGCATCCGAGCTATAAATATCCATATTTAACAAGTTATGAAGTAAAATATCTAGCCTGACCCAATACTTTAATGTTTTCAGAATGTGATTGATCAAATAAATGCAGCCTTGGTTAGCATAAGAGACTTCTTTAAAAAAAATTATAATAATCTTACTGACCCAAAACAGTAGTGTACATATTAGTTATATAAAAACAAACAAAGAAACAACAAAAACAAATGTGTGCAAAAGTCCAAACACTTACCCATTTCAACACAAATGAGTTTCACAGTTTTTGTTTTAATAAAGTGCCTATCAATAATAATTTATATTAAAAATATGCTTTGAAAAATACTGCACTGACCAATTATGTTAATAAAGTCCACTCAAATTATCAGTGTACACACGGTCAGAAAAATATTTAGGGCTACAACGGCTTGTCACCAGGGCTGTAGACTTACACAATCACGTACCTTATGTACCCCTAAAGGGTGCATATAATTAATATGCATAATTTAGGGGTAGACAAGGAAAATAAAATACAATTTTCACGTTTTTTTTTTTTTCAGTGCAGCTTGAGATAACATTGAGACATTTTCATTTCAATCCAGTGAGGTACTGACCTTCAAGTAATCTGTAGATATGACCATCAATGCATGCCAGATAGCTTGCCCTCAATCAAATCATTGGGTGAGGACAAAAACAACCTTTGGCATAAAGATAAGGTTTACCTTTTTGTAGCCCAACTGATTTATTCAACATCTTCTTGGGGGAGCTGTCTGATTCTTTATTTCGGGAATGCTTTTGTAGAATTTATACAGGGATTGATGCAAGGTTCAGATTGACACTATGAAAGAATAGATAAATTGGTGGATGTGGTAGTCACATTCAGATGTCTGCTATAATGATTGGAGCTGTGCATTTACCTCTGCAACTCTCTCACAGTACAGACTGTATCCTCATCTTACGCATTACATAACACATTAAACATATTACCAACAATATCAGATTCTCATCTACAGTTTATAGTCTGCTGGATACTGATTTCTGTGTGGGACCAGCATACTGGATCCGATCCATAATACGTAGGTCTCCTCTTCTGCCACAGTGCATTTTGAAGTTGCTTTCCACCAGTTTTGTTTATTTGGGAATGTTAGACATGTTATTTGATGGCTACGGAAGGAGAAAAAAGTAATTGCAAATAATGATACTTAAAGGGGTTGTATGTACGAATTTTCATGTATTAATCACTTTTTATTGCCAATGTGTGAACAGCTTCAAATTAAACTTTAAAAAACAAGACATTCCCCAACTTCCAAGCTTGTCTATGAAAGCCTGTAGACTGACTTTCACATGAAGGACTCAGGATGTTTTTGCCGGGGAAAATCAAAAGGATGTGGTGTTTAAGCACACTCCCGAGAGCCTCTCTTGTGTTTTATGACACAAATGCTTATACAATGTTCAGGATGATGCAGAAAGAGCTATTCTGTACTGTAGTGTCTGTGTGTCATGCAAAGGAAAGGGATTAATTCATAGACTCACATAGTCCGATCTATATTGTCTATATAATATCAAATATACTTTATAATCAAACTATCATAACAGTGTAATTTTAATTACGTCATCAACATCTCTTCATTTTTTTCTTACACTTTTTCTCTTATCTTTTACGGATCCTCTAGGGACCTCTAGTGGTACAGTTTCACATTACATGTGAGTTTAGTTGACACAAAGCATTGCCGCTTCTCAACACAACACTATGATCAGATGCTTTCTTAACTAATGCTTTCTCACCGCTGTCATTTTGTTGTGTGTTTATTTCGTTACTGAGAGGAAAGCGAGCAGATTTACATATTCTTCTAAGTGTTGCGCTCAGCAGCGTGGACGGCGTCTGGATGTTCATTAACAGTATGTGGCTGCAAAGGTATTTCCAACTTCTTTTTACTTCTAAGCAAAGACCAAAAAAGAACTTCACCTTGAGTATATCGGGGCATTGAATCACGTTCAGTCTCTTGTACGTTACGTGTGCATGAGTGCGAGCACGAGCAATAAGTTGCTGGCCGGCGTTCACTTAATGACCACCGGTGTCACTAATTTCAAGGGTTTCGGAATTCTACATATAGCCCATTATATTCTGTCCAGTAGAGGGAAAGTTAATTAGCCCCTGCTGGTAGACACTGTAATTACATCATTATTGCAGGCCATTTACTGTATTCTGGTGAAAGAAGTGTTTTGCAAGCAACATTTAAAATGACCAAACAAACATAAAATGGCCCAAAAATGTCTCCATAAAATGAGCATCCAGGTTGTACTTCCAGAGCTGCATGCACTGCCATTTCAGTGAATGAGATGCTAAAGGACAGCTTTTAGGCCACCTTAGTTCAATCCAAATATTTAAGCAAACAGTGGAAATAATAACATATCATTAACAAGTTCAGTACAGCGACTCCTGGCAGCAGAGCGATGATATTGCAGGCTTGCTTTCTTAATGTATTTGCTACAACACAAAAAGTCCAAAGACAAACTGTCACGTAAATAATGACGGATGCAATGCAAGTTAATCTCTTTATTGAGAGCTTCACACACTGACGGTCAGTCACAGGTAAGACACAACAAACACAGCAGGAGAGTGGTGACGCAGGGACCTCGATGGGCGATGAGAGATCCGATGAGTCGTGACTGGTGAAGTGTGTCCGTGAAGCAGTGCCGTGTAATCCGTGGGTGAAAACCAGAGAACGATCCAACGAGGAAACAGGTAACAGGAAACAACGACGAGAAATCCAATCCAAGCAACATGAAACACGAGCAAACACGGGACACAACACCAAGACTCCAAACAACGATCTGACAAACATGAGACGAAAGACAAGGCGTTAAATAGGCAGGTGTAATTGCGCACAGCTGCCGCTGATCAGACGATCAGCGGCGACGCCCACACGAACAATCAGGTGACACACCACAGAACCACACAGACACCAGAATGAGACAGCGGATTCATGAACCGTGACACAAACTAGTTCCTTGAACAGAATGCTGCACACGGCAATTTCCAGACACCTAGTTGATCCTACCAGTAACATAAAACATGTCAGAGATACAACAATAATCGTGAGAAACAATACTTGTACAGACTTGCGAGAGCCTGCTGCATTGTCGTAACTTATACATGTCTTTCATATCATCGGTTAACAACTTCAGTTCTGGTCTGCCTTTGTAAATCTATGGAACTGCATGGTATTCTTCAGGTTTGACAGCTGTAACCTGATACCACCAGCATCTTATCCTTTAGATAATGACACATGCAGCTGTTTTTAACCCTCTGCTACTCTAAGCTGAAATAACAAGAATTCCTATTTTTTAGAATATGTATACTTTTTAGTTATCCTCTGATCATTAAAAATCAGAGCACTAATAAATCTGACTTAGAAACTAAACATTTTATTCAGATCTGCAGCAAAAAGCAACATTACTGTATGTTTAAATAAAATTCTAATTAACCAGTTATAACAAGTATAGCACTGCAAACCAGAATACGTTGGCAAAACTTAATATAAGTTAATTAAGTTAAAGAAATTCAAAGTTTAAAGTAAGCAGAACTGGCAGATATTTATTTTGTACTCATACATTTTAATTGCTCTTGACTTGAAATATCTGAGTAAGCTAACCATACATTTAACTTAAAATCATGTAATCTCAACTTAAATATTTTTAGTAGTGGAAACTTGGCTAGCTTTAACTAGATAATTCAGTAAATGCTAACTAAACATTAAAGGAACACTCCACTTTTTTTGAAAATAGGCTCATTTTCCAACTCCCCTAGAGACTCCCCTAAGACCGACGGAAAATGAAAAGTTGCGATTTTGTAGGCCGAAATGGCTAGGAACTATACTCTAATTCCGGCGTAATAATCAAGGAACTTTTCTGCCGTACCATGGGACATTTGTGAGAGACGCTGCGTAATATCATTGCGCCTGCTGCACCCATGGTACGGCAGCAAAGTTCCTTGATTATTACGCTGGAATAAGAGTATAGTTCCTAGCCATATCGGCCTAGAAAATCACAACTTTTCATTTTCCGTTGGTCTTAGTACACAATGTAACTACAGAAGAGTCAAGTTTTAAATAGGAAAAATATCGAAACTCTTTGGTCATTTTTTTGAGCGAGATGCTAACGGTCTAATCAGATTCAATTAACTATGCTAAGCTATGCTAAAAGTGGTACCGCCAGACCCGGAGATTGGCTGAATGGATTTGAAAATGGTAAAACTGTTTAACTCTAGGAGAGTTTTCAAAAAAAAGTGGAGTGTTCCTTTAAACACTATTAAATCTCCCATTTAACATGCATATTGTACAAAAAAAAAAACTTTATATAACACTTAATTTTAGAGTGTCATGGCAAAGCATGCTGGGAAATATAAATCCCAGCCCAGTTTCAGTTAAATTTAAGTTTGTCTAAATTAAAAGAAACAAGTTAATAAAACTCATGTACAATGAAACAATTGAAATTACTTAAAATGTGTCAGTTTCATGAACTAAAAAGAAAAAGAAAGTTCTATATACACATAAAAGTTGATTTGATTGAACTAATTTGTTTAATTTAAGTTTATCCTACTCAAAACAATTAATTATTTTAAACATTAGGGTTTACAGTTGCAGTATAGCTGTTGTGTCTATCTAAATTAAGTTTATTAAGATTTATGACTCACTGATCCCAATTTTCTTGCACAATCACAAGTAAAATTTTTGCATAATTTAAATGCTGTTCCATTACCTGTCGCTTTCAACCTGATAACCAACACAAACACTTCCTTGTCTGCTTCTGTCATTAAGTTGGTCAGAGTTATTTGCCCAGTGGGTTTATAAGCTGAAGGGTGAGATTTTTTCAAAAAAATCTTTGGATAAAAAAGTGAAACTTTAAATCTAATCAATGCATTATGGAAGATCAGAGATAGAAGCTACAGAGGTCCACTTCGTAATTAATCTAATGAACTTCACTTGAAAATGGTTTGTTGTACTGTCATCGTACCTCATGTACAGATTCTACCTATATGATCTTTCTCAGGAGAAATCTGAGGGCTGATCATTTCAGAATCTCAGAAAGAGCTTCACAATGTACACTCTTTGAAGTTTGAAAACCGGCCAGTTTAATGTTAAGACTTGACACATTCAGTTGATGAAACAGGTTTATCTTGCCTGAGGTGGGTTCTGGGTGATCTGGATGAAGGGTTGAAATGTTGCTGAGATAAGCAAGGTTTTAGTTGTACGTGTGTCAAATGCTGAGAAATTGTTATTTGCGGTTGACAAATATTTTCTAAGGTTCTAAACTGAATGTAATTTTAATTAAAAAAAGGTGCATCTAATAAATCTAACAATCCATTAATTTTACTATCTCTTGATTTCATAGTTTTAAAAAACAAATATATAGCTAAAATGTATTTGAGTACTAACACCAGTGCCTATTAAGCAACAAGTTAAAATCTATTTGGCAGAGACGAAAATAAACGGACCATGCAAGCACAGAAGTTTGAAGATTAACAATGACTTACAGCTGAAACTCACATAACCTCCTAATTTATTTCTTCTAAGGAACTGTGAAACTCTAAATGATAACATACCATTCAAACCTGTTATCAGCCACGCCTGCTGCTTTGGGGACTGGGAAATGGTTTCACTCTCTACCACCTAGGGCAATCTTCCCTCCCACATTTGTCCACATAAAAGGAACAAGGGTCGTCTTCTCCTCACTCATCCGCTCGCTCATTCTCCAGCCAGAGCAGACAACGACAGCAAGACTCCTTCAAAATGTCTTCTTCCTCCATCCGCAGCTACATGTCCTCAGGAGGATCTTCTCGCTTCTCTGTCTCCGGTGGCGGAGCTGGTCGTGTCTCAGCCATGCGTGCCGGTAGCATGTATGGGGGAGCAGGAGGAAGCGGGGTCCGTATCTCCAGTGCCTCTGCTTCTCGTTCCTTCTCTGCTGGAGGTGCTGGCTTTGGAGGTGGTGCTGATTTCAACCTGTCTGATGCCGTTGACGTGTCTGCAAATGAGAAAGCCACCATGCAAAACCTCAATGACCGTCTGGCCTCCTACCTGGAGAAGGTGCGCTCCCTCGAGAAGGCTAATGCTGATCTTGAGCTGAAGATCCGCCAGTTCCTGGACAGCAAGACGCGCCCCTCTGCTCGTGACTACAGCGCCTATTTCGCCACTATCAGTGACCTTCAGGCCAAGGTACGAGACGTAACTATTATTCAAGTCAATCATTAAACCAACTTAAGACAGAAATTAAGCAATTGCCATTATCCCACCATTCTTTGTCTGCAAAGAATATATTCAAAGCATATGAAAAACATTGCATTTCTCAAGTACTCAAGTAAAAGTGATTTAAATTTGACCTTTTATGCATCTCCGTTCTGTGCCCCTGAAGATTCTGCATGCAACTGGTGTAAATGGAGGCCTCTACCTCAGCACTGACAATGCCAAGCTGGCTGCAGATGACTTCAGAGTCAAGTAAGTCCATTACTTAAAAAATTGTACTATAAAAAAGCACTATAACAGATCCAAAACATTTATATTGATATAACTGTGCAGATATGAGAATGAGCTGAGCATGAGGCAGTCTGTAGAGGCAGACATTGCTGGGCTGAGAAGAGTGCTGGATGAGCTGACAATGGCCAGATCTGATCTGGAGATGCAGATTGAGGGGCTGAAAGAAGAGCTGATCTTCCTCAAGAAGAACCACCAGGAGGTAATTTAGTGCTTGGTTGACACTCAATAGTTCCTCTTGATATGTGGGTCAGGCAAATGCTCAGTGGTTTGTTATTGCATCTTTAGGAACTCTTGGCAATCCGTGCTCAGATGAGTGGACAGGTCAATGTAGAGGTTGACGCAGCGCCACAGGAAGACCTGACAAAGATCATGGCTGAAATCCGTGAACACTACGAGGCAGTTGCTGCCAAGAACCGCAAAGAACTTGAGGCTTGGTTCCAGTCCAAGGTAAAATCAGATTCAATCTGTAAAAATATGCAAAGAAGGATTGTAATCAAAACCAACAAAAGACATATCTGACTGCTTTCCTATGAACTGCCTCTCAGAGTGAAGCCGTCAACAAAGAAGTTGTTGTAAGCACAGAAACTCTCCAAACATCCAGATCAGAAATCACTGAGCTTAAACGCACACTCCAAAGTCTTCAAATCGAGCTACAATCACAAATCAGTATGGTAAGCAAGCACAAACAGAGGAATCTTGTAAAGTGTTTTGTTGTCATCACAACGTATACAATAATGACTTTCTCCCAAACAGAAAGCGTCGTTGGAAGGCACTTTGGCAGACACACAAGCCCGTTATTCCTCCATGTTGTCCGGCTACCAGTTCCAGGTGACCAGCCTGGAAGAGCAACTGGTGCAACTTCGTGCCGATCTGGAACGTCAAAGGCAAGAGTATCAGGTTCTTCTGGACATCAAGACCAGACTGGAGATGGAGATCGCAGAGTACAGAAGACTTCTGGATGGAGAGACTGCTAGGTGAGACACAACTGCAACCAAAATATCTTTTAAAAAAGCATTTAGATTAAACATTAATGTTCTAGTTTTTAATAATTATTATAACTTTAATGAGTAATAAGTAATTGTTAATTTAATGTTCTTCATTTTCTATCTCTGCAGTGCCTCAAGCACAACCAAAACCTCAACTACACGCAAAGTGGTAACCATTGTGGAAGAGGTGGTGGATGGCAAAGTGGTCAGTTCATCTTCCCAGTCTACAAGCCAGGCCTCGTCATAAAAGCACTCTTGAGCAAAAGCTATCTACATCAGAGTGATAAAAAAGCCAATAAACTGGTCTAACTGTGCATAACTGTTTGTCTTGTTCTGGTGTCATTTGCCCCTTGCATGAAATCAACTCTTACATTAAACAAATATGAAAAGTTGTCATTTAAAAACCTTAATTAACTAGAATGATTAAAAAAGAGAGAGAGAGAGAAAAGACCCAGTTACTGCTCAGGACTGTTTTAAAATTCATTTGCACCTTTCATAATCAATCCCATAGTCAAACATAATAATTAGGCATTAAGTCTTTTAAGTTAAAATCAATAATTACCAGCCATAGTAAAACCGCTAGTATATAAAACATTAGAATTAGACAAAATAAGGTGGCTGCTTATTCAGAGACCCAAACACATTGCATGCATTTCGTGGCTATTTTCGATTTTTCAAAATGAATAAATGTTTTTAGAAGTTCTGCCTCTGACTTATTGGGTTACTGTTCATTAAGATGTTTAAGTACTTTAAAGAAGCCACATCAATGCATTATTCTACCCAGTTCAGACTTGGTGTCCATTCTAATGAACATCACTTTTCTTTTCTCTGATGTTTATCTTATAATGACATGAATAATAGTTTATAGTAAAAGTGAGAGTAAATGAGTAAGCTAAATATATTCAAGATTAAGTTTACTAATAATCCTTCTACAACTTTTGTCCAAATAAGGCACATCTTATATAATAAAAAATCTCTATTCTTCTCTTCTCTCTATCATCTTACTCTTTTTGACACATGGCATTGCGATACTGCAAATATCAATACTCCGGTATGACACTCCTTTGCCCAAATGCTAAGTTTAATTTCCCCCCCTAGGTGACTCTTATGTCTTGTATGTTTTACCACTTAGGGCTTCTAAATCCCAAATGTTTGCTTAACCTATATTTGTGTTTTTACAATAGGGTATTTTATTTGTGCAATAGCTTACTCACAGCACAAGGAAGCTTGATTTTTTTTTATCAAAATCAGTAATTGACTTTCAAATCGATTTTTGAAACAGTCAGTAAAATAAGAATAATAAATTACAAGCAGTAGCACAAATAAATACTATGGAATAAAGATACAAATTAAAGTTTTTTTTTAGGTAGGTCTATCAGTAGGCCTAGTATTCAGATATACTACAGAAATTGAATAAAGCAACACTGGATAGTCTTAACTATACATTTTAATCCTTAAAATAAAAGTTACAAAAGTGATTCAGTCAAGAGCAGTGAGTGATTTTCTCTTTGTGTTGTTTCATTAACATTAATGACAGACAGCAGCTGGTTTAGACTGCTGTCACTTTAAGATCCAATGCACGGATCCAATATACTGCATGCTATAAGTGAATAAATGTTTTTGGGGAATTTCCTGCATTATCACCACAAAACCTGCTGGAATGAGTAAAACTATGCACAATGCCCTGATTAAACATACATTCTAGATATTTGTGAAAACAAATTTCCAAGACTTCCATTTCCAATACTGCTCCAGGCCTGGAAATTGTTTTAAAATTCCATGACTTTTCTATGTTTTTCATGAACATACGAACACTTAAGTGTATCAAGTAATGAATTTGATGACAAAAGTCTCACAGGGCCTGAGGCAGCATCTTAGCAAACTTGTATTTATGTCTTTGTCACCATGCTCTGGGCATCTACTCTAAATCATGCTTCTGCTCTAGATTCCCTGAGGCATGCAGTTATTACAATTGTTCCACTGTTGATTGTTGTATTGTCCATCATCTATCTTGAAATGTATCACAAACACATTTTCTTTGTTAATTCCTACAACAAAGTTTCTCTGATGCTCACCAAATCATATCAGGTAATCAACAGACCATTCCTGACCAAAGTCAGGATGGATTAAAATGAAGTGTTTTCAAAATGGTTTGCTAATAAAAGCACCAAAAGAATGTCAGCAATCAGGGCCGTCCCAAGCATGGTCCATTCCCCTCGGTCCGTTCGCTGCGAGTCGAACCAGTTGCACCGCCTTAAGGACAGCCTTGTTAGCAATACCACTGAATTGACATAAGCTGGAAAAGGTTGCAGGGTCAAACCCTAAAGGATCATCACCTGTGTGGCCTTGAGCAAAGGACATAACCCCAGGTCAGGCCAGCATCAAAATTTTTTTTCGAAATATTCCTAATTAACCAATGTGCAGAGCAGGGTTGGGAAACACTGCTCTAGGTGACTGTCCCTGCAGCAATTGCACTGCAGTAAAGTCCTTTTTGTTACATAACTACATACTTGCGTGTTGGGTGGGACCCTGCATAGTTTCTGGACATTGCCTCCTGTTACCTCCAAAAGGTGTAAAGTAGAGTTAATTCTGTACCTATAACATAATATGGGTCACTCAGAACTCAGAGAAAAATCATCACTTGAGAATTAGTTCTACTATATTAGGAAATTATATAATTATGCAGTTTTCAGAATGAAACAATATTAGATACTAACCAGCTCTACAGTATAATATTCACTCCACATTTCAAACATTTAAATTTGCTTAACACAACTTTGTTACATCCAAAATTAAAACTTTCAATTTGCCATTTAAATAAAAACATTCCAATCCCTCACAATCTGATTAATATCAGGTCACCCGAAAACCAATTCAGACAAGCCAAACCTGCTTTTAATCGTTTGGTTTTTAATCTAGGTCATTTTAATGCAACAGTAAGGACATTAAACAACTCTGTTTAAATGTATCATCTGAAAAAAAAATTAAAAATCATATAAAACATACGCAAACTAGGTAATGGAATTTGTCAATCCTGAAAACTGATCATTTATATTATTAATATTTTTGCAGATTTTTAATGAATCTACATTTACATATCTACATTTACATTTACAATCTACATATATATATACACACACACACACACACACACACACAGTGCTCAGCATAAATGAGTACACCCCCTTTGAAAAGTAACATTTTAAACAATATCTCAATGAACACAAAAACAATTTCCAAAATGTTGACAAGAGTAAGTTTAATATAACATCTGTTTAACTTATAATATGAAAGTAAGGTTAATAATATAACTTAGATTACACATTTTTCAGTTTTACTCAAATTAGGGTGATGCAAAATTGAGTACACCCCACAACAAAAAACTAAATCTAGTACTTTGTATGGCCTCCATTATTTTTAATGACAGCATTTTGCAACATCTATCTTTTTCCATTCTTCAAGAATGATCTCTTTTAGAGACTGGATGCTCTATGGAGAGTGATGCTGAACTTTCTCTTCAGAATTCCCCATAAGTGTTCGATTGGGTTCAGATCAGGAGCCACTGAATCACTTTCACCCTGTTCTTCCTCAGAAATCCAGCAGTGGCCTTAGATGTGTGTTTAGGATCATTGTCATGTTGGAAAAGTGCACGACGACCAAGGGCACGGAGTGATGGTAGCATCTTCTCTTTCAGTATAGAGCAGTACATCTGTGAATTCATGATGCCATCAATGAAATTCAGCTCCCCGACACCAGCAGCACTCCTGCAGCCCCACATAAGGACACTGCCACCACGTTTCACTGTAGGCACCATGCATTTTTCTTTGTATTCCTCACCTTTTGACGCAATACAGTTTTGAAGCCATCAGTTCCAAAAACATTTGTCTTGGTCTCATCACTTGAATTCTTGTTAAATTAGACATTTGTAGTCTAAAATGTAGCTTTGCTCCAGAGACTTTCAGTGGGGTGCATTTAATTTTGCATCATCCTAATTTGAGTAAAACTGAAAATTTTATATATATAATTTCTTAAAAGATATTTAAATACATTATTATATTGTAACACTTTACAAAAAGGTTCATTAGTTAAACATTAGTTAATGTATTAACTATCATGAACTAACCATGAGCAATACATCTGTTACTGTATTTACTAATCTTCATTAATATTATTTCATGAAAATTGTTTGTTCATGTTGTTGTTCATTGTTTGTTCATGTTAGTTCACAGTGCATTAACTAATGTTAACAAGATTTTAATAATGTATTAGTAAATGTTGAAATTAATATTTACAAAGATTGATAAATGCTGTATAAGTGCAGTTCATTATTAGTTCATGTTAGCTAATGTGGTTAACTAATGTCAACTAATGAACCTTATTGTTAAGTGTTACCATTATATTTTAGTTATCAGACTGATAGAGCCAATAAACTGTGCATTTCTAATGCAAACTTCAAAAGCTTAATTTAAGAGAAAGAAATTAGTTAATTTAAAGAAACTCAAAAAAGAAAAAGAAAAAAACCTTTTAGTCAATCCATGATTTTATGCTTGAGTCAAAATTTAAGGAGTTTTTGAGGAATTTAAGTGAAACTTAAATGTTAACACACCATGCAAAAACCTGTTTTAAGCCACGCCTGCTACCTCGGGGAATGGGCAAATAGTTTCACACTCCCCCACCTCAAGCAATCCATCCATCTAGTCCCTCCCCCAGTGGTCCACATAAAAGGAACAAGGGTCATCTTCTCCTCACTCGTCCACTCACTCATTCTCCAGCCAGAGTAGAGAACGACAGCAAGACTCCTTCAAAATGATGTCTTCTTCTTCCACTCATACCTACATGTCCTCAGGAGGATCTTCTCGCTTCTCTGTCTCCGGTGGCGGAGCTGGTCGTGTCTCAGCCATGCGTGCCGGTAGCATGTATGGGGGAGCAGGAGGAAGCGGGGTCCGTATCTCCAGTGCCTCTGCTTCTCGTTCCTTCTCTGCTGGAGGTGCTGGCTTTGGAGGTGGTGCTGGTTTCAATCTGGCTGACGCCGTTGACGTGTCTGCAAATGAGAAAGCCACCATGCAAAACCTCAATGACCGTCTGGCCTCCTACCTGGAAAAGGTGCGCTCCCTCGAGAAGGCTAATGCTGATCTTGAGCTGAAGATCCGCCAGTTCCTGGACAGCAAGACGGGCCCCTCTGCTCGTGACTACAGCGCCTATTTCGCTACTATCAGTGACCTCCAGGCCAAGGTACGAGAAGTAACTATTATTCAAGTCAGTCATTAAACCACCTTTAGATAAAAATTATCCAGGTTTCAATATCCCATGTTTCCTCATTTGCAAAGCATATATTCAAAGCATGTGAAAAAATACCATATTTCTCAAGTATGTAACTTCAGGAGATATCTAAAAATTTGTCTATTTTTATTTATTTATTTCCCTCTTGAAGATTCAGCATGCTACTGGTGTAAACGGAGGCATCTACTTGAGCATTGACAATGCCAAGCTGGCTGCAGATGACTTCAGAGTCAAGTAAGTGACTAGCAAAATAACAAACAGCACTTCCAACATCTATAAAAGGTCAAAAGCATTTATAACAGTTTCTTTTTTTTATGCAGATATGAGAATGAGCTGAGCATGAGGCAGTCTGTAGAGGCAGACATTGCTGGGCTGAGAAGAGTGCTGGATGAGCTGACAATGACCAGATCTGATCTGGAGATGCAGATTGAGGGGCTGAAAGAAGAGCTGATCTTCCTCAAGAAGAATCATGAGGAGGTAAGTTGGTTCACACTCTTTGATAAATAAGTAATTCCTCTACTAAATGAAGCAAATGCTCAGTAGTTTGTTATTACATTTTAGGAACTCTTGGCAGCACGTGCCCAAATGGGTGGACAGGTCAATGTAGAGGTTGACGCAGCACCACAGGAAGACCTGACAAAGATCATGGCTGAAATCCGTGAGCATTATGAGGCCATTGCTAATAAGAATCGCAAGGATCTTGAGGCTTGGTTCCAGTCCAAGGTAAAAATCAGATGTTTTTAAAGAAAGTGCATCTTTATAATCAAAGCCAACAAAAGACTTACCTGACTGCTTTGCTATGGATTGTCTTTTATAGAGTGAAACCCTTAACAAAGAAGTTGCTGTCAGCACAGAAACCCTTCAAACATCCAGATCTGAAATCACAGAGGTTAAACGCACACTCCAGGGTCTTGAAATCGAGCTACAGTCACAACTCAGTATGGTAAGAGAGCTGATTCCCTTAAAGTTTTGACATTACATTGTGTAAAACACAGAATAATTAAATTTCCCCCAAACAGAAAGCGTCGTTGGAAGGCACTTTGGCAGACACACAGGCCCGTTATTCCGCCATGTTGTCTGGCTACCAGTTCCAGGTGACCAGCCTGGAAGAGCAGCTGGTGAAACTTCGTGCCGATCTGGAGCGCCAAGGTCATGAGTTTCAGATCCTTCTGGACATCAAGACCAGACTGGAGATGGAGATTGCAGAGTACAGAAGACTTCTGGATGGAGAGACTGCTAGGTGTGACAACTACAACACAAAATCTCTAAAGAACAGCGTTTAGATTAAACAGTAGTGTCAAAATTTCTTAGTGAGCAGCCATGAATTATTGCAACAAACAAAATTAAAGTGGAATGGAAATATCTGTCTGGCATTTCTGTAATGTAATTTTGTGTTTCTACCTCTGCAGCCTCTCAAGCACAAGCACAAGCACAAGTACACGCAAAGTGGTAACCATTGTTGAAGAAGTGGTGGATGGCAAAGTGGTCAGCTCATCTTCCCAGGCAACGAGCCAGACCGTGTCTGCACAAAAGACCTCTTGAGCAGCAACAATCTACCTCAGAGTGATTAAAAAAAATACCAATAAACTGGTCTAACTCTGAATTTCTTGTGTTTGTCTTATTTTCTTCGTTTTTTTTCGTTTTTATATATTTTGCCATGATGTGAAATTGTAGACAAAAGGCATTCAAATTAAAAAAACAGATCGGCTAGTATTAGCTTAGTTGTTGTATAAAACATTAGAATAAGAAAAAAGAAATAACAGCTAACTCAAAGACCCAATTACATTGAATTGACATAAGCTGGTAAAGTTTACAGGGTCAAACCCTAAAGGGTCATCACCTGTGTGACCTTGAGCAAAGGACATAACCCCAGGTAGCTAGACCAGCACCAACAACATTTTTGAAATTTTCCTAATTAAACAAACCTGATTAAAAATGTGCCTCCAGAACTGGAGTTGGGAAACACTCTAGGTGACTGTCCCTGCAGCAACTACATACTTGCATGCTAGGAGGGACCCCGCAAAGTTTCTGGACATTGCCACCTGTTGGTCAAAAGGTGTAAAGTAGGGTTAACTCTGTACCTATAATATAATAAGGGTCACTCCGAACTCAGAGCAAAATCTAATTATCACTTGAGAATTAGTTCTACTGTATTAGGAATTTATATATATATATATTTAGAATGAAACAATATTAGATACTAACCATGTTAGCTCTACAGTATTATATTCACACACCATTCCAAACATTTAAAAGTTGCTCAACACAACAGTTACAAGCAAAATTAAAACTTTAAATTTTCCAATTTGAATAAAAACATTCCAATCCCTCACAATAAATCTGATTAATATCAGATCACCCAAAACATAATTCAGACAAGCTAAAACTGCTTTTAGTCATTTGGTTTTTAATCTAGCTCATTTTATGCAC
>RJVU01042532.1:1073617-1135384 GCA_003731715.1 Anabarilius grahami
TCAATCTTGATAACTGACCATTTATATTATTAATATATTTGCTGATTTTATTTAATCTACATTTTGTGAAATTACAAAATATACCCACCTTGGAAGTCCACATCTATACATGCTTCAAATGACACCAACCAATATGTGCAGTGGAAAACATTTTATTTGAAAGTAAATAAAAATTTTACCCCACAGTCATTTATGAACTGGCCTATTATGAACCACTGGAATTAAGGAATGACAGATATATGTACAGCAAAGAATAACACAACAAAGAATCAAGAAATAAAATGCCTGTGTCCCACACAAAAAAAATATCTTGGATGCTTTGAGTAAACATTTTATTTTTATAACAATAGGCTAACAACATATAAAGTGGGGTCCCATGATCATTTGGCTATTATTTCTTGAAAATATTTAAATATATTTTTATATTTTACTTATCAGACTGATAGAGCCAATAAACTGTGCATTACTAATGCAAACATCAAAAGTTTCATTGAAGAGAAAGAAATTAGTTAATCTGAAAAAACTCAAAAAAAAAAAATCCATGATTTTATGCTTGAGTCAAAATTTAAGGAATTTTTGAGGAATTTAAGTGAAACTGTTAAATGTTAACACACCATGCAAAAACCTGTCTTTAGCCACGCCTGCTACCTCGGGGAATGGGCAAATAGTTTCACACTCCCCCACCTGAGGCAATTCATCCATCTAGTCCCTCCCCCAGTGGTCCACATAAAAGGAACAAGGGTCGTCTTCTCCTCACTCGTCCACTCACTCATTCTCCAGCCAGAGTAGAGAACGACAGCAAGACTCCTTCAAAATGATGTCTTCTTCTTCCACTCGTACCTACATGTCCTCAGGAGGATCTTCTCGCTTCTCTGTCTCCGGTGGCGGAGCTGGTCGTGTCTCAGCCATGCATGCCGGTAGCGTGTATGGGGGAGCAGGAGGAAGCGGGGTCCGTATCTCCAGTGCCTCTGCTTCTCGTTCCTTCTCTGCTGGAGGTGCTGGCTTTGGAGGTGGTGCTGGTTTCAATCTGGCTGACGCCGTTGACGTGTCTGCAAATGAGAAAGCCACCATGCAAAACCTCAATGACCGTCTGGCCTCCTACCTGGAGAAGGTGCGCTCCCTCGAGAAGGCTAATGCTGATCTTGAGCTGAAGATCCGTCAGTTCCTGGACAGCAAGACGGGCCCCTCTGCTCGTGACTACAGCGCCTATTTCGCCACTATCAGTGACCTTCAGGCCAAGGTACGAGACGTAACTATTATTCAAGTCAATCATTAAACCACCTTTAGATAAAAATTATCTAGTTTTCAATATCCCATGTTTCCTCATTTGCAAAGCATATATTCAAAGCATGTGAAAAAATACCATATTTCTCAAGTATGTAACTTCAGGAGATATCTAAAATTTGTCTATTTTTGTTTATTTATTTTCCTCTTGAAGATTCAGCATGCTACTGGTGTAAACGGAGGCATCTACTTGAGCATTGACAATGCCAAGCTGGCTGCAGATGACTTCAGAGTCAAGTAAGTGACTAGCAAAATAACAAACAGCACTTCCAACATCTATAAAAGGTCAAAAGAATTTATATCAGTTTTTTTTTTTTGTGCAGATATGAGAATGAGCTGAGCATGAGGCAGTCTGTAGAGGCAGACATTGCTGGGCTGAGAAGAGTGCTGGACGAGCTGACAATGACCAGATCTGATCTGGAGATGCAGATTGAGGGGCTGAGAGAAGAGCTGATCTTCCTCAAGAAGAATCATGAGGAGGTAAGTTGGTTCACACTCTTTGATAAATAAGTAATTCCTCTACTAAATGAAGCAAATGCTCAGTAGTTTGTTATTACATTTTAGGAACTCTTGGCAGCACGTGCCCAAATGAGTGGACAGGTCAATGTAGAGGTTGACGCAGCACCACAGGAAGACCTGACAAAGATCATGGCTGAAATCCGTGAGCATTATGAGGCCATTGCTAATAAGAATCGCAAGGATCTTGAGGCTTGGTTCCAGTCCAAGGTAAACATCAGATGTTTTTAAAGAAAGTGCATCCTTATAATCAAAGCCAACAAAAGACTTACCTGACTGCTTTGCTATGGATTGTCTTTTATAGAGTGAAACCCTTAACAAAGAAGTTGCTGTCAGCACAGAAACCCTTCAAACATCCAGATCTGAAATCACAGAGGTTAAACGCACACTCCAGGGTCTTGAAATCGAGCTACAGTCACAACTCAGTATGGTAAGAGAGATGATTCCCTTAAAGTTTTGACATTACATTGTGTAAAACACAAAATAATTAAATTTCTCCCAAACAGAAAGCGTCGTTGGAAGGCACTTTGGCAGACACACAGGCCCGTTATTCCTCCATGTTGTCCGGCTACCAGTTCCAGGTGACCAGCATGGAAGAGCAGCTGGTGAAACTTCGTGCCGATCTGGAGCGCCAAGGTCATGAGTATCAGATCCTTCTGGACATCAAGACCAGACTGGAGATGGAGATCGCAGAGTACAGAAGACTTCTGGATGGAGAGACTGCTAGGTGTGACAACTACAACACAAAATCTCTAAAGAACATCGTTTAGATTAAACAGTGTCAACATTTCTCAGTGAGCAGCCATGAATTATTGCAACAAACAAAATTAAAGTGGGATGGAAATATCTGTCTGGCATTTCTGTAATGTAATTTTGTGTTTCTACCTCTGCAGCCTCTCAAGCTCAAGCTCAAGCTCAAGCACAAGTACACGCAAAGTGATAACCATTGTTGAAGAAGTGGTGGATGGCAAAGTGGTCAGCTCATCTTCACAGGCAACGAGCCAGACCGTGTCTGCACAAAAGACCTCTTGAGCAGCAACAATCTACCTCAGAGTGATTAAAAAATACCAATAAACTGGTATAACTGTGAATTTATTGTCTTGTCTTATTTTCTTCTGTTTTGTTTTAATGTATTTTGTCAAAATGTGAAAATGTAGACAAAAGGCAAATAAAAAAAAACAACAACAACAGACCAGCTGTTATTAGCCTAGTTGTGGTATAAAAAGTTAGAATTAGAAAAATGGAATAACAGCTCACTGAAAGACCCAATTGCATGGCTGTTCTCAATTACCAGTGCAAACATTTAAATGACAAAACACTGCCGATGCAATAAATTAAATACATTAAAGCAGGCTAACGTTCATTTTGCTGCAAAGGACATGTCTTTTTAATAAATATATCCATTTACAAGTATAAGCAAAATGTTTCACCTATAGGCTACAACCAGCTATTTAAATAATTAAATAAATCTCTCTCTGGCACACATATAACCATTTGAATGCGTTTATGCATAAAAGAGGCTGGTACATCTAGGTTAAAACATGTGAAATTACATTATATTATTAGGTAATTACACTTTATTACCATGGGGGCCAAGCAGCATGCATAGCCAATTAAAGCAAATACACGTTACACTATCTGTCTGTTCTCTTACAACATGACAAACAACTCTTTACCCCTTCAAAACACCAGTCACTTTTCATTCTTGACCTGCCTTACTTTCTTGGCGCTCTTTTGAGATGCAGTTATTTGCCATGACTTTAGTTTAAAGGGTGAGGTAACAACACAAAGTTGACAGATCGTTATTTCAAATATATTATCTCGCCTACGGCACCAAGAGAGCTAGGAGGAGCACCGACCACTCCAAATAAATAAATAAATAAATAAACCCCAGTCGGTAGGCTACTTTAGTATTAAAGTATTGTGAATGTCAAAACGCAGACACATTCTACACACAGGCTTGTAAAATTGCAAATCTGAATGTTAAGGATTTTTTTTTTTCCGCAGCAGTCTCAAACTCTACACACTTTATCCGAAACCACTGTCTTTATGTGGATTTTTATTCGAGTATTCAATCATTGTGGAACTGCTGTTACCCACAATTAGGCTATTTTAACTTCATCGAGTCAAGTTAAATCTGGGAAAGATTTCTAGTAGACCTACTCTAAACATACGTGTTTTCAATGATAGATTTTGACTTTATTAATATGATGATAGCGCAATATATTGAAAAAACTACATAATTTGTGGTGAAGAAAAGTGTCTCACCTCTCCCTCAGAAAACCGCGCCATTCTTGTCATGCGCGCGCCTTCTTGTGGTCGAGCACGCAATCGACGCTACCAAACAAATTTACATTTCCAAGGAATTTGACTAAATATTGCCCAAAAACGAATTTTTCTGGGATTCAGAGAAGCGAATTTCTTGTTAATGTGACTCGTTTGCTTTAGATAACTGTGTCGACAAACATACCTTTTCTTTTAACACAAGTTTTTGTACAACTTAGGGTCATGTAAATGTAAAGAAGCTCATTTCCCCCTCTTTTTAAGAAAGATGGCATCAGTAGGCTATTATTCAGAAACATGTTGCTTTATGGTGCATTAATGACAATAACTGATGAACAGTTATTTATTTTAATCTTCAATCAATTGGTGACTCACGAAAATGTTATTGGACTACCATTATTTCAAACTACATTATATTAAAAATGTAAACTTTATTATGGGGTAGTATAGCATTTTGAGAGTGAACATTGTTGGCATCAGAGAACATTTTTTTGGGCTTGCTGAATATATGCAAAATAGGGAGAGGTCAAATACCACAGTAAATTGCTGCAGCGCTTAAGCGCTAAACTCTTAACTTTTGAAACTGGGGAACAAACTTTCCATGTCGATTAATGAACAGAAAATTTGGTAAATGAGAATAGGATATTAATTTATCTTTATAATCTGATTTAAAACATACAGTGGTGCTCAGGATTATTGGCACCCTTGGTAAATATGATCAAAGATGACTATAAAAATAAATCTGCATTGTTTAGCCTTTTGATCTTTAATTCTAAAATCTAACATTTCATTGAAGGAAAAGAATTGAAAGTGGGGGAAAATCACATTATGAAATAAATGTTTTTCTCCAAAACACATTGGCCACAATTATTGGCACCCCTAGAATTTTGTATGAGTAAAATATCTCTGAAGTATATTCCCATTCATATTTAAATTTTTTAGCACACCAGGGTGATCATGAACATGAAATTGTCCAGCCATGGCTTCCTGTTCCACAGGAGTATAAACATGAGGAAACACAAAGGCCAAATTCCCTTAATTATTCATCACAATGAGAAAAACCAAAGAATATAGTTCTGATGTGCAGCAAAAGATTGTTGAGCTTCACAAAATAGAAAGTGGCTATAAGAAAATAGCTAAAGCATTGAAAATCCCCATTTCCACTACCAGGGCAATAATTAAGGAGTTCCAATCAACTAAAGATGTTACAAATCTGCCTGGAAGAGGACATGTGTCTAAATCGTCCTAATGCGCAGTGAGGAGGAGAGTTTGAGTGGCCAAAGACTCTCCAAGGATCACAGCTGGAGAATTGCAGATTAGTTGAGTCTTGAGTCTCAGAAAACCTAAAAAAAATTACCAAACAGCACCTACATCCCCACAAGTTGTTCCGGAGGGTTTCAAAAAAAATCTTCTGCTCTCATCCAAAAACAATCTCCAGCATATCCAGTTGTAAGACAAGACTGAAACTTCAAACGGGACCAGCTTCTATGGTCAAATGAAACTAAAAAAGAGCTTTTTGGCAGCAAACCCACCAGATGGATTTGGTGCACACAGTGGTAAAATGTACCCCATGCCCACGGTTAAATATACTGCTGGAACTTTAATGTTGTGGGCCTATTTTTCTGCTGGAGGTCCTGGACATCTTGTTCAGATGCATGGCATTATGGATTCTATCAAATACCAACAGATAAAAAATCAAAACCTGACTGCTTCTGCTAGAAATCCAATAATGGGCCGTGGTTGGATCTTCCATCAGGACAATGATCCAAAACAAACGTCAAAACCAACACAAAAATGTGTCACTGAGCACAAAATGAAGCTTCTGCCATGGCCATTCCAGTCCCCTGACCTGAACCCTATAGAAAATGAGTGGAGTGAACTGAAGAGATGAAGCACCAACATGGAGCTGGAATCTGAAGGATCTGGAGAGATTCTGTATGAAGGAATGGTCTCTGATCTCTTGTCAGGTGTTCTCCAAACTCATCAGGCATTATAGGTGAAGACTCAGAGCTGTTATCTTGGCAAAAGGAGGTTGCAAAAAGTATTTAACAAAAGGGTGCCAATAATTGTGTTTTGAGAAAAACATTTTTTTCATAATGTGATTTTCCCCCCACTTTCAATTCTTTTCCTTCAATGAAAGATTAGATTTTTGCAAATTTTATGAATTAAAGATCAAAAGGATAAACAATGCATAATTATTTTTATTGTCATCTTTGATCATATTTACCAAGGGTGCCAATAATCCAGAGCACCACTGTAAAACTCATCAATCAAATGTTCATTCAGATATTTTTATTATATTAAATATCCATCGGTCCATAAAAAATCGGTCATTCTCCAAACTGCTTGTCCTCTGTACGGTCGAGGGGATGCTATAGAGGCCCGTATGTGGGTGAAACACTCTAGACAGATTGTCAGTCGATCACAGGGTACACACACACATTTATATTAAACATAGTTATAAATATTAAATAGAATTATTAGCCCAATCTTATTGTAAAGCAATATTTGTACAAAGCTCATGTCAAATTCTCGATATATGAGAACTAAAGGCAAACAATAAATAAATAATAAAATGTATCATGAATATCTTTTTATGCAGAGGTCTATCCTCAGCTCAACAGCCTAAGGGAGGGATTTGATATGTTAAGCTAAACCTGCGGGAAACATCCTGCTGCTCTGTTTAGTGCACAAAGGTACATGTACAAACATGAAAAGTTTCAAACAATCCACTTTTACCTCTTAGTGCCCCTTTATAGTAAAATTGTAAGTTGCTGTAGGCGAATCTTCAAATGCCAATGAGATCAGCATAGATCTGTGAAGTTTCACATCATACCCAGTTACATCTTTTTACACTTTGATAGTTATTCTGAAGTCACACTTGTTTCTTCCAACATGGCTAGATCATTTGTATGATGCAGCTGGTGTTCAAATTCTGCAGTGAGCTTTTCGTGGCTTAGATTTTAGAGTAACAAGCAGTAAAAATTTAAAGGATAGACCTATCTCAAAACTCCCATTTCTATCCAAACTATTGGAGAAGGTTGTATTTGGACAATTGAATTCATTTTTAGATTTACATGGTATTCATGAAGTGTTTCAGTCTGGTTTTAAAGTACTACACAGTACAGAAACTGCACTGTTGAAGGTTTTTAATGACTTACTACTTGTCACTGACTCTGGTGACTGCGCTATCTTAATTTTATTAGACCTTTCGGCTGCATTTAATACAGTTGACCATAATATCTTGATTTCACGGCTAGAACAATGTGTTGGTATTAAGGGTACTGCATTGGAATGGTTTAAATCCTATTTGGCTGAAAGAACTTTTTCGGTTCATCTTGGAGACTATGTCTCCTCAACTGCTGCATTCACATGTGGGGTCCCCCAGGGATCCATTTTGGGGCCTATTCTGTTCTCCCTGTATATGCTCCCTTTGGGTCATATTTTTAGGAAATTTGGTATTTCTTTTCATTGTTATGCAGATGACCTGCAAATTGATCTGCCCTTGAAACGTAAAGATACCTGCTCTTTAGCGCCTCTATTGCAGTGTTTTGAAGAAATTAAGACCTGGATGGCACTAAATTTCCTTAATTTTAATGAAAAGAAAACAGAAGTGGTGTTGTTTACGCCAGGGGGAACCCGTGAGACAGTAGACCTAAACCTCGGTGAGCTGAATCCATATGTGAAGCCCTATGTAAAAAATTTGGGTGTTGTTATGGATTGTGATTTTAAATTGGATAGACAGATTAATTTAGTAGTTAAATCTTGTTTCTTCCAATTGAGACAACTCACCAAGGTGAAACCATTCTTGTCCTCTAAAGTCTTTCAAAGAGTTGTGCATATATTCATTTCAACATATTACTCCCATTCTCGCGTCTCTTTACTGGCTACCTGTCCATTGTAGGATTCATTTTAAAATTTTGGTGCTTGTTTTTAAATCTCTTAATGGTTCAGCGCCAAGTTATTTATCGGATTTGATTAATCTGTATGCTCCGTCAAGAGCATTAAGGTCTGCTGACCATTTGCTTTTAGCTGTTCCAAGGGTAAAACTGAAGAGCGGGGGGGACCGAGCCTTTGCAGGGACGGCCCCGAAGCTCTGGAACAGTCTGCCTCTCTACAGGCTCAAACTCTTGAGGTCTTTAAATCTGGCCTAAAAACTTATTTTTATAGTCTGGTGTTCGATGCTATGTGAGAGCTGCTTTCTATTATTGTTTTATTGTGTTTTAAGTGCTTTTCTTTTATGGTGCTGACTGTTTTTATTATTGAATATGTTTTCTTTTTTGTATGTACAGCACTTTGATAAACACTTGTTGTTTTAAAAAAGTGCTTTATAAATAAACTTTGACTTTGACTTTGAGAGTTAGTTTGCCCAAAAATGAAAATTCTGTCATCATTTACTCACCCTCAACTTCCAAACCTGTATGAATTTCTTTCTTCTGCTGAACACAAAATAAAATATTTTGAAGAATGTCGGAAACCAAAAAGTTTATACTATGGAAGTCAATGGGGCCATCAACTGTTTGGTTACCCATGTTCTTCAAAATATCTTCTTTTGTGTTCAGCAGAAGAAAGAAACAACTTTAGGGTGAGTAAATGCTGACAGAATTTCCATTTTTGGGTTGAACTATCCCTTTAAGGGTGGTCTAGAATATTCAAGGGTTTTAGAGCATAAGGGGCTTTACAGTGAAACCAGCAGTGAAAAACAAGAAACATCCACAAATGTCTGAACATGTAGAGCTCTCATCTGAGAAAAGTTTAGAGGGGGAATGCAAGCGTCTATCTTGAGGGGGTGATCAATCAGCAAACTCTATGTCTTAGCGTCACTTTTCACTTAAGATGATTTAAGCTGACAGAGTTTCTTGCAGTCAGCAATTGTTTGATGGAAATAAGGTTACTGCCTCTTTTCTTGTCAGCTTCACCAGCACATAAAAGGTCCTTGAGTTTCTCCACTGTACTCACTCTTCAGGCAGAGCAGAGTAAGACCACAAACCACCGTCCACATGGCTACCACCTTCTCCAGCGGCAGCTTTGTTTCCAGCAGGTCCTCAATGGGCTCCTCACGATTCTCTGCTTCAGGTGGAGGAGGTGGCCGAATCAGCGCCATTAGGGCTGGCAGCGTGTACGGGGGTGCAGGAGGTTCAGGGGTCCGTATCTCCAGTGCCTCTCGCTCCATGTCCGCAGCAGGGTCAGGTGGTGGCTTTGGCTTTGGAAGTGGATTTGGTGCTGCAGGAGGGGCTG
This sequence comes from Anabarilius grahami, assembly GCA_003731715.1. Taxonomy (NCBI): domain Eukaryota; kingdom Metazoa; phylum Chordata; class Actinopteri; order Cypriniformes; family Xenocyprididae; genus Anabarilius; species Anabarilius grahami. Next base: position 1,082,939 of record RJVU01042532.1, read on the forward strand.
GTGGAGGATTCGGTGGGGGATTTGGAGCTGCATCAGGTGGAGGATTCAGTGTCTCTGGAGGAGCAGATGACAGCGTCATTGGCAATGAGAAGTTCACCATGCAAAATCTCAACGACCGTCTGGCTACTTACCTAGGGAAAGTCCGCTCCCTTGAAAAGGCCAATGCTGACCTTGAGTTGAAGATACGCCAATTCCTTGAGAGCAGAATCTCTCCTACAGGCGGTGCTCGTGACTACTCAGCCTTCCAGGCTACTATCAGTGACATCCAGGCTAAAGTAAGTATAGTATAGGTAGATTCTTTGTGGCTACTGCTATAGGAAAATTGCATAACCTAATAATCTTTATTCACTATACAACATGTAAACTAACAAAATCAAATAATTTGGACTTTTTTGGGGTTCTCTTCTCAGATCTTTGGTGCCATGCAGGTAAAGAACAAAGTCCACCTCAGCATTGACAATGCCAGCTTGGCTGCAGACGATTTCAGAATTAAGTAATTCGATTTATTTTGTATTATTTTTCATTAAATAAATACATTTTATCAAAAATATGCTGTCTGAATGTACATTTGTAAATTTGTACATTTGTAAATCTGCTTTTGGCTAGTTCTCATGTTCTTCTGTGACAAAATCTATACACTATAGTATAGTAGTTCTTTATATAATGTTCCTTTTTATTTGACAGATATGAGAACGAGCTGGCAATGCGTCAGTCTGTGGAGGCCGACATCGCAGGGTTAAAGAGTGTTCTTAGTGAGCTCATCATGAACAATAAAGACCTCAATCTGCAGATCGAAGGGCTCAATGAGGAGCTGGTCTACATGAAGAAGAATCACAAGGAGGTAAATTATTTCAAAGCTGTTATTTTCGAAATTATTTCGAAGCTGTTCATAATGGAGCCGAGCAAACCACAAGATTTATGCTACAACTGTTCCAGGTAAACTTTTTAGACAGGAGGTCAGGTCACACAGGTGCTTTATAGCCTTGAGCTCAAGATGTCACTGTTTTGTAACATATTTACATACCATGACATTTGAAGTCAAGAATAAACAGGTGATGACGGGAAGATATTTTACAATGGACATCTAAAAATTATTTATGATCTATCTTCAGGACCTCTTGACCTCACGTGATCAGATGAGCGGACAGGTCAGCGTGGAAGTTGATGCCGCACCACAGGAAGACCTCACCAAAATTCTAGCTGAGATGCGTGAGCACTACGAGACCGTCGTAGCCAAGAGCCAGAGAGACCTTGAAGGCTGGTTCCAGCAGAAGGTTGGTTCAGTCCAGAACCTGACTCATGCAGTCTAGGTGCCCAGCTCAAAAATGTTGGAAATAAAATAATAAAGCTGGTCCAAATAATAGTTAATGAAAGAAAAGTAAAACATCTATACTGAAATTAAAACATTTTGATAACTGATCAGATCTTGCAAAGACAAAAACATTAGCACAACTACCTCTATGTTGGAATTATACAAGCATTAAATTGAACAGTTTTTTAAAAACTACTTATTTTGCAGTCTGAGACCATGAAACAAGAGGTTGTAACAAGCACAGAGACCTTGCAAACTTCGAAAACCGAGGTCAACACAGTGAAGAGCACAGTACAGTCACTGGAGATTGAGCTTCAGTCGCTCCTTGCCATGGTGAGTATTTGTAGAAGAAATGGGCCCAAAAAACTATTTAGACACATAAATGACACTTAAATGAGCTCTATGTTATATTTTTATTATTATTGACTGTACTAAAGAATACAAATGTAAGATGTAGGAAACATGCTAAGTAAATACTTATTTCTCTGAAAAACAAAGATATAGCCAGTTATTCTACTTTGAAATGTGCATGACATGTTGGAATGTCTGTTTTTGTTTTGGTCTGTGTGATCAATTTACCCAATTTACCCAATAGTATTTTGACACCCCAAATGAACTGGGTCAGAGATTGCAAATTCTACCTGACCAATAAAAACATTACAAACTCATACATTAACTGATCAAATTATACAGTAAGGCTCGTCGCTTTCCATTGTCAATTACTCTTGTTTCTTGTTGTGTGTCCTCAATCTGGCAACCTGCATAAGCATCGAGTCGAATATTTCGATTTTGGACTGCAGTACCTAGTTCAACCTCTAGCTGTCAATATTACATAGTGTATGAATTTCAGTTCATTGGGTATAAAAATCTCAAAACCAAGTGGTGCCGTTTACTTAAAGGATTAGTTCACTTTAAAAATGAAAATTACCCCAAGCTTTACTCACCGTCAAGGCATCCTGTATATGACTTCTTTCTGATTAACACAATCTGAGTTATATTAATAAATATCTAACTCATCCAAGCTTTATAATGGCAGTGAATGGACCAACTAGTATGAAGCTAGAAAATGTGCATCCAACCATCATAAACGTACTCCACACGGCTCAGGGGGCTTAAGCGATGCATTTGTGTAACAAAAATAGCCATATTTAACAAGTTATGAAGTAAAATATCTAGCTTCCAATTCAACTTACGAAGGAAGTGTAAAACTCTCGCAGTTCAAAACGCTTACGCTACGACTTCTTTATTCAAATTACAAAAAAAGTGTAACTGATGTGACGTCAGTTACGCTTTTTTCCGTTAGTTGAATATGGAAGGCGGTCTGACGGAAGCTAGATATTTTACTTTATAATTCGTTACATTTAGATTTTTTTTTACACAAACTCATCGCTTCACTTCAGAAGGCCTTTATTAACTTCCCGGAGCCGTGTGAAGTACGTTTATGATGGATGGATGCACTTTTTTTGAGCTTCATACTCATTGGTCCCGTTCACTGCCACTATAAAGCTTGGATGCATCAGGATATTTATTAATATACCTTCAATTGATTAAAGTGAACTAATCCTTTAAGCATTATATCACATAAAATAAATGTATTATGTTTAAATGATAAAACCGTTGAAAAGTAAGATAGAAGGTATTTTGACACTTTCTGGTTATCAAACTTTATAGAAAATGTACAATTTTGGCCATTGCTACCATGTGTTTTTCTCATTATCCCTACCTCACAGAAATCATCCATGGAAAGCACCCTGAGTGAGACTCAGAATCGCTACTCGATGCAGCTGTCCGGCTACCAGGCACAGGTGAGAGCTCCTAAAGCTAAGAATCTCATAAATCTTACAGACAGGACTCTCACTGTAGCCAGCTCATTAATAAGGCTTTAAAATGACCTGTGCTGGGGTTAAAGGTTCTGTCTTCTCCCATCGGGCTTGTAGGTGAGTGGAACGGAGGGCCAACTGGTGCAGCTCCGGAGCGATCTGGAGCGCCAAAGTCAAGAGTACCAGATGCTTCTGGACATCAAAACCAGACTAGAACTGGAGATTGCAGAGTACAGAAGACTGCTGGATGCAGAGGCCAGCGGCAGGTAAATCACAGAACATGTTTATATAGACATCAGCAAGTACATGCTCTGCTCCATATTGGAATATTCTTGCATAACATGCAGACTGAGAAACATACATTCTTTTCCTGCTATTCTCTACAACAACTAAAACTATTTAATGAACTTATTAATTCTTTATTCATTGGACGATAGATAGATAGAAAGAAAGAAAGAAAGAAAGAAAGAAAGAAAGAAAGAAAGAAAGAAAGACAACTATGCTTGAAATACTACATCTGTAGTACAAATGAGGAATTTCAGGTTTAACTAGTTGCATTTTTTTGTTTCCAAACAGCCTGGCCATCTCAGTCAACTCCGGCTCCAGCTCCTCCTCCAGCTCTATCACTACCACCAAAACAGCAGTGATCACTGTCGTGGAAGAGGTGATTGATGGTGGGACGGTAATTTCTTCTTCTTCAACATCCCTTGTTAAATCAAGCACACCAGACTCATGTCGGTTGGAGAATACACCTCCTATCAAGCTGTCAAAATGTGGTGACAGTCTGTGAGCATTTACAACAATAAAAATAAACAAAATGTGTGTGGTTATGTCATCTATTGTATATAGGTGCAATTTAGAAAGTGACCAAAACAAATGCAAAGAGGGCATAGCATTTTAAAGTGTTAGTTCATCCAAAACTGAAAATGATTCCATAATTTACTCACCCTCAAGCCATCCTAGGTGTATACGACTTTGTTCTTTCAGTCAGCCACAGTTATATAAAAAAATATTCTGGCTCTTCCAAGCTTTATAATGGTAATGGATTTTGAAACCCAAAAAAGTGCATCCATCCATCATTAGAGGAATCCATATGGCTCCATCGGGTTAACAAAGGCCTTCTGAAGTGAAGCGATGCGTTTTTGTAAGAAAAAATATCCATATTTATAACTTTATAAACCATAATGTTGGGTCAGAGGTCACGTCACGCATGACGTAGAATGTAGGAGTATCGTAAGCTTAGATGCCTCTCACAGTTCAAACAAATAGGGCTGGGCAGCAATCTCAAGCTCCTCTTCTCTTATATCGAAATCCTCTGACATTTCTCATTTTAGACTTCTAATTCATGATGGGTGTTTTGTTTTGCTCTATTCTCTGCGATTCCGCGTTCGTCAATATGTCACGCATCGGGTCGGAGGTCATTCTTCCGCAGGAACTTGACTCGCATACGGCTGTTGCCGAAAGCCTGTGATTATAGTTTATAAAGTTATAAATATGAATATTTTTCTTACAAAAAATGCATCGCTTCACTTTAGAAGGCCTTTATTAACCCCCTATCGTGATCGACCGGTAGATCTTTATCACTGTCCCAGTAGCTAATAATAGAAAATAATAGAAATATGAGTACAAAAATACATTACATTTCTCCAGTGCCTGTACTGTTTTTTTGTATTTATTTTTCTGTTATTTTCGGGAGCTATTGGGACAGTGATTAAGGTAAATAGCCCACGTCTGTAAACGGCCGTTAACAAGAGGCCAGAGACGCTGAAGATGGACGCGAAGAGGAGAAAAAAACAACCTGCGGCAACAGTGTAAAAGTAGCCCAATTCCACAGGAAAACCGCGGACTTGGCAACACTGCTCTTACCTGCGAATAAAGTAGCTATTTATAAGCAAGTCAGTGCTGCTTTGTTTACAGCGGTAAGTCAAGTCAAGTCAAGTCAAATTTATTTATATAGCNAGATCTAATATTCAGTAACCCAAGCTTTATCATTTGTTTATCTGATTTATCTGTGATTTTAACCAAGGAGACGCTGTATCACTGCTCTTCCATAAGCTCCACCTGCTGTCAGAGAGTGAATTTGCGTCTCATTCAGCCTGTCTGCTGTTTTTGTTTCATGCCTTTTTTGTTTGTAGCATATAATTTCACAAAGATAAAGTCAGACCGTTCTGTTTTTTGCTTCAAATCTAGAAATTAAATCTAATTCAAATCAAAAACAACTGCTCATGAAATGTGTGTAGCATCTTTGTTTGGATCGAGATTAAAATTCAGTGGTTATCTCTAATTTGAAATAGCTAGATATTTTTGTTTATAATAATAATAATAATGATAATAATAATTATAATATCTGCAACCAGTATTGGAATCGACCAATTTGCTTGTAAAAATAAATAAATAAATCAGAATCTGTACTAAATACAATCTGGGCTGTCTTTTTTATCAAATCTCGAATAGGTAGATCTTGTCTTTCATAAAGGTCAAGGTCAGGAATCTTGGGCTTAAAAAGGTTGGTGACCACTGCCCTAGAGTAATCCGTATGGATTACTTTTATGATGGATGGATGCGCTTTTTTGGGCTTCATGATCTTGGGTACATTCACTGCCATTATAAAGCTTAGAAGAGTCAAGATATTTTTAAATATAACTCTGACTGTGTTTGGCTGAAAGAAGATAGTCCTATACACCTAGGATGGCTTGAGGGTGAGTAAATCATGGGATAATTTTCATTTTCATGCATATTATTAAACATATCCAATCCTAATCCAACAACATCCTCAATTAAATCCAGGTAAGAAATAATTTGCATCCTATTAAAAACAGAGTATAATGTTTTCAAATCACTGCTTCTCAAATAAAGCTGACGGTCTTCACTCTGTCAAATAGTTTTAAAATCACACATACTAGACAAACATTATACTCTAGGTCAACAGTCTTCGGATGACTGCATCTGCTGAATGAATACATATGAATGTGAAAAAAAAACAATGAAAGTAAACATGCACAAGATAAGATAAATTACAGTATAGGGTTAGTATTGGGGCATGGAGTGCAATAAAGCAGTTAGCATTGCACAATCTTGACAAATCTCAATTTTGTAAAGCACCTAAAAGGTCAAACTGGAATGAAAGATGTTTCTTTTGCTGATAAAATGCCAAGCGTCAAACAAACAAATCTGGTTATTGTTCTGATGAACATGTTTTGCATAAACCTCACCTTTCCATCATAATGCTGCTTTACACACAAAAACCACAAATGTCAAGCACATCATCTGCAGCCCAGCCCAGCCCAGCCCAGCCCAGCCCATAAAAGAAACGTGGTTCGGTCAGTAAGCAGAATTTTTTTTATGGTAACACGCCTGTGGGGGCGTCAATGAAAGTTTTTTTTTTCTGAAAATAATTGTTACTGGCGGAACCAGTCTTTAAACTCACGTTTACAACCTCTCTCTTCATGATGATTGCTGTGCTACTGGATTCTCTTTACAGGATGTTTTTCTAAAATAGTTTTCTTAGAATTTTGGTATCCTTTGAAAAAAACGACAAAATAACCAAGAAAATCATTTACAACAAAACAGCAAAATTACACTAATCAAAGAAAGAAAGGAAGAAAGTGTCAATGGTGAAATAAAACTATTTTTGCCAGTAGAAGTGGATAGCAAAACCATCCTGTGTTGTTGTTTTTTTACAGTATTTTTGTCTTGTTTTCAAGTAAATGTATCTAACATCTTTAAAACAAAATACATTTACTTGTGTAAGATATTACACAGGCTGTTTAATATATATATATATATACACTACATACACACTTACACACTACATACACATTCCTTTGTTCAAAAGCTTGGGGCTTGTAAGATTTTATAATGTTTTTGAAAGAAGTCTTTGATGCTCACCAAGGCTGCAATTATTTATCCAAAAATATTATTACAATATAAAATACCTGTTTTCTATGTGAATATATTTTAAAATGTCATTTATTCCTTTGATGCAAAGCAGAATTTTCAGCAGCTTCAGTGTCACATGATCCTTCAGAAATCATTCTAATATACTGATTTGCTGCTCAAGAAACATTTCTTATTATTATCAATGTTGAAAACAGTTTTGCTGCTTAATACTTTTGTGCAAACCATGATAGTTTTTTTTTCAGGATTCTTTGATGAATATACAGTTCGAAAGAACAGGATTTAATTGAAATAGAAATGTTTTGTATCCTTATAAATGTCTTTACTCTCACTTTTGATGCAAACTTTTTGAATAAAAGTGCTTACTTTTATTACTGACCCCAAACTTCTTAAAGCATGAAACTCTTGTGAGGTATGAGCATAAATATTTTGTGGAGATTATGCATGCTTACAGCAAGAAATAAACATATAAAGAATAAAGTCTGAAACAAGTGTTAATATGTTCTACTCAAAAAATACATTTATCTTGTTTTAAGGAAGTTTATGTATTTTTACTGGAATTTTTTTTTGTGTGCATGTTTTTTCATGCCACTAATGCACACAAAAGTCTTCAAATAGAAGCAAAGAGATTTGTTAAACAGTGTCCTTTATCCTACAATTCACCTTAGGTGTGACCTTTAAGGTTGCTGGATATGTTCCAGAAAATGTGGTGATGACATGTACGGAATTCCAGTTATTGTGTATGTGTTCAAATTCACTCTATAAAAGAAGCTGTAGTTCCCCTTCCTTCATTTACTGACCTGTCAGACAGACACAGACAGAAAGTCTCGGTTAACATGGCTTCATCCTACTCCACCCGCAGCAGCTACATGTCCTCCAGCGGCTCATCCATGCGTGTATCCATGGCAAGTGAAAAAAGTGCCCGTATAAGCAGCGTGAGGTCTGGCAGCGTGTACGGCGGCGCAGGAGGTTCAGGGGTCCGGATCTCCAAGTCCTCTCTTTCTGTAGGAGGATTTGGCATGTCAGGGTCGGCAGACAGCAGCGTCATTGGCAATGAGAAATTCACCATGCAGAGCCTCAATGACCGTCTGGCTGCTTACCTGATCAAGGTCCGCTCACTGGAGAAGGCCAACGCTGATCTGGAGCTGAAGATCCGCCAGTTTCTAGATGGCAAAACCTCTCCTGTTGCTCGTGACTACAGTGCATACCATGTCACCATACAGGATCTTCAGGCTAAGGTATGTTACAGTTTTCTGGGTTACATGCTATGAAATATCCTAAATATTGGGGAAAAAGTAAATCATGCATATTCATTTTATGTCCAGATCAGGGCAGCCATTCATTTGAAGGGTGGAGTCCATCTCAGCATTGACAACACCAGCCTGGCCATGAATGATTTCAGAATGAAGTGAGTCTTTTTTTTCATTTACCAGGAAATAAACTTTAAAGTTTGAATTAAAACAAGATTAAATATTTCATATTGTTCAAAATATTTGTTTTTTGAAAAATGCAAAATAGCAGCATTTTCACACATATTTTGGACCCAAACTTTCACAAATAATGTTATCCCTGTGACCATATCAATTACTAAATATTGTTTAAATTGTTAAATGTTTTTCACTGAAATAATTTATAGGAATTACACCAAGGTTTTAAGAAATCGTTCTACATTTGAGAAAGTATAAAACACATGAGTGTTTCATTAAATTAGTTTTACACTCTTAAAAATAAAGGTTCTTTACTGACATTGAGGGTTCCATGAAGAACCATTAACATCCATGGAACCTTTCTATTGCACAAAAGGTTCTTTATCATGGAAAAGGGTTCTTTAGATTATTAAATTGTTCTTCACACAAAGAAAAACATGGTTCTTTTAAGAACTGTTCACTGAAAGATTCTTTGAGGAACCAAAATGGTTCTTCTATGGCATCATTGCGAAAACTCCCTTTAGGAACCTTTATACCTCAGTTTAGAGGTGGACTTCTTGCAGTAAATTGTCTCATGGCTGGATGAGTGTTTCTAAAAAAAAAAGTGTTTCTGCATGACAGATATGAAACCGAGCATGCCATGCGTCAGTCTGTGGAAACAGACATTAATGGGCTGAAGAGGGTGCTTGATGACCTCAACATCAGCAGAAAAGATCTCACCATGCAGATCGAAGGGCTGAAGGAGGAGCTGGTCTTTTTGAAGAAGAATCATGAGGAGGTATATAATGCTTCTGTGTGATAGATAGATAGATAGATAGATAGATAGATAGATAGATAGATAGATAGATAGATAGATAGATAGATAGATAGATAGATAGATAGATTGATTGATTGATTGATTGATTGATTGATTGATTGATTGATTGATTGATTGACTGATTGATTCCAGACAGTTCTTTAACTCTAATTGATGGAGTGTGTAGCTTTTCATTTCTGAAACAACCATGTAGGAAGAAGGATCATGGCCATATTGCAGGATGACAAATCCAAGATTCATCAGGCTCAAATTGTGAATGGCTGGTTGGGAGGGAGCATGAAGAATCATTTTCACACATGAATTGGCACCACTGTGTCCAGACCTTAAATTCATTGAAGGTCTTTGGGATGTGCTGGAGGAGACTTTACAGAGTGCTCGACTCTTGCATCATCAATACAAGATCTTGACCCAAAATTGATGCTCCTCTTGATGGAAATAACATCACAACATTTATTTTCATCAAGTATTGATGACTCTTGCAAGAGTCGAGCACTCTGTAAAGTCTGCTCCAGCAAATCCCAAAGACTTTCAATGAATTTAAGGTCTGGACTCAGAGGTGCCAATTCATGTGTGAGAATGATTAGATAGATAGATAGATAGATAGATAGATAGATAGATAGATAGATAGATAGATAGATAGATAGATAGATAGATAGATAGATAGATAGATAGATTTAAAAAAAAACATAAATCTCAAATCATTTTTTATGATTTGTAATGTGTGCTTAAGCGTTGTTAAATTAAGTGTTGTTTATCAATGAGGTTATTTGAGAATTGAATATGGATTCATACATGATCTCAGGATCTCTTGGCTGCACGCACACAAATGAGCGGACAGGTTCACGTCGAGGTCGATGCGGCTCCACAGCAAGATCTCACCAAGACCCTGGCAGAAATCCGTGAGCACTATGAAGCAGTCACAGCGNAAAAACGTAAATCTCAAATCATTTTTTATGATTTGTAATGTGTGCTTAAGCATTGTTAAATTAAGTGTTGTTTATCAATGAGGTTATTTGAGAATTGAATATGGATTCATACATGATCTCAGGATCTCTTGGCTGCACGCACACAAATGAGCGGACAGGTTCACGTCGAGGTCGATGCGGCTCCACAGCAAGATCTCACCAAGACCCTGGCAGAAATCCGTGAGCACTATGAAGCAGTCACAGCGAAGAACCAAAGAGATCTTGAGCACTGGTTCAAGACAAAGGTGAGATTTATCAAAACATACAAGGACAAAAGTCTTTTGCTTTTCTGCTTGTTTCAACACATATAGCATCCCTCTACTTTTTATTTTAGACAGAAACTCTGAAACAAGAAGTTGTCATCAGCACCACAGACTTGAAAACGACTCGCTCTGAAGTCAATACGGTAAAATCCAGACTGCAGTCGTTGGAAATCGAACTCCAGTCCCTGATAGCCATGGTCAGTGATATGCAATTGGCAGTTTTTGTGGCACTAATTCATTACATTAGTATTTTAGTATTACTTTATTCTGAATGTGCATGTTCTCGTCAATTTAGAAAGCATCTATGGAGGCCTCACTGTCTGACACAAAGAATCGTTACTCCATGAAGTTGTCAGGCTACCAACATCAGGTGAGTAGATTTGCACTGAAAGGTACAGTTCATACAAAAATGATCATTTACTCACACTCATGTCACTCCAAACCTGACTTGCTGTGCTCTGTTGAACACAAAATACATTATTCAGTGCATCTTAAGAGTGAAAGATCTGAAGATGAACAAAACCACTAATTTTTTGTGCTTCTAGGTCACCGTCCTGGAAGAGCAGATCGTGCAGCTCCGGGCTGATCTGGAGAGGCAGCGTCATGAGTACCAGATACTCCTGGACATCAAGACCAGATTGGAGATGGAGATCGCAGAGTACAGGAGACTTCTGGATGGAGAAACCACGTGAGTTTAGCTGCTGATTTCTTTTACATAATTCTCAGTCGTTCAGCCGCAAATCATTGAAAAAGCACTCCCAGAAACATTCTACTATTATTATTATATTGTAGAGCTGCACTATTGTGGATGAATTAAGAATGACAATTCTTTTGTTTAAAATAGAGAGTTCTCCCACAATTCTGAAGAGACAACTAAACAAAATTATGTAATTTACTAGATGTTCTAACAAAATGTTAATTGCTGCACTGTAAAAAAAGATTGAATGAATGATTCAATGACTCACTCATAAAGACTTCACTTGTTTCATTACTGGATGAATCAGCGTTTGTGAATGAATCTCTTGAATGAGTGATTCAATGAAAAATACATTTTTAAGTCACTTGTCGCCATCTACTGGTGATCGCTACCATAGACACTAGTGTTTATATCTGAAGTATAAACATTTATCCCAGAACTTCTTTGAACATTTGAATTATTGTAACACAGAACACAGTGTTTCACTGTGATCTTACTTGTCAAAGGTTTAATAGTCATCATAGCCGAATCGCTGTCATTTAGGAAGATCGCGTGGGTGCTTGAATCGAGATCGTGATCTTTTACCGATTAATCGTGCAGCTCTATAATATTGAGTATAAAATGAAAAACTTGTTTTTCTTCTACAGTGTCAAAACAACCTCCAGTTCCACCGCGAGGACTAAAGTCATCACAGTTGTGGAAGAGGTTGTTGATGGAAAAGTGGTTTCCTCCTCCACGTCTTCAACCGTGTCTGACAGTCGCAGAATTTAATTGAAATGCCTGTTTGTGCTGCTGTACGCACAAAACTGGAAACCAAATAAAACAGCATTTTGGTGATGATGCATTGTCTGTAGAATTACTTAGCCTACTCTTAAAAGTGAGATTACAATTTGAATAATAATAATGAAATACATTTTTAAATAAAACAAATAAATTGGAATATTGGAATCAATGGTTCTATGAAGGCCCTTTAACCTACAACTTTCCATTGCACAAAAGGTTCTTTATATAGTGGAAAAGGCTTTGTTAGATTATTAAAATGTTCATCATACTAAGAAAACAATTTTCTTTTTTCTTTCTTGAGAACTGTTCACTGAAAGGTTCAAGGAACCAACAATGGTTCTTATATGGCACACTAACTTTAGGAACCTTTAGTTTTAAGAATAAACACTCATTATTTATAAACTGACTTTTATATAATAGGTCTATTTCTGCAAACAGCAATGGAATTTATTGGTTCTACATGATTCTTGTCATGCCTTCATTTCATGTTGGGTTTCTTTCTGTGCCATCAGCTCCTAATCCAATAGACAAGCTCATTTTCAGTCTGAATATTTTTCATGAAAGAAAAAAGACCTATAGTCCACAAACAGCAGGTGGCGCTCCTGAATGTCCAATAATGGCTCTTTCAGTTTTCAGGCTACTTTTTACTTGATGATGAGGTGACAAGAGACCTCTGGTGGCTGACCTGGGAATCCTGAAAATGATATCAAGATTTCAGCATCCTACAAAAGAAATTAACTTTAATTCCATATTAAACATTTTAACGGCAGCTTTTGGATTAAAAACCTCACACTATGTACCTAATCTTCAGTGCTGAGTATTACAAATTGTAGTCGGTTACCGATTTTAAAATTAGATGACAAAAAATGTAGTAACATTAGTAATATAATCTGACTACTTTTTGATCATTTTTAGATTAGGCCTATACTTTTGAACTCGTTTAGGGAAATTTTGTACTATATTGATATAAAAATACAGAGAAATAAAGAAAATATATTCCATTCCTTGGTTTAACAAGAAGTGCATTAAAGGGTTTGTTCACCCAAAAATGAAATTTCTGTCATTAAGTACAGACCCTCATGTCTTTCAACATCCGTAAGACCTTCATTCATCTTCAGAACAGGTTCATTAGTTAACCGCATTAGTTAACATGAACTAATAATGAACTGCACTTCTACAGCATTTATTAATCTTTGTTAATGTTAATTTCAACATTTACTAATACATTATTAAAATCTTAACATTAGTTAATGCACTGTGAACTAACATGAACAAACAATGAACAACTGTATTTTCATTAACTAACGTTAACAAAGATTAGTAAATACAGTAACAACAACAATGTATTGCTCATGGTTAGTTCATGTTAGTTAATACATTAACTACTGTTTAACTAATGAACCTTTTTGTAAAGTGTTACTGATATTTTTGATGAAATTAGTTGTTTTTTTTATTATCCCCCATAGAAAGCAACATAATTACTACATTCAAGGTCCAGAAAAGTAGTAAAAACATTGTTAAAATAGTCAATGTGACTACAGTGGTTCAACCTTTGGCTGCGTCCGAAAACTGGAAAATGCTGCCTTCTGAGGACACATTTCAAGGAAGTAAGGCATCAAGGCATCAAGGCACGTCCGAATCCAATGATAGCTTCACTTCCTGTCTCATGAGATACCTTCCTCAGATCGATTTTTGAAGGAAGCATGGATGTATGCTTAGCTGCCTTTGATATCCCACAATCCTGTGCTTTCTATTCTGTGACAGTTGAGCTAGAAAAATAAAGATGGCGTCCGAAAGTTGCGTTTGCTGCTCAGTTTGTGTATAAATGACCAACAAATTTCAATTTTGATATCATTTCTATAGAGAAATTACTACTGTAATAATTAATTATTTGTTTAGTTCTCACCAAAGCTTGCGCTATTTTGCTGTAGATAATAAAACTGTTACGCTGCCTCAGAAGTCAGTTTCGTGAGGTACCTTCATGCACAAACGCTGCCGTACAAGTCATTCTCTTATAAGGCAGCGAGGCAGCAAGACAGCTACCTAGGTTTTCGGACGCAGCCTTAATGTTATGAAGCGATGAGAATACTTTTTTAACAAAAATAATGACTTTATTCAACAATTTCGTCTCTCACCTGTCATTCTGCTACTTTGTTTACGTTCAGTGCTCCAAGGTTCTACGTCAGAATGCGACTCATTGGCTGCATCCAAAAACCTAGGAAGCTGACTTGTTGCCTCACTGCCTTATTAGGCAATGACTTGTACGGCAGGGTTTGTGCATGAAGGCACCTCACAGAACTGATTTCAAACAGACTTCTGAGGCAGCCTAACAGTTTAATGATCTACAGCGAAATAGCGTGAGCTTTGGTGAGAACTAAATTCATTACTAATTTCTCGCTAGAAATGACGACAAGTCATTTCCACAAAAGTGGAAAATGTTGGTCCAAAACGTACATTTACACACAAACTGACCAGCAAATGCAACTTTCGGATGCCATCTTTATTTTTCTTGCTCAACTGTCACAGAATGGAACGCACAGGATTGTGGGATATGATATGAAAGGCAGCAAAGGATACATCTATGGCTCCTGCGTCAGCATGACACGCATGCGTCGTGGTGCTCACGTGAACAGCGTCAGCCAATACTGAGCCGGGGTTCTGACGTAGAACCTGGAAGCGCTGAACGTACACTCTAAAAACTGCTGGGTTAAATATGGACAAAACCAGGGATTGGGTTGTTTTCACCCAGCCATTTTTTTCAACCAATTTTGGATTTATTTTTTTAGCCAGCAATATAGTAATATAGTAAAAGGCGTGTTTTTGCTCACCACCAAATAGGGGCAAATTTGTGGGGTATTTTAAGCTGAAACTTGACCAGACCAGAGACTTATATTACATCATGTGAAAGAGGGCAAAATAGGTGCCTTTTAACCCAACCTGCTGGGTTTGTCCATATTTTACCCAGCTTGGGTTTTTTTAACCCAGCATTTTTTAGAGTGTAAACAGCGTAAGAGAATGACAGGGGAGAGATGAAATATCCACACAAAAAATGTACACACAAGAAGTATTCTCGTCGCTTCATAGCATTAGGGTTGAACCACTGTAGTCACATGGATGTCCATACTGCTTTTCTGGACCTTGAATGTGGCAATTACGCTGCTTTATGGGGGATTGAAAAAAACCTCTTGGATTTCATCAAAAAATATCTTAATTTGTGTCGAAGATCAACGCTGGTTTTACGGGAACGACATGAGGGTGAGTAATTAATGACAGAAATTTCATTTTTGGGTGAACTAACTCTTTAAATATTACGTTACGTCAAGGTTTCATAGACGGCGGTTCGTGAGTTTAATGAAAAGCTATTAAGTAATTATATAATAACATTTTAAAATACACTCTAAAAAATGCTGGGTTAAAAACAACCCAAGTTGGGTTGAAAATGGACAAACCCAGCGATTGGGTTGTTTTGACCCAGCAGTTGGGTTAAATGTTTGCCCAACCTGCTGGGTAGTTTTATTTAACCCAACAATTGTTTACAAATGACTATATGTCTGACTTAAAATGAATTCAAAATAGGTTGGAAATTAAAAATCAGACTCATAATTACTAGAGGCAACAATAATAATCAAAAAGATGAGCATTTATTAATAAGCAATTTAATAAATGTTTATTGTTTAAATATTATTCAAAAAAGTATTAATAAATGTTTATTAAACATATTAATAAATGTTAATTTCCAACATATTTTGGGTTCATTTTAAGCAAGAAATACAGTAATTTTTAAACAATATTTGGGTTAAATAAAACTACCCAGCAGGTTGGGCAAACATTTAACCCAGCCGCTGGGTTAAAACAACCCAATCGCTGGGTTTGTCCATTTTCAACCCAACTTGGGTTGTTTTTAACCCAGCATTTTTTAGAGTGTAAAAACAATCTAAATGAAACAAAAAAAATTGGTTCAATTTTTTTTTACCTGAATGTAAAACCAATGACCATTAACCAATGATAGCTGATTTCTAATGATTTCTGTAAATGCAGTGATCAAAAGATGTGGGTCTGAGTTTTCAGTGATCAGCACATGACTAGCAGCTGGTCTGTTTGCAATTACACAAACCTGGATGACCTTCTGAACGTATATATAAGCAGTAGGCTTTTTTAGAGAGGAAAATTTTAAAGATAGTACTAGTAGGGAGAATCAATGGATTATGAATAATTTACTGCCATTGTAAGGATAACATGTAATCAATAAAAAAGCAACTGTAGTCGAGTATTTTAAAACATAATATAATCTAATTACACATACTTAATTTTTGGAATCTGATTACATGTATTCAGTTACTACCCAGCCATCTTTGTATTTTCCAATGTTGCAAAACGCCAATAGAACATATCAGCCAGCAGCGAGAATACAGATCTGACTCAGAAGACCATGCTAGGCAAAACACAGCCTCAAGTCATTGTGGTTAGTACACAACAACTCCTCAAAGATGCATTTAGTTCACTAACTGCATGGATAAACTCTGGAGCAGCTGGGAATGAAGTGTTGTATTATCAGTCAACATCCTTGCAACTACTTTCACTGTTCCCGACACTTTTTAATTTCACATTACTTAATGCAGCGCTAGTAGTTATATAAGCCATGCACGGACAATAAAACTTTGTGTAAAATAAAAAATAACCATATGTTGATTTTTACGTGACTTAAAGATGGTTGTTGTTGCCGTAATGTGTCATTTTACCCCACACACAGCTGGGAAAAAAAAAATATATATATATATCTTTTCAGTTCATGCCAAGTTTACTTTAGCCTACTTTAGACCGGCTCCCTTGTGAAAGATGAGACTTTTGGGACACCAATTAGGTGATAAACATCCATAATATCTATTTGGAGTCAAACAAAACAAGTTCAGTGATTCTCACAGGACCTGCAAATATCATTAGCGCCAGAGATAAAACATGTACAGACCGGTCCATAGAATTGCATTAAAATTAACACACACATATCAACTCCACAAATTAATATGTATGGGGAGAGAAAGATTACATTTTTAACTTCCGGGATGAATGCACTTGCATAATGTTTGCTTTTATTTACCCCAAAATCCAAATCACCATTTTTTTGGTCTGAAATACATCTGATGTGAATAACTCCACAGTTTAGAAATGGACTTTTATGGCTAAACTTTACTTTGCTGATTATTTTTAAAACCAAATTTGATTGAAAACATGTGCACTCCCTGTTTCTCTCTAACAAACACCTCAGTGTGAGAAATTCCACAGAGATTGAGCTACAGTCAACAAATAGTCCTAAACACTTTATGACTCATAAGAATGACATGTAAATATAACAAATCACAGAACATTTAAACAGCAACTGAGAACCAATATGAAATGAAAAAGAAGTCTAGTTTCAGATTCTTATAAGAACTTATTCTTCTACCACTTACATTCATCTACAGCGATTTGCTTTGTCATTAAACCCAGCTTTTACTGGATTTGAAGTAGACCAAAACCTACAGGTGCAATTGTACCTACATTGATACAATTAATGCAAGTGTTACAGATGATATTTTCAGTAAATAATAGCCACATTCAAACAATCATCAAGTTACTCATATAACTACACACACCAGCCTTAAAGGGTTAGTTTGCCCAAAAATGAAAATTCTGTCATTTATTACTCACCCTCATGTCGTTCCACACCCGTAAGACCTTCGTTCATCTTCAGAACACAAATTAAGATATTTTTGATGAAATTCCAGGTTTTTTTATCTCCCATAGATAGCAACAAAATTACCACATTCAAGATCCAGAGTGGTAAAGACATCGTTAAAAAAAAATATGAAGCGACGAGATTACTTTTTGTGTGCAAAAACAAAACAAAAACACAGTTGACGTAGTGAACAACACAGTGCAGCGCTTCCGTGTTTACTTCAGAACGCCGGCTCAGTATTGGCCGACGCTGTTCACATGAGCAGCACGACGCATGCGTGCGATTCTGACGCAGGAGCCGGCGTTCTGACGTAGACCCTGGAAGCTTTGCAATGTGTCTTCAACGTAAACTGCGTAGGAGAATGACAGGGTAGAGAGGAAATTGTTGAAAGTCATTATTTTTATTTTGTTTTTGCACACAAAAAGTATTCTCGTCGCTTCATAACATTAAGGTTGAACCACCGTAGTCACGTTGACCATTTTAACGATGTCTTTACTACTTTTCTGGACCTTGAATGTGGTAATGACATTGCTTTCTATGGGAGATAATTTCGGATTTCATCAAAAATATCTTAAGGTGAACGAAGGTCTTGTGGGTTTGGAACGACATGAGGGTGAGTAATTAATGACAGAATTTTCATTTTTGGGTGAACTAACCCTTTAACTTTCCGTCTTCCTTAAATTTCATTATTAGATGCACAAGTAAAACAAATTTGTATCAATCATTTAGCATTTGCATTTATCAACCACTGCTGTAAATAAAGGGATAGGTGAGAAACCTTTTAAAACACACAACTCAGTTTCAAAAATAACAGCAGATGTTTTCCTTGTTTTAACATTAGTTTCTTTAATAATTCATTCCAGTACATGGTTTAAGAATTACATATTATCAATAAACGTGTACACTGAGTATTTTACTGGAGGAAAGAAACTAGAATGGCACTCACTACGACACAGATCAGACAAGATACAAAGACTCTCTGTAAGCTCACCGATCCCAAACATAGACAGTTTCATAAGAGAAAATCAGTCACGTCTGTAACCAAATGAAGATAATAAGAAAAGAAGAGACGTAAGGTATGAAAACATAATGAAACATATATATTTTATAATATATTTATATATATTGTAGCTTTTTTTAAAAAAAAGAAAGAACAAAAAGAAAAAGAAAAGCAAGAGTAATACTTTTTGAGATGTAATGAGGTTTTATTTCAGCTACTATCGTTACTGAGACTGCTGCCACTGCTAAGATCGGGCCGTTCTCTTTTGTGAATCTGCTCGTGTGCTTTGAGATGACCTGATTGGCTGAAATTCTTCCCGCACTGCTGGCAGGTGTACGGCCGTTCGCCCGTGTGAATTTGCTGGTGTGCTTTAAGATGTCCCAAGCGACCGAAACTTTTGCCGCACTGGGTGCAGCCGAACGGTTTTTCCCCGGAGTGAATCTTCTCGTGCGTTCTGAGGACCCCTGAATTGCTGAAAGATTTGCCACACTGGGAGCAGCTGTACGGCTTCTCGCCCGTGTGGATTTGCTGGTGATTGCGGTAGCTCGTCTCTTTACTGAAGCTCTTGCCGCACAGCGAACAGCAGAAGGGCCGCTCTCCTGTGTGGCTCAACTGGTGGGCTTTGAGTTCCTTCGTTTGACCGAAGCACTTTCCGCACTCCGCGCAACTGAACGGCTTCTCGCCCGTGTGCAGCCGCTGGTGCGAGCGGAGGTCGTCCGCTTTGGTGAAACCCTTCGGGCAGTGAGCGCAGGTGTAAGGTTTTTGCCCCGTGTGGATGAGCTGGTGCCTTTTCAAGTTACCGGCCTGCCCGAAGCTCTTCCCACACTGGGAGCAAGTGTAAGGCCTCTCGCCGGTGTGGATGCGTTGGTGAGTCTTCAGGTTACCCAGGGTGCTGAAGTTCTTCCCGCACTGAGTGCAAGAGAACGGCTTCTCACCTGTGAGGTTGCGAGGTTTGCGTGGCCCGTGGCCTTTTGTGCTGGTTTGATTGTGCGCGGCAGGCGCTTTGCTGGCCTGGACGGACGTCAGTTCGTAAAGGTTTCCGGAGGGGAAATACGAGTCTATTTTCCCCATGCCGTCAATGACGGTATCGGGCCGGAGCTTGTTGAGCTCGGTGCGCAGCTCCGCCATGTGAATGGACTCCAGGCCGTTCATCTCGGTCTTGATGTGGCTGGACATGAGGATGGGTTCGTACTCGGTCTTGATGGCGCCGAGCTCGCTGGCGTAGTAGCTGTGCAGGTCAGAATGCTGCTCCGACTTGATGTACTCCAGGCTGTCCGAGACGTGGGTGATGTAGTCGAACACCAGGCTGGGTTCATAGTGTGACTTGTAGGAGTCCAGCTCCGTGCTGTGGAAGGAATGGAGGTCGCTGTGGTGCTCCGACTTGATGTAGTCCAGGCCGCTGATCTCCATCTTGATCTGCTCGGAGCCCAGCTCGGCCGTGATCAGGGGCTGAATCACGGAGAGGTCCACCGTGCGGATGGGGTCGAGGTCGGGCTCGCTTTTGATGCAGGGCAGCATGGCCATGGGCTCCACGATCTCGGACGCCAGCGAGCTGAGCGTGGGCGTGCTACATTCCGACGAGAGCATGGTCAGGGTCGGAGTGGTGCACTCCGCTCGCAAAGAGTCAAGTGGCGGAGTGTCGCATTCCGACACCAAATTATTTAGTCCTAAAGTGATGCATTCTGTCTCCAACTCTGCCATCCTGGTGGAAGCTAGTCCACCGCCTGACCGAAGCTTCCGTTATGAGTAATATACCTTACTTTCAAAGAGATAAAAGCGGGATTCCTGAGCGGGGATTGTCACTGCTGCCACGGCAACCTCTGACCGGGGTTAGGAACAACCGTGATTCCCCTGGCTCCTGGATGGGGAGGAAACAAACAAAAAAAATTCAATGTACAGCATTTAAACAGCAACTGAAAGTCCCTTTATTAGTATAGACTAGGGGTGGGACGGTTCGCTGTTAAAAAAAAAGAAAAATCGAATCGTTCGGTTCTCCACCCGCGGTTCGGCACGCGCTTGCACCGCGGTTCATTCCAAACCTGACGACGCATCTATAATATGATTTGTTGAAAACAACGTGCAAAACAGACAGACGGTTTCGGCTAATGTATGTTTCAGTCGACAGATATGCATTCTAGTTTCCCAATACGGTACAACAGCGCTGATCAAAAGAACATGGACAAAACAGTCACTCGTTGTAAACAAATGTTCAATGACGTGCCGAAAATTCTAAGACCAGTCATTTACGCCATCATCCCCCGAGTATACGGGTGAGACTTGAACATCTCACGTTGCTATCTGGGTTTAAACTAAACTAATTTAAACCAAGACGGGAAAGAAAACTCGTGTGCGCTGTGAGGATTTGTGTGTACTCATCCGAAGCGCGTACATGGAAAGCCGCGTCACAGTGCGCAAATACTCTTGCGCAAATTCTACTTCAAGTCTTGCACCTTAACGGACAAATTCACACAAAAATTATGTCAACATGCCCATCTTTTCGAGTATCCTAACAATCATAGTGGGTTATGTCTAAGGAGAAAAACGAGACAGCCATGCATGCGAATCAGTGGCAGTGAACTGGATCTTTGAATTATGTCTTAAAGGGACAGCAGTCTAATATTCCTGCTCTCTGTGTTTTAATGTTAATCGAACGACAAAGCATGAAGAAATTACTCTTGATTGAATAGCTTTTGTATGTTTCATCTTTATTTAACAATTCAAAGAAGTTTATATGCAGTGTTATTTTATATTCGATTACTTTATTCAATTTCTGTACCTGAAAGTTGTTAGACACCAGAAAAACCGGTAAAGCATTGTTTATTTTATTTGTATCTTAGTTCTCATGTATTTATTTGTGCCGTTTCTTGTAGTTAGATTATTTGTTTTTATATTCTTTATCTTTGACAACTGTCCTATTTTTTACTGAACATAGCACATACCGAAACCGTGACCCTAAAACCGTAATACAAACCAAAACATGAGAAATCTGAACCATCCCACGCATAGTATAGACTCAGTATACGCACAATGGAACCAAAATTTCATATCTTGTAAAAGTGCAATTGAGCCCATGTCAACATCAAATTATTTTTTGGTGCTGCATTCCACAGGAAAATGCATTACAAAAGATGGAGAACCAACACGTGTCTAGCAACAGTTGTTGGTGCTTTGTGGAATGATTTGACATTAAAGATTAAATCCACGACTCTATCGACGTCTTTAAAAGCAGACATAAGTCTCTTTTCACTGGCGTTCAAATAAGTTTGTAATTTTGGGCATTATGATTTAGAAACGTTGTTTTTAGTATGGCCTTTCTATGTAATGTTTTATGCTTTTTTTCTGTATAGCACTTCATTCTAACCTTGGTAGTTTTGAAAGTGCTTTATAAATAAAGACTGAGTCAAGTTGAGACTCGGTGGACAATTTCATATTATGGTCTTTTTCGTTTCCCAACAAACACATGAAAAGGATGTGCACTTGATGCTTTATTAGTGTATCTTATTATATGCAGAATGATGGGAAATATAGTCACACAAGTTTCATCACAGAGCAGGTAACTGACTAGCTTTATTGCTATTTTTCAAAAACAAAATTACTTTACACAAACTACACTGTACCATGAACATTCACAATTACATCTTATGACTTCAAGCAATTTGCTTCTGCCATTATTGAATTTGACTCTGTCATGAAGTTTTTTTTATTTGATGGCATTCATTTGGACTGAACACAATACAATTATTCAGACATGACTTGAAAGCACCATGTGCAGGACTTTAGCTGTCAAATTCAATCTAAACCAAGGGCAAAAGTTACAGAAAAGCCACTCAAATAATTCTCGATCAAACACCGAATCACATAATTTGATATTCTGCAAGCACTTCAAGTAATTTCAAAATGGCTGTTTCTTGAATGCATGTGACAAACCTGTTCATGCAAAAAATTAGTTGACACAACTGCTGTATTTTTGCTCAGCAATACACTAATAAATGCTTATAGCATCATATATGAATGAAAACATTAACCTAATAATTATGACAAACATTAACCTGATAAATATGACAAAGCATCTACAGATGTCAAAGCCAATCTGACACATTGGAGAAGCATTACAACCAGATGTTTACATCAAAATTGGTTATGAAATAGTCACTTCAAATATAAACACTAAGCAAATTTGTGCAGAAATAAAACAAAAGGGGAGATTCAAGCTGATAAGTGTATAATTACAACGTGGCGTCATTTGTGTAACGTTAATTGTGTGTGCCGACTGTCTCAAAGTAGTGCGCTTTTTATACCGGCGAAAAATAGGAAGAATGAACAAAAATAAAAAGATTAGAAAACTTGACGTAGATGTCCTGTGTAAAACGCGCACAAAGGCTCGTCCATTTTACCGAGAATCACTAAGCAACTAGTCAAGACAGCTTCGCTAGTTCGCCACGCATCATGCACTTTTCTGCTGCCTTTCTTGAATCTGGCGGCGTTTTTGCGCACAATAAATCTTTTGCATTTTTTTCCAAGAAGAGAACCGTTTAATCCACGACGCCTGGGAACGTCGAACGTGCGATACAAGCACTGAACGAGCAGCGAATAGTGGGTATATCGGCATGCAGGGCGCGTTTCGGTGTTTCCAGCGGTGGTGATGAAGAACATACAAAGGCAAGAGGGTGAAAATGCCACAGCTTCAGCATGCGCGAGCCAGTGGCCATCTTGTTTGTAGCTGAACGTCGCTACATCAGCCAACTGAACGATCCGCTGAGGGAAAGTTGAGCCAGCTGCAACTTTTGAACGCAAACATCGATTCGTTCACCTTTGCATAACAATGCAAAGCGCTCGCTGCTATAGAAGAGCGTATGTGGTGAGTTGCGCGGTTCATGCACACTCTCATCACAACCTATCAGGAGTCAGGAGGAGGAAAAAAAAGATGAAAACAGCAGAACGCTAATAAAAACGCTTGCGAGGACGCCTCGGCGATTTTTTTTACCTGTTCATGCTTTTTTTTCGGCCGTCAACGCGCCGAAGCGGAACCCACATCAAACCCCTGCCGGACCCGCCACGTCCACCTCGGCCCCAGCGTCCAGCAGCCTCCCTGTCGCACACACTCCTTCTTTCCCTCTCTCTCCTCCCTCTCATTGACTAATTCCGCTTCGTTTTCACTCCCGTTGTCGCTTTCCTCCGGGTTTCAGCCGTTGTACTTCCGTCGTAAAAATGTAAATGCGCGCGCAGCAGTACCGTTTACTGAGCAGCTAATTTGTTTACTTCCGACAAATGCTCGTATTCGTGCGTATTATAAAAGGACGCACGGCCGAGGGAAATGAAATAAACATCTGCACGTACTAAGCAAATAGTGTTTTGTGCAACCAGATGTGTTTTTCATTGTCTGGCTCATTTAATGCTATCAACATCATGCATCATCTGAAGGAAGATACACATCTGCAGTTACTCCTCATGACAAACCTGAGTGCTAGAGAGGATCGAGCATCACATGCTTGGACGCTCCAGAGTTGTTATAAAGTGGATAGATAGTGCATGATTATCATCAAACAATGATATGTAAATTATGACACATGCATTCCATTGCAAAGGACAAGTAGGCTGTTAATAATAAATGAAAATATTGTTTGATTGTCTTTGTGCATGAAATGCCTAAAATATAAGTTTCTTTTATGCACAAAATATAAATTGCTGTAGCCTACAAAATTTTAAAGGGATAGTTCACCCAAAAATTTAAATTCTGTCATTAATTACTCACCCTCATGTCGTTTCACACCCGTAAGACCTTTGTTCATTTTCGGAACACAAATTAAGATATTTCTGATCAAATCCGATGGCTCATTGAGGCCTGCATCGCCAGCAATAACACTCCCTTTTTCAATGCCCAGAAAGCTACTAAAAACATATTTAAAACAGTTTATGTGACTACAGTGGTTCAATTTTAATATTATAAAGCGACGAGAATACTTTTTGTGTGGCAAAAATAACAAAATAGCAACAATTTATTCAACAATATCTAGTGGTGGGCGATTTCAAATCACTGCTTCATGAATCTTCGAAGCTTTATGATTCTTTTGTTTCGAATCAGTGGTTCGGAGTGCGTATCGAACTGCCAAAGTCACCTGGACTAGTTTCAAAATACTTATGACGTAACAAAGCCTCGTTTACTGAAATCATGTGATTTCGGTGCTCCGAACCGAAAAAGATTCGTAAATCTTCTAAATTTAATGAAGCGGTGTTTTGAAATCGCCCATCACTAGATATTGTGGAATAAAGTCATAATTTTGTTATTTTTTGGCACACAAAAAGTATTCTAGTTGCTTTATAATATTAAGGTTGAACCACTGTGTGATGCAGGCCTCACTGAGCCATCGGATTTTATCAAAAATATCTTAATTTGTGTTCCGAAGATGAACGAAGGTATTATGGGTTTGGAATGACATGAGGGTGAGAAATTAATGACAGAATATTCATTTTTGGGTGAACTAACCCTTTAAGAGTAAGCAGTAAAAATGAATAAAATAAAATGCATATAATAGGTGTTATTGAAAAATGAAAAATGCAAAGAAAAAAAAAGATTGCATTGTTAAACTAGGTTCTCAAAGTATGAGTATCAGCATCTCGCTTTACCACTTGATGATTTCTGTACAAAAACTGATGTTTCTCATTCAATTCAAGCTTTATCATTCAAAAATATGTTGAGAACTTTATATACACTGTATATTCATCCTGTATGTCCTTACTCGAAAGGTACAATTGGATATCTGTGTCATTTGCTTTTAGAAACAAGTTGCACCTTATACGCTGCAGTATGCAGCAATTTCCACAACTGATATGAATCAAATTGCAAGCGTCACACAGCTGTTACTGCTTAGAACATCACAATAGCATCAAACAGGAAGCCCTTTTCAAGTTGCATCTAGCTGGAGGACTTTACTGTAGAATTTATTAGAAAGCTAAAAACACCCTTAGGGATATTTAATCGGTTACCTTTTATCCATCTGTGCATCCAGGCTTCAGAAAAACATCTCTCATGGTCCCAGCTGTTGTCCATAGAGTTCAGAAACTCACAACTCTAAAGTTGCACTGGTACAAATGAAGGAAACAGATTTTATGGATGACACAAGATACAATTCAAGACTCAGAATGAAAAATGACAAAGGATGTAATGGATGCAATTTTACACCTTTTAATGTATTGCCATAATTCAAATGTACAATTACTTCAAGTCACATTAAAAGACATTTCAGTGATAGAAAAAAAATCTCTCTTTTTTTGGAAAAATGTAGAAATTAAATGCTGGTTACAACAACAGGCATTCTTAAGATATGAAAAAAAAAAAAAATCAAAAACACACCCAACTTCCCTTTAGTAACAATTTCTGATCATTGACCAAATTTTGTGCAACATTAAAAAAAAATGTAGTATTGATTTTCTGTGTATGTGGTTCATAATTACCTGGATCATAACAATGATTTTCTGTAAATTAACAAATATGAATTAAGTAGAGGGTTTTCATTAATCACCCTAACGTTTTTCCCAATTTAGAGAGGTTTATTTCAACAAAGTTATTACTGAAATTAAACCCAAAGGCATTACTGAAAATTTAACGGAGCACTGGTAATTGTCTATTTTCACCATGCAACTATGTGAATGAGTCCTGAGGTAATGAACTGAGCAAACAAACAATGATCTGATTTCTATGCAAAGCTTTCAGGCTACCAACAAAACTGAGGTATGGATGTGTGGAGTAACAGTGCAAAAGATATACTGGAGTAAACAAAGAAAAGAAAAGGTACAAAAGTAATACTTGGCATTTATTGGTCAAATGCTGATCCTCTATAATCTATTCAGATGCTCTAACATAACAAAAAACTACAAACCTTAATCCATGGAAAAGAGTTGATCCAATTGGTCTGTTACAACAAGAAGTGTTCTTTTCAATACAATGCAATACAGATTCTTAAAAAGTAGCAAAACCGATAAAAGGAGTCATCATGCAAAAGGTAAAACAAAACACCAAAATGCTCAAGTAGTTTGTAAGAATAATGCAGTTCTCTGGGAGAATGAATGACGGCAAAGCTCTTTGAACTCATTTTTTAGACTGTTTGGCAGAAGGTTATTGATTTTGCTTCATAAAAAAAAGTTGCAAAAAATTAACAGGTAAAAGCATTCTTACAGAATATAAAACGCCGGTCCGTTCAGTTATCATGATCAACTTCGTGGAAAGTCAGTGACTGCAGACGCGCGCACAAACTATTTCAGGCACTAAATACCGCACAAAGTTGCAATGTCATTTTTACAAGAGACTGCATCACACAATCGCCATTACTAACTGAATAAACAGCTGCGCCCTAAAGACATTTTACATGCAGATTCTTTAATTCGTACGTGGGGCTGAAAAGTCCTTCAATATTAATTTAAACTGCTTATTGTAACCCGGAACAAAATGGAAATATACCATTATATTTTCACTCTTACCAATAATCCTGTTCAGTCAACTGTAATTCGCTTAAAGGGTTAGTTCACCCAAAAATGAAAATTCTGTCATTAATTATTCACCCTTGTGTCGTCCCACATCCCTAAGACCTTCGTTCATCTTCAGAACACAAATTAGGATTTTTGATAAAATCCGATGGCTCAGTGAGGCCTCCATTGCCAACAGGACAATTAACACTTTCAATGCCCAGAAAGCTACTAAAGACATATTTAAAACAGTTCATGTGACTACAGTGGTTCATCCTTAATGTTATGAAGCGACAGGAATACTTTTTGTGCTCAAAAACAAAATAATGACTTTATCAACAATATCTAGTGATGGGTGATTTCAAAACACCGCTTAATGAAGCTTCACAAATCTTTTGTTTCGAATCAGTGGTTCGGAGCGTGTATCAAACTGCCAAAGTCACGTTATTTCAGTTAAAGAGGCTTCCTTATGTCATAAGTGTTTTGAAATGTCAATGGTTCACCACTTGGGGGCATGACTTTGGCAGTTTGATACACACTCCGAACCACTGATTCGAAACAAAAGATTCGTAAAGCTTCGAAGCTTTACGAACCGCTGTAGTCACATGAACTGTTTTAAATGTCTTTAGTAGCTTTCTTGGCATTGAAAGTGTTAATTGTCTTGCTGGCAATGCAGGCCTCACTGAGCCATCAGATTTTATGAAAAATATCTTAACGAAGGTCTTACAGGTGTGGAACGACACGAGGGTAAGTAATTAATGACAGAATTTTCATTTTTGGGTGAACTAACCCTTTAAAGGGTTAGTTCACCCAAAAATTTAAATTTTGTCATCATTTACTCACACTCATGTGGTTCCACACCTGTATGACGTACTTTCTACTGTGGAATATCACTATTTTGAGTGTTTTTATTTTTGGTTGAAATATCCCTTTCCAGTATCCTTCCCAGTAGTCTGCATCGATGGAACATACTGAGTTGTTTTAACATTTCTAATTACACAGAAGTCAGATCTGACTAGCAGTAACATGGATAAAGAGAACTAGTACAATATCTATAGTTCCCTGTTCAGGTGAAAGTACTAAGCACAAGAAAGTAGTAGTTCTGCTAAGTTTTTTTTTTAAAGCAGGGTGCTAAACAATGAATTAATCAGCTTATTGAACGGTTAAATCTAGGCACTAGCAACAGATGATGTACTTCATTATAGTCTACTAATGAAGTTAAGATACTCAACACATTTGAAAATTAACTTAGGCCCTGTCCCAAATGGAAATCTTCCTCAGAATCCGCACTTTCATGACATAATGCCTCTTTGCTGCGAAGCTTGCTTCAGAGTGGCTCGCCAAAAGTGCACATCAAGGGCGTATATCGGCAGCAAAGGGGGCACTCACGAGCACCCTTTCGAAACCTAAAATGACAAATAGGGTGCCCTACGGTCTTTTGAACTTAATGGACATGCATATGAGGTGGCCATTGTAAGTCCACAAGACCACAAGTGCATATGAGGTGTGCCATTTAGGACAGGG
This sequence comes from Anabarilius grahami, assembly GCA_003731715.1. Classification (NCBI taxonomy): domain Eukaryota; kingdom Metazoa; phylum Chordata; class Actinopteri; order Cypriniformes; family Xenocyprididae; genus Anabarilius; species Anabarilius grahami. The sequence goes on from RJVU01042532.1 coordinate 1,111,617, forward strand.
CCTAAGGGTTCATAATCTAACATGTAATGGCCCATAATGAAAAACACACACAAAAAAAATTACAATCTCATAAGAGTATGTATGGTCGAATGAATTCCCTTCATTGTAATCTTTGGGTCACAAGTTCTTGGTACCTTCCTACAGGGCAACATTAGGTAGCGTTAAACAAAGTAAGCCACATTTTTAAATGCACAATCAAATAAGTAGGCCAACAGCCAGTCCCGTTCCATTTGTAAACGTTTCTTTTGAACAAGACCTTAACTCCTGATATTGCAGAAGTCCTAAAAGATATGGTCCCATCAATGAGGTATTGATCCAAGAAGTAACAGTAACACCTTGTACTTATTTCCCATCATGCTTATTACTGACAAAGATGATATTGTAAAACTTCAGGGAATGTGCGTAACAAGTAGGACTTCGCTGTTAGCGTTCCCTTCGATATAGGGCATACATCGTAAGTGCAGGGTTCGTCTGCCTCTCTGAAAACTGTAGAAAACAGCTTCCATAAGGAAGACTCCATATTCAGATAAATGCCACCGATGCTGGGAAAACCAAATCTCACAACCAACAACTGAGCATTTCTCCAAGTTCAAGAGCCATGCAAACACTACAACGCAATCAGTACAGGAAGACACTACTCTAGTTGAGGATAAGTCAGATCCACTTATAAAGTCACTGAAACGAGAATATGAAGGGTTAGGAACTTCAAGTTTCTTTCCAATAACCATTTCAATGCAATTTTCTTGACCCAACGCCAACGCCAACTCCATCCTCGACTCCTTGCCTCTTGAAGACAGCTCCTTGGTTGTGCACGTCATGCAATGATGACAATTGTGCAAGTTCAAGTCGAAAACTGTAAGCCATCCTCTATCCACGGTGAAAGGTTGAAGAAAACATTTAGAATTGGACATACAGGTCAAAACATTAGTTATATAAAAAAATCCAGTATGACATCTGAACATAAGAGGTATTTCATGTTGAGTACTAAGTCAGCAAGGAAAAGATGGTTGATTTGATCGCAGGAGACGAGTTACAATATCTCTTGTTCATCTTATCACATTCAAAAGGTTTGTAAAAAACAAACAAAAAATCAAGACCACCATGCTGCAAGGGCCATAGCAACTGCTCTCCTTTCCTTTTCCACAATAGGTTCATGTAATGTGTGAAATATTTACAAAGTTTAAGATCTTTTAAAACTTATGAGAAAAAAAATTATTAAAAAAAATCACACCCAACGGAAAAAGAAAATTCTTCAGTCCTTATTGTGATATTGTGTCTATATAGCCCTACTCTCATATTTACACTGCATGTACAGCTTGTTGTTACTGGTTTTTGTTTCTTAAAATTTCCCCTAAAATTAGGGAACCAAAATGAAGGTAAAAAAAACATTTTGAATCATATTGGATGACAAATCCTTTTACATCAAAGTACCTTCAAACTAGCAAAGAAGACTGAGTTTTTTGTACTTCCTTCAGTACTTGAAATTAGGGATGCTCCGATTGATTGGCCGTAGTTCGGTATCGCCGATAATCCCATTCTACGACTCGATTGGTAGTTGCTAAATTTAGCTGATCTCACGAAACGATTCCAATTTGATGACGCAAAAAAACGCGATGACGTCAAACTTTACTGCCCTAGTCACCTGTCATGTTCTAAAGAAACATCACGTGGAGGAACACTGGCTAAAGGATTTAAAAGACCTTATTCAGAGCAGTGCCATGACAGGTACAAAAGTGAGACTGTAAGGGATAGACTTGTTTTCAAAAGCTGTATAAAGCTCCTTATAGTTTTTTGTCTACTGAAATTTCTAGGAAAGATATTTTTGCAGTTTCATCAGCAGAGCAATCCAAAAACACAATGGTACAACCCACTGTTGAGATGTATGTCTATCCCTCACAGCCTCGCTTTCATTCCCGTTAAAAATTAAAGATGTTGTGAATAAGGTCTATACAACTGCTCTCAGTGACAGGGAAACTGAGCATGTGTGATTACCTACGTCTGTCCTTCTTCAGGTCAAGTCATATATTCATGAAAAAATTTAGTTTGCCATCAGCTGTCAGAAGATGAAGGCGATATCTTTGTTGTAGTATTCTTTCAACGTTTAAGGGATTTACCATGACTGGAGTCAGCTCTGTTCAATACACTGAATAAATGCCATTGAAGAGAAACATCAGCTTCAGCGTTAACCAAGTGACGCGTCACTCAAGAGACAGTAGCTTGCCACCAACTGCTGGCATAACAATGTAACTGCACTGACTGACAGCCTGCAATTAAGTTCAGTTGTAAAGTCTTGTAGGCTCTTTAAGCCAAAGTATCCTAATATGGACAGTGTTTTTGCGTAAGCTCCATTTTTAAAAAAGGCCTATCAAAATATTAAAATGAATATTTGTTGTGCTTATTATTTCTTATTGAATACAACCCCAAATCCAGATAAATTAGGATGTTTTTTTAAAAATGTAATAAATAATCTGTGATTTGTTGATTCTCTTTAACCTTTATTTAACTGACAAAAGTACAAAGAAAAGATTTTCAAAGTTTTCACTGACCAACTTAAATATAATTTTGTATATATAAACAAATTTTGATTTTGATGGCTGCGACACACTCTAAAAAAGTTGGGACAGAGGCACGTTTACCACTGTGTCACACCACCTTTCCTTTTAATTACACTTTTTAATTGACAATATTAATTGTTGCATTTTTGCAAGTGGAATTTTTGCCCATTCTCGCCTGATACAAGACAGCTGCTCAACAGTCTGTGGTCGTCGTTGTCCGATTCTCCTTTTCATGATTTGCCATACATTTTGAATAAGAGACAGATCTAGACTGCAGACAGGCCAGTCAAGCACATCCACTCTATGATGTAGAGTGTCTAAGAAACCACTCTGTTGTAACACATGCAGAATGAGGCATTGTCTTGCTTCCCAGGAAAGATGTCATCTTGTTGGCAACTTGATATGTCTCTGTACAATCCCAGTATACATCTCCACGTCAGTGGTACTTTCACACATATGCAAGTCACCTATGCTGTTTGCACTGATGCACCCCCATACCATGACAGATGTTTGCTTTTGCACCTGTCGCTGATGAAAGTCTGGATGGTCCCTTTCGTCTTTGGGACTGAAAACTCGATGCAAGTTTTTCCCAAAAACATGCTTAAACGTGCACTCATCTTACCACAGCTCACATTTGCACTGTCTTCTGGACCATCTGAGATAAGCACGGGCCCAGAGAACAGATGTATATTTTTCTCCTTGCGTAACAGCGATTCAAGTTGCGTTTCTTGATGCTGTGGCAGACTGTGTTGAGTGACAACGGTTTTCTCCTGAGCCCATGTGGCTATATTTAACACATGCTGCATGATGGTTTCTCATGTAATGTTGTCTGAAGGCTTGAAGGTCACGCACATTAAACGGAGGTCTCCTGCCTTGCCCTATACAGACTGAGATTTCTCTGGATTCCCTGAATCTTTTCACAACATTATGAATGCTAGATGCTGAAAGTCCTAAATACTTTCAAATATTGCATTGAGAAATGTGATTTTTGAATTGTTTGACAATTCTCTCACGAAAGCGGTGAGCCATGACCCATGTTTGCTTGCAAAGACTGAGTCTTTGGTGGATGCTCCTTTAATACCCAATCACGATACCCTCACCTATTACCAATTCACCTTCTAACTGTGGACTGTTTCAAAACAGTTTAACTAGGATATTCCATAAACTTTTCACTTCTATTTTGCCTCTGTCTCAACTTTTTTGGATGGTGTTGCAACCATCAAAATTTGTTTATATTTACAAAATACAATTAATTTGGCCAGTGAAAACATTGGAAAGTTTCTCTTTGTACTTTTGTCAGTTAAATAAAAGTTAAACAGAATTAACAAAATCACAAATTCTTGATTTTATTACATTTTACAAAATGTCCCAACTTTTCTGGAATTGGGGTTGTACAACATTACGGTGAATAATATAACCAAGGCAACATCTGTGGTATTGTTTTATCAGAAAAAAAAAAAAAAAAAAANAAAAAAAAAAAAAAAAAAGTTAACAATGACAGTCAACTACATATCACTTCTATAAAGCTTAAATGATCGGGATTGATATCGGCCAATGCAAAAATCCTGATCGGAGCATCCCTATTTGAAATGAATTTGAAAGTCTGACTCACTCTGAAACGCAACAAATATTAGAAAAACGTCCCTTTTCATTTGCTAAATTTCTCCTGAATTTGCTTCATCTACACGCTGTCATATTGTTTTGTCCGTGTGTGTCCGTAAGTGAGCCTGGAGCCTTGAAGACTGGGAGAAACTCTTTCCACATTGTGGGCATCGGTTGGGCGTCTCCTCGTGCGTTTGCCGGTGAGCTCTGAGTAGATGAGCTCGGCTGAACTTTCTGCCGCACTCTTTGCAAGCATGGGATTTCCTCCTACCTTTGGGTTTCGAGGACTCACACCTGCTCATCATCTCGTTGTCATCTTCGTCATCCTCCTCGACTTCAACCTCCTCTTCCTTTTTCTTATTTGCCTGGTTACTCTTTGAATCATTTCCGACTTGCAAATCAGCTGGGTCCATGAACACTTCCAGACTGGGAACAGCATCCATGGACTCATCGTCATCCTCGAGCAGCTGGGATGGAAGCGTCAGGAGTCTTTGCAACATAGACGGGGATCTGATTTGAGAGCTGTTGCCTGTATATAAAAAGAAAGCGACTTGAAACGATGGTATGCTTTTAAATTATAACCGTACTAATTCATCAGCACAGCACAGCCTACCTATGGAGCTGACGACTGGAACGCCTTGTGTGCCCGAGGATAGAGAAACAACCTCCATATCGTCTACCTGCAACCAGGGCGGCTGCCCCACCTCAAGCTCCAGTTTCCTTTGACTGGCCAGGCAAGACGGCATGAGCGTCTCTCGAATTAGGCTGTCCATGTCAGTCACCGAGGCAGAGTTCAGCTCGTTGCGCTCCTCCTTACTTGTGGTGACCTCTTTGATTTGCCAGAAGTCATTGCACCACTTCTGCCCAAATACTTTGTCCAGGATGGGCACCCAGTCTTGAGACACTGCAATGACAGTCTGCTTGTCTGGTTCTGTTGAGGAAAAAACATAATTAAGGAGGAAATTAAGAACAATTAGTTTTTTTAAGGCTTCATTGACTTCAAAAGTTCATAATTAGGGTTATACACTGAACTAAACTGGAAATCCAAATCAACGTTGCTTGCTGATTTAGGATTCAGAGGAGTTTAGTTGAATTTTATTTGTAAATAATGTAGAATTTGCTTTTGAATACCTGGGACATTTGGCTAAGTGATTATTCATTTGAAAGCAACAACTTACAAGTTAGAATGAAATGAAATTGTTAGAAAAACAAAATCACGTTTAAGCACAGGCACTTGGGTCTTATTCATTAATTATCCGCAATCCAGGCGGATCTTCTGTCTGAAGATGTTTAAAGTAAGCAATCTTAGGAGAAATTGTTGGCCAGGTTTGCTTTGTTTTTACATAAGAGCTTAAAAATAGACTTCTGAATGAAACCCAAAGAACAGATGGCAAAACAAGAAAGTATTTTTGCTTCTGGTCTGTCAACTGTAGAACAATAAACTGAGGCGTGCCAAAATAATGTGTTAATAACAGGGGAAATTCAGTTTTGTTGTAATGATGTTTTTAAACAATGGGCATATTTTATTTAAACGCGGCGTTTAAGTAAATTTTTCTATTGATCGTGAGAGCTATAATTCATCAAATCACTCAAAAATTATGGCAAACAGCTGCATATCCAGCCTGATATCTGGATTGACGCTCAGTTACAGTGAAGTATTACTGTCAGGATATTCTGCTGAATCCTCCACAATTTAGCACTCAGAACTGATCTGAAAGATTGTGAACTGCAACAAACAAATTGCATTTGTACAGTAACCTGGTTTTCATAATTCTTTTAGTGAGCATAGTGCTAAAACAACACAGACAGCTTATGCAAATAATGTTACCAGCAGGCACAATTCATTTGGATTAAACTCCTCCCACAAATAGGAAGCAGTTCTATCCAACTTTACACTTTTGTATGTAAAAATAAACACTTTTAATTAGCAAGAATGCATTAAATTAGACATTTATAATGTCTATTTCAAATAAATTAAACTTTTAAACTTTGTACCATTGGTGGATTCAGTTTGTTCCTTTTCCCACCCTTTTTTGGGTGATTGGTCCTGCAGGCCTTTCGACTCTTGCTTTTCTACTTTGGAACTGCTAGGAGAGGCAGAGTCATTTTCGCAGTCTTCTGGTACCACAGCAACCACGTCATTGGTTTCCACGATCTTCTTTTCCTGTAGCTGCTCTTTCAATATCTGGTTTTCCCCCTCCTTCTTGGTAAACTCCAAGAGCAGGTCATCAAAGCTGTCTTCCACAATTTTGGTCAGCTCACAAACGGCGAATTCCAGCACGTGTTCCATAACCGATTTTAACTGACCTTGAAATGGAGAAAAAAAAATCGGGGACATTTAGATATATTTACACAGGAAAAAATCTATATGGTGAGAATCTTATGACACAAACAGGCAGTTACTGCATATAAATCATCCAATCTCTCTCTGCACCATCCACACACTTCACCAAATAAGACCGCTGGCTGACATTTACGAGAATCACACCAATTTGCTTCACTCCTTACTTTCAGCAAGCAAAAGTTCAGATTTAAAGCCTCAATTACGCTGTCAAGATTTAAAGCAATCTAAGAAGAATGTCACTACGAAAGCGTTTCTCATGATGGAGAGATGGAGCAGGGATCTCTGTTACATAGTGTATAAAACTGAGTGGTTTTTTAAAATCTGGTGTATAACAACATTTGTATAGTACATAATGATGGTTACATTAGAAAGCTAACACTGCAAAACCAATTAAATATACAAATGGTCCCAAATTATATTAGAAGACTTGAACTACTATGTACTTCAGAGAAAATCTAATTGTTAGGTACAAACAATTTACTTATTGTGTTCATGTTGTCTTGCAAAACACTTTTGCTGCTATTGAGGTGGAATATGTGTAAAGTTAGGACAGGTTCGATGGTACGAGTAGGTTTAAGGTTAAGGAGAAAGGGATGGGTCAACAGTGTAATTATAGATCTAATTACAGAAACTATTAACTATTTAAATATAATCTCTTATGCTTACCAAAGATGCATTTATTTGATTAAAAATACAAATAATATTGTGAAAAAATATTACAATTTAAAAATAACCGTTCTCTATTTGAATACATTTTAAAATGTAATTTATACCTGTGATGCAAAGCTGAATTTTCAGCATCATTACTCCAGTCTTCAGTGTCACATGATCCTTCAGAAATCATTCTAATAAGCTGAGCTGCTGCTCAAGAAACATTTATTAATATTATCAATGTTGAAAACAGTTGTGTACAATTTGTTTTCAGGATTCTTTGACCATTTCTAAAGCATATAATCTTAAAAAAGCTTTCTATTTCAGATAAATGCTGTTTTTTAACTTTCTATTCATCAAAGAATCCTGACATTTTTTTCAACAGTTATAATATATTTGGGATCGTTTCTTTAGCAGCAAATCAGCATATTAGAAAGATTTCTGAAGGATCATGTGACACTGAACTGAAGACTGGAGTAATAACACTGAACATTTCAGGTTCAGATATTGAAAGGTTTAGGTGTCTCCAAAACTCTGTATTTCAGGACAGAAGAGGAATCATATGTAATCTCTATGTAATTACCTGAGCACTTCTTATACTGATGTGACGTTGGTGGCTTGAAATGAAATGGGAAGGAAATGCTGCAGGTCTGATTTTTGAGTTGGGCGCTATCTTGTAACTTGTATGAAATGAACCTCCCTGCAGCAGTACAGCCTTTAAAATGCACAGCATGCAGTCCTCTCATTCCTCACAGACTGTATGGAGTCCATTTTTGATCAGACCACTGAAAAACCACATCAAAAAAGTCCCCAAATGCCACTTCATGTTTTACTGTGTGAGCATAATTAAAATATGAACATAATATTATTAACATATTGCCAAATATATAGACCTAATATATATAATAATATACTAACATGTCAAAGTGGTCACATTAAAGTTATATTACAATAAATACATACAGAAATGTATAGATTTCAGTGGCAATTAATATCTTCTGTTATCAAACAATATAAATGCTTGAGGCAGTGTTTTGGGTTGCTTTTGCAATCTAAGGGGCCGTTTACACTACACCATTTTCAACTAAAAACGGCAAACTTTTTATGTGTTTTGGCCATTCAGTTACACGACAACAATTTTTGGGGCGTGAAAAGCAAACTGTTGAAAATAACGGTATTGTCTCTGTGTAAACTACAAAAACGGTGACATCATGTGCATGCGTATTACGTGTTCAGTTTATAGGCATGTAGTGTTTCTTTACAAAGTGACATCGCCAACTACTGGTCTGGCATGTATAATACAATCGTTTTCACGGATCAGTGTGAACGGGGGTCGTTTTGACAACTTTGTCGTCTGTATGCAAAAAACACAAAGGAAAACGTGTAAACGTACCATAAAAAATTATCCAAAATTCTTCAGTGCAGTGCAGGTTAATTGTATGTGATAATTATCAGGTAGTCCAATCGATATTTCAGCAACATAGAAACACAGACAATCACAAAAACCACGAAAATAAAATAAAACTAGTGACTGACAATATAGAATACATACATGTTTGGTCATTAAACTATAAAGACATGTTTAGAATACGTAAAATTTTTTGTATCGAATCGGCGTTTTGTCCAGATGGATCCGGCGTTTTGGGAGCCTGAAGCTGCTATTTTTTGAAACCGGGTCCCAGAGTGGATAAATCTGAAAACGACAATCCGTATATTTTGTGAAATGATGATATCATCACCCCATGTCTCGACCCTAGTCAGACACCGCTACGTCAAGTAACAGCAACAACAACAAAAACAACAACAGCGGACTACATGCTTGTGTTCGTGCCGCAGAAGCTGCTGAGCCTATTAGCTTTACTAAAATAAAGCTTTTTTAAAAAAAAAAGATTGGATAGGGAAAGCTGTAAATGCTAAATCATTAGCTGTCAATATCAAACTATATTGGCTAAGATGATTTACTTAATTCTTAAACTCCATGTAATTTGACACCCCAGCTCACACTAATGATGAAATTGTACAACACATTCTAGACAACATGAAATGCCATTCAAAACCCAGTATACAGTACTGTGCAGAAGTCTTAGGCACTTCAGTATTTTCACTCCCCAAAAAAGGTTTTAAGCCAGTTATTTATATCTTTTGCTGTAGTGTGTCAATAGGAAATATCCGTTCACATTTCCAAACATTCATTTTGCCATTAATTGTAATAATCCAGTGAGATTTTTGAATACACAAGGAGTCTGACAACTAGGGCTGGGTAAAAATATCGATTCATCAATGCATTGCAATTATTTGTTTCTCAATTCAATATCGATTCATCAAATCCTATGAATCGATTCAGCCCACCGGCCAGTGGCGGCGCTGTGGGCAACACTGTAGTGAGAGCGTTCAGCGTTGTACAAAACTTTACCAAAACAGCGAGATGGCAGACAGTAGCTGCACTATGTTCAAGCCTGCACCACCAACGTTAAAAGCCGACGTTTGGGCTCATTTTGGATTCCACTGTAAGCCGGGAACAAATAAAGAGGTGGATAAAACTAAAGTGGTCTGTAAGCATTGCTCAACCGTTCTTAAATATTGTAACAACACAACTAACTTGCGCAACCACCTAGCTCGACACCGTCACTGACAAGCCACGCAATATCGCGTTCATTACCGAAGGTAATGAACGCGTAGGTCTCTAAGATGCTTGAAGAAACCTGCCTGCAAAAATACAGTACTGTGAAGAGTTTTAGGCACTTGTGTAAAAATGCTGTAAAGTGAGGATGTTTTTAAAAAATACTGTNTAATCAGGGAACCGGCTTTACTGACGAAATGCGCGTGACAATCGCATGCGATATATCGCCCAGCCCTAGAACTTCAGAGTTAACATGATATTGTACTAAAATGTTATGAGTTATATGATGGAAATGTCTGTAATGTATCCTACATATAGGCACAGTAAATAAGCCAAAGGTTCTCTACACAGTTGTTCAGTGTTATTTATTGTTGACAAAATAGCACTTTGTAATGTTATAATATCTATGGTTTCACTTTTTTTTTATGAGTATGCACATTTTGTGCTTCTGTTTACATTTCTTTTATAACTTGAATGTATAGGAACTTAGGAAGAAAGAAATATACTTTCTACTACTTACAGTTACATGCACTTTAGAGGTGTTAATAAAGCACCTGTTTGTTACAGTTGTGGTTTGTATTCAACACATGTACAATATTGTACAGTTTGTTCTGCTAAATAAACCATGACGGGAAACATGCTGGGGTCAATTTGTTCTTAAACATTGGTAATACTGCACACATTATTTAAAAATATACTCAGGTACTTAATAACTTGTGTATTTACTTATTATTGAATCGATATCGAAGCTAATAAATCAATATCGAATCGAAATCGAATTGAATCGAAGCCTCAAGAATCGAAATCGAATCGAATTGTGAAATTCCTAACAATACCCAGCCCTACTGACAACAGCCGGTGCTCCACACAGTGATCTGATCTCACCATCATCAAATCCGTCTGTGATTACACGAAGAAACAGATGACACTGAGACAAACTAAATCCAGGAGAACTGTGGCCGTGTCTCTAAGATGCTTGAAGAAACCTGCCTGCAAAAATACAGTACTGTGAAGAGTTTTAGGCACTTGTGTAAAAATGCTGTAAAGTGAGGATGTTTTTAAAAAATACTGTTATAAATAGATTTTATCAATTAACTTATATTAACTAAATCAAAACAATGTTTTGTGTGACCACCCTTTGAATTTAAAGGTGCCCTAGAATCAAAAATTTAATTTACCTTGGCATAGTTGAATAACAAGAGTTACATGGAAATGACATACAGTGAGTCTCAAACTCCATTGTTTCCTCCTTCTTATATAAATCTCATTTGTTTAAAAGACCTCCGAAAAACAGGCGAATCTCAACATAACACCGACTGTTACGTAACAGTCGGGATCATTAATATGTACTAGGGATGAGCGAGTACAGCATTATCTGTATCTGTATCTGTTAACCATATGAATTATCTGTATCTGTATCTGTACTCGGAGTGGGTGGGGCCTAACCCGGAAGTGGGCGGGGCTTGTCTTGAAATGGGCGGGGCTTTAACCGGTATGTTGTTTTAAGCATGCAATTGATATGGGTTGATCAGAAATTGTTATATCTATTGCTGATTAGAAAAATATTTACAGGACAGCATCAGGATTGAGCTTCAGATCAATGGTTTTGATCACAATAGCAAAACGAACTATATTACAGAACAAGTTTTGCAACAATGAAAACAAAACAATGCAGTGCAATTATGAAGTAAAATGTAATGAACAACATAACTTTCTTTTTTAACTTTTAATTTTTTTATGATCAGTGTGATTTTTATTATGTTCTTTTTTATTTTTTTATTTCCACACCAGGTGTGTGTGTGTGTGTGAGAGAGTGAGTAAGAGGGAGAGGGAGAGCGATAGAGATAGAGATAGAGAGAGAGAGTGTGTGCAGCTTAATAATTAATTTGTAATATTTATAACACTAGCTTACTACCTTTATGTTTTTATGAAATACAGCAAAAACGTGTCAGACACTTAGTGTCTGGTTACTGGTTAGAGACAGCTGAAGGTTTAACAAAGAAAAAAAATCTCTGACAGGCAGAGACGCAATGCGAGTCGCATTCTACCAAGCAAGCACCACGTCTGAACGAACCCACGTTTACCAGAACTCTACTGGTTAGTAAGTACGTATTATTAACGTTACAACCCGAAGTAAAAAGCTGAAGAAACCCTAAACGTTAACGGAAAAGACCCGCGAACCCAAGTGACTGAGGGAGAGACAGAGAGCTGTTCTGTGTGACTGTGAGTGAGCAGAGCGAGACACAGCAACACAATACATCTGTATGTGTGTAGGGGAGGGGCGCTGTGACTAGCCTATCACAGAACGCTGACACAATCAGCTACCCAATGATGATTTTCATTCAATCCGAGCACAGATATTGACTCGTATTACTCGTATAATACTCGTACTCGGCAGAAGTGCTTTATCCGTACCGGGTACTCGTTTCAGCCGAGTATTCGGCTCATCTCTAATATGTACGCCCCCAATATTTGCATATGCCAGCCCATGTTCAAGGCATTACACAAGGGCAGGCAGTATTAACGTCTGGATCTGTGCACAGCTGAATCATCAGACTAGGTAAGCAAGCAAGAACAATAGCGAAAAATGGCAGATGGAGCGATAGTAACTGACATGATCCATGATTACATGATATTTTTAGTGATATTTGTAAATTGTCTTTCTAAATGTTTCGTTAGGATGTTGCTAATGTACTGTTAAATGTGGTTAAAGTTACCATCGTTTATTACTGTATTCACGGAGACAAGAGCCGTCGCTATTTTCATTTTTAAACACTTGCAGTCTGTATAATGCATAAACATCTTCATTCTTTATAAATCTCTCCAACAGTGTGTAATGTTAGCTTTAGCCACGGAGCACAGCCTCAAACTCATTCAGAATTAAATGTAAACATCCAAATAAATACTATACTCACATGATCCGAAGCATGCATGCAGTATGCATGACGAACATTTTGTAAAGATCCATTTGAGGGTTATATTAGCTGTTTATGCACTGTATTACAGTCGAGAGCTCGGGGGGCAGGGAGTGCGAGATTTAAAGGGGCCGCGCGCTGAATATTTAATGCATAGGTAATGATGCCCCAAAATAGGCAGTTAAAAAAATTAATAAAAAAAAATCTATGGGGTATTTTGAGCTGAAACGTCACAGACACATTCAGGGGACACCTTAGACTTATATTACATCTTGTGAAAGAACGTTCTTTAAAACAGCTCTCGTCCAGGTACACTTGGGCATCATTTTTCAGGTAGCTTTGGAGGCAGGTTTCTTAAAATCTCTTGGAGACACGACCACAGTTCTTCTGGATTTGGTTTGTCTCAGTTTCATATGTTTCTTCATGTAATCACAGACAGATTTGATGATGGTGAGCTCTGATCTCCATGTGGAGCACCGGCTGTTATCAGTCTTATTGTGTATTCAAAAATCTCACTGGATTATTACAATTAATGGCAAAATTAATGTTTGGAAATGTGAACGGATATTTCCTATTGACACAATACAGCAAAAGATATAAATAACTGCCTTAAAACCTTTTTTGGGGGGTGAAAATACTGAAGTGCCTAAGACTTCTGCACAGTACTGGACTTCTGAAATGTGATGTACTGCAGAATGAAACTGGATATTCAAGAAAATGAAATGTAGTGCATGACTTGACTTGATCCATTGGCAATTGAATGGATGCACGCAAAATGGTTTATAGGCCCTGTTTATATGTGGTATTAAGATGTGTTTAGGTCGATCAGATCACAAGTAGATGAGGGACACACATATACCCGTTTACACCTGGTGTTTTAATACGTTTCTTTTGTCCACTTTCGTCCTGATTTCTTCGAGGGGCGAGTAAATGTACAAGCTTTTTCAGATCTTTCAATCTAATGGATGAAATAAACACACAATTTACATATGAACGTAAAAAGAGACAATGGAAAAACATACAGAGAAGCAGCTTTTGTTTCTGCTCTGACAGCTGCGAGACCGGCAGAACGCTGTGTGTTTCAGGAATGGGGAGAGAACATTGTGCATGATACGTTTAAGTCTTCAAACCAAACTTAGGTCTTCAGCTGACAAAGTTTAAAACCCGTCTGGCTAGCGCGCTTTCCATAATGTCTACGTGTTAGGTCAGTGGACGGAGAGCAGGCAGTCTTTTGTGGTTGTTTGGCATTCAACATTTTGTGGTTGGATGCATTTGACCTCATGGGCGTCTCTGACTACTTCTGTAAGTGATCTTAAACTTTGGTCTTCAGCCGACAAAGTTTAAATCCTGTCTGGCTAGCATGCTTCCCATAATGTTTATGCATTAGATCAGTAGACAGAGAGTAGGCATCTTTTGTGGCTGTTTGAACACATTCGACCACATGACCATCTACACTACGAAAGCAATCAGGTCGAATGCATTTTCGACTACCTCTGGAAATGGTCTAAAGTGGACAAACTCTGGATATTTTAGACCCCGTTTACACCTGTATTTAGTGTCGTCCACTTGTGATCGGACTGATGAAAATGCTTCTTAATACCAGGTGTAAACAGGGCCTATATGACAGGAGCGAGGCTGAAAAGTAAGAGGGCTCTGTGACGTCAATCAAAAAGAAAAAGTCGTTTCAGAGGCTTTTATTTCTTTGGAATAATGCAAACTAATGTATCTTTCACAACCATTAAAAAATGCATTAAAAATCCATTTAGATTTCTTTTTCAGGGGTCAACAATTATGGATTTTTTTGGGCACAACCACAAAAATATAACCAAAAAAAAACCACTGATCAATTTTCATTTTAGCAAAGCATTTTATATTTGCTAGAAATATATATATTTTTTTTCATTAAATGTTACACATTTTCTTAACAGTTTTCAGTTCTTCTCTTCACAAATATATTTGTTTCTTTACAATAGGATTATAAAACGTGCTGCAAATTACAAAGCTATAATGTAACTCCAAAAATTCATTTTGAAGGAAAATGATAGCATACACTGCAAACCATTACTAATTGGTTTGTAGTTTTCAACATTTCTTTTCTGATGCTCTCGAAACATTCACCAGTCATTCTTGCATTGTTTGCTGAGCTACATTAGCCAGCAATATTTTGAATTTGCAACAATCACAAAAAGCACCAGATTAAAGGGTTAGTTCACCCAAAAATGAAAATTCTGTCATTAATTACTCACCCTGTCATTCCACACCCATAAGACCTTTGTTCATCTTGGCAGTTTGTTACACACTCCCAACCACTGATTCGAAACAAAAGATTCGTAAAGCTTCGAAGCTTCATGAAACAGTGTTTTGAAATCGCCCATCACTATCGTTGAATAAAGTTGTTATTTGTTTTTTTTGGCACACAAAAAGTATTCTCGTCACTTCATAACATTAAGGTTGAAACACCGTACTTACATTAACTGTTTTAATCACATCTTTAGTACCTTCCTGGGCATTGAAAGTGTTAATCATCTTGCTGGCAATGCAGGCCTCACTAAACCATCAGATTTTATCAAAAATATCTTAATTTGTGTTCCGAAAAGGAACAAAGGTCTTACGGGTGTGGAATGACATGAGGGTGAGTAATTAATGACAGAATTTTAATTTTTGGGTGAACTAACCCTTTAAGTCTGCAAGGAATTAAAATGCTTTCAGTAGCAACACAGTAGTGGTTTCAAATGGCCCGGAACTATCTCACACTAGCCCTGGGTTAGTAGGCCTGATGTTGACTTTAAGAAAGCTGCAATGGAAAATAAAGATTTACCTATTCAAATGCAAATTTTAAACAGTATGCAAGGTAATTGGGAATGTCTGATCTTGATTCATTTGACTATTCATTTGATCTATATCAAAGAAATTAAATTGGAGCACTGTTAAAAAAACGTCTTACCAGAGCATGTTGACATGCAAAGAAGATCATTGGGCTCCTTTGTAATTTGGCTGCAGTCCCTGCTTATGCAGAATGAAGACTCTCATGATCCCCCCCCCCTCAAACCCCAACCATGGATACCCTCTGCAGGGTCCGGTAGGTGTGGCTTCTTCCAACCACCTCCATTGGCTCAAACGCAAGGCAAAGACACCCTCCCCATGGCTACCGTCACCGCAGTATGAAAAGCAGCGCTAAGGAGCAGCTCAACGACAGAAGCGTCATCACCCAATCCAGCCATTGGCAGCAGTCATAACAAGTCAGCCACACTCCAAACATCAAACTGTCCATGTATACATGCCCACACAGGCCTGAGGACTGCTAACCAGGATTCATTTCAAAGACCAGACATCAAAAACTTCCTTCAATGTTACGACTCCACTCAACAAAGACAAAACATTCTGTCTAAAACAATGCCTTGTTTCTCAAAAGTCTACTTAGAACAATTATGCAGACTTGCACACTTCCTCCAACAAAGTAAACAATTGGTTTTAAACAACAGCCCCTTAACGTATGGATTTTTATTAACTATGGATTTTATCTTGATTGCTATCTGAACTTTACCAAGACAATAAACAAGTCATACTTACAAATAAGACTGAAATTTAGCTTTTGCTAGTAGTTGATTTTAGATCAGGGTAGCTGGTGTCTAGCTGGTCTAAGATGGTCATAATATGGTGCAAGCTGGTACAATCTTGGACCAGCAATAAAACAGTTTAAGCTGGTTTTTGGAACATGATGTGATTGTCTATTGGCCAGCAAAAAACCAACTACCATGTTCCAAAACACATCTACCATCTAAAACTGGATTTTCCATCAGGGCATGGTTTGGATTTACCAACAGGGTCATTCGTGCCACGTTTCTGAAATGTAGGGGCGTTTAACCACAATTAGGGAATTGAAATGCATGGGTGCAAAAACGAAGTCTAAGTTTACAATGACTTCCTCCTTCCGTTCAAAATGGTGTTTACCCTTGTTTTTAAAATCCTCGTCACTGCGCACCAAGCCATCGAGTCAGATTTGCATTGTATACACGAGCGCTAAACGATACGGATTACTGTACACGATATTAGAGACATTTAGCTCATTCCCATTCAGTAAAAACACAGTTTGCACACAAATAGGCTTACCAACTGCTCGCCCTTTCTGTTCACGTCTGAGCGTTTTAGACTGAACGCCACAGTCAGGGCTCTGACTGGGGGTGTGTTGCTTTGTTTCATCGTTCGCGTCTGTTTTTCTTTTAGACGCATTGCTTTTCCCGTTCCCTCCGTATTCTTGCTGCCGAGACTGAAGGGTTGCCCTTAAACGCTGATTTTCCTGCTCTTTGGTGGCTGTTTCCAATAGCATTGAATTCAAAGTGGCCCCAACAGTCTTGGTGATTTCCTGAACGGCGAGCTGCACTACCTGCTCCAGTGCGGACTCCAGCTGACCTTGGAAAAACGAAATGTACAGGGCACCGTTCATGTTTACAACCGCTCTGTTGGAAGACCTCTGTCATTCTTCTTCTTCATACCCCCCAAAATAGTGTTAAATATACAGAAGTGCCCCAGAACAACTGCCTAGAAACGAACAGTTACCCCTTTCTCGCGAAACACATCGTGGATGTATACACCCCTTCGTATGCTGTACCGTACTGTACAGTGAAGTCGCACAGGGATTCAAAATAGTCCATAAGCACGTTTGAGGATCTTCCCTCAGACGACCACTACGCCATTTTGCCCCAAATTTAAAACGTATTGCGCACATAACCCAGAAACAAGCCAGGGCGAAACTCCGTTTTCAATAAAAGTAGTTTAGCCAAATAGAGTTTAATTTGTTAGCAGGTTTGTGCATCCGACGTTTTGTAGTTTTGGACTGAGGGAGAGGGATGATTCATTTAATGATTAATTTAAAACTCTTTAACGTTTAGTTGATTATAGATACTCAGTTATTGACTATTATATCCACTACTTCTGTCGCGCATGCTATTGTGATTTTCCTGCATTGACTCCCACTTCTTACGAACGTTTTGTGTGCGCTCCTCTACTTTGAATACGGTAAAAACAGCCGCTGCATGATTTAGAAGGAAGGTGGGGCGAGTATCATGGTAGATTACAGATTCAAACCGCATGTATGGTGCTTTGAAATTGAGCTGCCAGTGCCAAGCTAGCATATATATTCCCAAGATAATTATAGTGTTTATTGCATAAGAAACATGTAAAATGATTTGAGGAAAGAAATCTGTATTTATTATTCATTATGTAATTATTCATTTTATTGACCACGTCCACAAATATTTGTGATAATAGAAAAGCTCAGGATGTCTTTAAGGTGCAGTAGGATGCTGGACTTAAAGGGTTAGTTCACCCAAAAATGAAAATAATGTCATTTATTACTTACCCCCATGCCGTTCCAAACCCGTAAGACCTTCGGAACACAAATTATGATATTTTTGTTGAAATCCGATGGCTCAGTGAGGCCTGTATAGCCAGCAATGACATTTCCTCTCTCAAGATCCATTAATGTACTAAAAACATAATTAAATCAGTTCATGTGAGTACAGTGGTTCAATATTAATATTATAAAGCGACGAGAATATTTTTGGTGCGCCAAAAAAACAAAATAACGACTTATATAGTGATGAACGATTTCAAAACACTGCTTCATGAATCTTTTGTGTCGAATCATGATTCGGATCACGTGTCAAACTGCTGAAATCACGTGACTTTGGCGCTCCGAACCGCTGATTCGACAAAAAAAAGATTCATAACGCTCCGAAGCTTCATGAAGCAGTGTTTTGAAATCGGCCATCACTATATAAGTCGTTATTTTAGTTTTTTTGGCGCACAAAAAATATTCTTGTCGCTTTATAATGTTAACATTGAACCACTGTACTCACATGAACTGATTTAAATACGTTTTTATGGATCTTGAGAGAGGAAATGTCATTGCTGGCCTCACTGAGCCATCGGATTTCAACAAAAATATCTTAATTTGTGTTCCGAAGATTAATGAAGGTCTTACGGGTGTGGAACGGCATGAGGGTGAGTAATAAATGACATTATTTTCATTTTTGGGTGAACTAACCCTTTAAACTACAGTGAACAAAAGCATATGACTGAATCTGCTAAGTTTTCAGTTGCTGGTGCCATTGTAAAAAGTCGCTCATTCATTCATTTCTTCAGCAAACAAAATATGTCTGCCCCAGTGAGGGGACCCGCTTCATGTTAAATAACAACAACAAACAAACACAATAAAAACTTTTATTAGACTACTAATATGACTGCATTCCTGTGAATGTAATTCGTTTTTCAGAAGTTTGGTTCATTTCCTTTTGTGTAAAACCAAATGAGAATGACAAAATGTATGTCTGAGTTTTTGAAGTTGTAAAATGGCAGGAAAAGAACTCCCTTGTCACGCATGCGATCTGTTGCCACAAATATGCCACAGCCCCGGTTCCTCTTCCTATAGCAGCAGAGGAAGAAGACTGCGGGACTCACACCAACACACTGTTACTAAACTATGTCTGGTAGTGTAATGGGTCAAAGAGAGACATAAAATTAATTTGAGGTATTTTCTGTATAATGTGCAGCTCCTGTAAGATCTTAGCTGATTGTTATAAAGTTCAAGGTCATAATCATTATTCAATGATTCATTCCTTTTGTACATCTTGTTCATATGTCTCTTTTTTCCAGCTGCTATTATCTAGAGTGAGCTTTTGAGAAAACCGCCCCTCCATGGAGGACACAATGTTCTATAATTCAGTATCATTTTTTAATTCTGCTGCTTCACTGTGTTGCAATTTGAGACAGTTTGCCTTCTACTTTTGAAAGAGTTAATTTTTCACATTTTTATTTTATTTTATTTGGTTAGCAGGTGAAGTCACATTCATGCAGTATTCAACCATTGAACTTTAATTCACGGAAGTCACGGACAACTTTGTGTTCTTGAAAACTTTAAAACGTGTTTAGTGGTGCAAATGACAGCACAAAAGAGTTAGTCATATGAATACAAACATATTCATATTTGAACAAGACTTGCCGGCTGTATTACATTAGAAATAATGCATTTTGAAAGCCAAGACTATGTTTGAAAATACATTTCAACCAATATTTTTTTTTTTTGTCAATTTCTATTAGGAACGTTTCTGAAGCATTTGAAGCACTTAACAACTTTAAAATGAATAAAACAATTGATTGATTTGAGAATATTTCTAAAAATCATTTAAAATTGACAAATGAAGGATAGACCTAGTAATTTATAAAATAAGGGTATTCTTGTTGTGCATGTTTTGTGATGTAGCTCATGCAATACTGAAGATAAACCATGTAAAAGAACAGGGCTTGTTACTATTGTACTGTGAATAACACGTTCAATGATAAGCATGGCAGATAAGCAGACATCTACTGATAGCATGTGGGGGCCATATTTCACCATGATAATATATATGTATTTCACTCTATTTAAACAACACTCTGTTTCAAAGTCTGCCGCATATGTTTCTTGCAAAGCATAGGGCTTATACAGCTAATATAATAGCTGTATAATATGCTCTACAAACGGCACAGTTTTCAAACACCAGGGGGTGCAGTATGATAACTGTATCAAATAAAACGCTATTTTAACTAGTCTTGAGGTCATCCTTTTTGGCATGATGGCTGAACTAATTGCATTCAAATTTTTCAGTGGAGAACAACAGAACAAAATACCTTGATTAATTAAAAAGTAACGGGACTAAGGATTTTATAAACAATAATGTTTATATTTAAGTAAAAAGACTGTTTTAGGTGTTTTTAGGTCAGTCAGGTCCTCATGGTCTGCCAGGACCTTAAAATCATTTAAAACAAATAAAAATCATTTATTTTACTATTTCAATGCAAAGCAGTAAACTTTTATGCCAGTTGGTTGGTTTGGTCTGCTATTCTACCACACTAGCAGAGACCAGCTTGAGGATGAATCAAGTTGATATATATTGATTTTACCTTGATGCTCCAAATAGGACAGTATTATTCAGTTCTTACAGCCGTTCACTGAATGACAAGAACATCCCAGAAAAACAAATTAAGTATGCAGAATGTCAAAAAAAAAAACTATTTCAGTAGTGCTGATACCTTGCTTTTTAAGTTTTAAGCTATGTAACTTAATGTGCAGATGTTTAGATGATTTCATTTTGTGCCTGTCAGAACGGCAAAACAGCCTCAAGACAGCAATACTTTAATTTTTTTTTACAATATACTGTATATAGTAGCCTGGCATTAAAACTTTAAGTTAATATTAGTTGTGGTGGGTGACACAACCAAAAAAAGGTTTTAATCTAATACAAATAAACCGAAGGACCCCCAAATAAAAATGGGACATGGTCCACTGTTTATATTATTATTGTTTATTTGTCATATAGCAGAGGTTTTATGTGGTTGTTGTCTGAGAGTCGGCAAAACATCAAGCATTTCTCATTTATGCACTTGGGAATCGAATTGCAGCGGTGAATTACCGACAGGTAACAATGCGGAATGAACACCTAATATTAATATGGCTACATTGCTTTGTAACATAACGCAGGTATTCATGCCACCTATTTAAAGGTAGGGTAGGCAATTTCGGAGAGGCTAGCAATAGCAAGCTAGCTTTGAAAGCATGAGATCCCATCCTCCCTTTAGAGCGCTCACCAAAGCCACACCACCTTTAAAACACAACGTGCACAGCAAAGTCTGCATAGCGTCACAAGAGGAGAAACGGCGTTAAATTACCTCAGGTCTCAAAGAACATAACATTACAATAATAATGAACGTAAACAACATACAGAGCTCCTATTTGTACCACCTGACTGCTGCAGATTAATTTCTGCGTTGATAGTGTTGCCATAGAAACACAAATCTTAGTCTGAGGACATGAACAGCTCACAGAATGTCACAGGTTGCCATCTTGTAATTACGGCTACGACATGCCGTGAACGCAGCATAAGCTCGTTGTTTTGGTTCAAGAGGAACTGTAAAAGGCAGCTGCTGTTTGTTTGTTCCGCTTGGTGACTGTCTGTCTACATCTCTGCATGAGCAGATTTATTTTATATGTCTGTTTTCTACCAATGTTCTATGTATTTTAATTTCTAAGATTAAAAAAAACACTTAAGGTGCGGAATTTCATGGCTGATATCCAGTAATTTAAAATAGAATCCGCGAAAGGTCTCATTGCATCCGTTTGTCAGAGAAAGTGTTAACGACAGTATAAATGAAGGCAATCTAATCTATAGACTTTAAAGGAATTTAGCTAACCTTGTTGATTCATTGTATTGTTGCTGTTTTATTTAATTTAAATATCTAAATGTTAGTTAGAAGAAGAAAAAAACTTTTAGATATCAATCTGCATATGCATATAATAATACATCAAAGTCTATGGCCCGGTTTCACAGACAGGGCTAAGATTAAGCCAGGATTAGGCCTTAGTTCAATTAGGACAATTTAAGTAGCTTTTAAACATGCCTTAGAAAAAAAACATTACTGGTATGCATCTTGAGACAAAACAATGGCACTAACATATTTTAAGATATGTCAGTGCAAGTTGCTTTCAGTTAAAACAACTCAAACATGCATTTTGGGACTAGGTTTAAGCCTTGTCTGTGAAACCGGGGGTGTGTGTATTATGGCGCCCTTTTTAAAGCTTGAAAGCATTGGTCCACATTCATTGTATAAATTGCATGGAAAAGTGATCAGGACAATTCCTTAAAATACTTATTTTGTGTTCCACAGAAGAAAGTAAGTAGAAAGTAAGAAAGTAAGGGAGCAGTTTTGCCGAGGAGGCAGTTGTGGTCTAATGTTTAGAGATTCAGACTTATAACTCGAAGGGTTGCGGGGTTCGAGTCTCAGTGCCGACAGGAAATGTAGTTGGGGGAAGTAAATGAACAGCACATTCTTCTACTCTTATTACCCACAACTGAGGTGCCCTTGAGCAAGGCACCTAACCCCCAATCGCTTCCCGGGTGCCGAAGCAAACATGGCTGCTCACAAGTCCTGAAAAGTGAAGCCAAAACGTTTAGATCACCCCCAGGTGGCTGGATGCAGTATAGCTCATAAACCCCACCCTCTCCATGTAATCTAATGGGACGTGAGACAAACTAAACAATCAAATTACACTTCTGTCAAGAACACTATTGTCAAATATGATTGATAATTGTATAGAGTTTGTATTGGAGGTATGGTTCTGTTCTGGGCAAGAACTCCCTGCGCATCCATGCAGCCTAGCATGGATAAGAGCAGGGAGAGCAGCGATAACGCCCCCTAGGGTAAACAGAACAGAACCAACATATGCAGATATCATTAATGTCAATAATTTAACATACATATATTTCAAAAATTAGTCTGATTCAGGGGACTCATAAAGCCAATCCTGACTGAAGAGAGGAGGAGCTGGGGATGGAGGAGGGTAATTAGTTCCTGAGAAATGCGATAGCTACTGATAATACTGAGGAACTTGTATATGGATTTTGTGATAGGTGTCGTATTCCTATGGGTAGACGTGAGTCACCTGGGAGTCAGCTGATGCGAGCTTGACTGACGTGACCTGCCAGAACTGACAATAACGCTTGATTTTTTTTTTAAAAACATGGTTTCTGTCATTTTAGGTAATTTTCACAAGTTTAAATGTTCATTTTTTAAATAAGTTTGGTTTTAGTTATTTAATGCTATAAAAACAGCAGTGTGTTGTCATAATTGACAGCTTTTCTGAGCAAAGTACACTGCGTTCCAAATTATTATGCAAGTGACATATCAGTAAGTCAAGGTTAATGGTGGCTAAAATGCATCTTTATGCACAACTGCCAGCCTGCATGGAGAGCTTCTTGAGACTCCAGAGACACCAGCAGCTTCAAATACCTGTTTTCTGCTCAACAATGGCTTTTTTTATAGCTGCCCTTTTAATACAATAAAGTTTTTTGNTGTTTATTTATCCATGTCTTTTTAGATAACTGGTATCAATATCAGACAAAACAATTTGCCAGATCTATGGAAACCCTACTTAGAGGTTGTTCCACATTATTAAGAAAGTCACAGTTCTCATGCAATATGGGGAGGAAGAAAGATCTTTCTGAAGATGAAAAGCATGAAATGGTGCAATGTTGTGCAAAAGGCAT
>RJVU01042532.1:1142829-1165923 GCA_003731715.1 Anabarilius grahami
CTTTTTTTTTTGTCTAACGTTAGGGTTATTTAACTGAATTGTCTGCCCTGCCCTACCAAGGCTGTTAAGAAAACATCTCAACTAGGTAAATGTCAATTGTTTGCTTGGTATTTTCATATTTTGTATAGGAATTATGAATAGCTCACAATTTATCTTTCTGTAAATGCATAAATGTCTGTCTTTGGTACAGTGTAGAATAAAGATAGAAAGGTTTCTGCTGGGCTAAAGAGTGGATTTATTTAGTGGGTATTTTTAATAACATCACTTATGTTTTACTTGCATCAAAAGTTGGGACACTCTTTGAATGTTAAATGCTTCTCAAACTTTTTATCTACAGCCTTCCACTTAAAAGCTTGAAAGTAGTATAAATTGCTTTCATGATTTTACTTCTTCAAAAATCATGTAAAAAAAGAGCACTTTAAAATTTAGTTACAGTCTATGTCAGCAGAACACTATAACTGGTATTTGACAAATTTATTGTTCAATTACAGACTGCTTTTCAGTGTTGGTTAGTGAAACTGCAATGATGTAGGAGTAATATATTTGTTGCACTCCAAATATCTATGCAATGATCAATCAACTGACAAACTAAAACATTAGTAACCTTTACATAATAGGCTATATATATATGGAAATACTTGGTTTGATATTTTGTTATATAAATGTAAAGATACTCTTTTTTACATGTTAAATGTCCAAATACTTAAATATTAAAATATTAAATTTGAATAATGTGAAAAAGTTATCCTCTCCTTTTCCTCTCTTTCAGCCTGCAGTACAAATGGCTCCTCTTCTGTTGCTCCTCTTTCTTCCTTTTGCCCTCTGTTGTGAAACAGTCCCCAGCACCGAGTGCGAGAAGATTCCTTTCGTGCCGGGGCATAATTTGGTGGGAGAGGGCTTTGACATTGTGCGGATGAAGACCACCGGAGCTTTTGTGGTGGATGTGCGGACCTACATGACTGGAGGAGAGCATGGCAACTGCACTGTGTGCGATAACAAACTACTCAATGGGAAACAGAAGTTGCCAGCTTCTGTGGTCGACTGGCGGATCAAGGTACAATGTCGTCGCAGCCTCAGTGCCAAGGTGTATGAAACGTCCAGCTCGGTTCTTAAGGACACCACCACTTCAGCCAGTGCCAGCTGGAAGGTTGGGCTGAGTGTGCCTATGGTGGCTGGTGTGGCTGTCGGTGGCACTCATTCAAAGTCAGCCAGGTTTGCCAAGAGCCACAGCGGTCAAGACAAGTTCTCCTACACCAGCCACACCTTCTCCTGTCGCTATTACTCGTAAGTCATATATGTGTGTGTGTGTGTGTGTGTGCCCTCTTTAAAATAAAGGGTTTTTATTGGCATCATTGGTTCCATGTAGAAGCTTTAACATTCATGGACCCTTTCCAGGTTCTTTACAGTAAAAAAAAAGTTACTTAAGTTTCTTTAAATGTTCTTTACAGAAAAAAGTTAATAGCCAAACATATCATTACAAAAGTTCACAATGCTGTTGCAGATTAAATATGATGACTAAATATATGTTCGTCAGATTAGATACTGATAATTAATCACTCAAACCCCTTTATCTGAACCTCTCTACTTAACCGTTGGACTCGCACATCCGCCATGTTTGTCGATTTGGGACATACTAATTCTAATTTTGAATACTATTTAATAATAACACTCAAAACACTCAAAGACACCGTACAGTTGAGTGATAGTCAAATCAAGACATCAATACAACAAACAACAGCTATTTAACATTAGATTACATTACTAGCATAAATATAACATAAAGCATGAAAATCCAATGAAATCTTTTTGCTCTCCTTTCGTCAGATTTCGTCTTCATGCTCGTCCTCCACTGACCAAAGAATTTTCCGGTTCCATCCGTTCACTTCCTGCTAAATACGACAGCAGTTCAGAAGCTGCATACAACCATTTTATCTCTATCTATGGAACACACTTCTTGAGGAGAGTCGACCTGGGCGGCCGTGTACAGTCAACCACCGCTGTGAAGACCTGCCAGGTTTCCATGACGGGTCTGACGGTACACGACGTGAGCAACTGCTTATCAGCGGAGGCGTCCGGCATCATTAAGGGCGTGAAGGTGAGCGGGCAAGCAAGCTACTGCAAAGCCAAGCAACAGAAACTGGAGAAGGGCAACACCTTCAGTGCCTCCTTTTCCGACCGCATCACTGAAATATTGGGCGGCAACGGTGAGCAGCAAGACATCCTCTTTAATCCAGGCAGCAAAAATGGTTATGGTGCGTGGCTCACATCACTGAAGAAAATTCCTGGAGTGGTGTCCTACACCTTGAGCTCATTGCATATGCTCGTGCGAAACGACTCAGCTAGACGAACCAGTCTGCAAGCTGCCATCAGCAAATACATCACAAAAAACGCCGTATCAACCGCTTGCCCCTCCAGTTGCAAAGTGGGCCGGCGTGACAGTAGTTGTGCATGCAAATGCAGCGGTCATCAAAGAGTTGATAGTAACTGCTGTCCGAGTCAGCCAGGAGTGGCCACGTTGAGCGTGATCGTGAAGAGTGCTGCGGGATTGTGGGGAGACGTGTTCTCTAAAACTGATGGTTATGTTAAAGTGTTTTACGGCACTTCATCGGTTTCAACCAATGTGATTATGAACAACAACTTTCCTCAGTGGAACTACCAGTGGAATATTGGAACTGTGGTTCTGACTGAACGCACGTGAGTAAAACACATCCGAAATCATAGTTTCAGTTTCTGTAAGCAATACTGTAGATGCCTTTAAAACGTGTGATAATGCTCTAAACAAGTCTGTAAACTTCCAAGTTAAAACTTTGCGAGACTTTAAAATAAATTAATACTTTTTGTACTTCATGTCATGTCCATCCTCTTCTTACAGGTTCTTGAGATTTGAGGTGTGGGACCGTGATAACGTATTTGACGATGATCTATTGGGAAAGGGTTCTCTTGTCCCAACACAAGGCATCAATGTACAGAAACAGTTTGGATTCAAGCACGGCTCTCTTTTGATTTACTACACTGCAACGTGTGGCCCAAGTCTTACAGGGCTTGTTTGTGAGAAATACGCTCCTACGCCGGGTGGTGATGGTGCTCTAAACTATTACCAGCCATTTGGCAGAGAGCAGCCCATTGCGTTTAAAAAATCCAATGGCTTTGCAAGAAATATGTCTTTCCTGTAATAATACAACAGTAAAATGTAAAGATTCTGAAAAATATTGAAGAAGGCCCTTCTGAGATAACGCATGTATAAAAATGGCCATAAGCTATTTGAGATATTTGATACAAATTGGAAATAGTTATTATAAATCAAATACCATTGACTTATTTTTACACACATTTACAAAACCTTTAATAAGAACTTTTAAGAACCTTAAGAACTTTTATCTGAAATACTTTTATTTTTGTTATAATTTTGTCTGATTCTTAAAAAAAAATATTCTCAATATATGAAGTAGTTTTAAAATTGTATATGTATCTTTTACAATGACATTAAATAAAAAAAAATAAAAAAAAGGAATGCTTTCAGACAGATCCAATAAACTTTCTTGAAAAAAAAAAAGTATTTATATTTTTGTCTCTAGTATTCATTTCAGTCAAATGTTAGGCTGCTTATTTCACTGGGTAAAATTAGATTTGTGAACTATTATAACAATTGCACAGAAAAGCAGGGAAGAGATAAAACAACAGTTCTGATTATTCAGAAAAGTTTGATGTAAAAATTAAAAACACACGACTAAAAGTGCAATTATGCCTTGATGGTTTTAATTAAAATGAGTCACATTCTAAGCATTTCAGAAGATGCATATAGCATGAAGATAGTGGTATCTGTCACCTTTCTAAATGAGGATGAGGATGGAAAATGGTAAACTAGATGCAAAAATCCTTAATATCTATAGATTTAATACATTAAACTGCTAGAAATTTTAAATACATCCTTTGATACAGATTAAAATGACAAATGTTTTTGGCAAAACAAAAAATGTCCAGTGACTGCAGTTTTTCTGAACCAAACAGTGCCCCCTGTAGAAAAGATCCTGCTTTACACAAGAAGTATCTCATTAAGGCCTTCTGCTGTGTTCAGTTCAATAATTTAGGCCCAAACCTCCCAAAAGCTGGTTTGTGATCATTTCTATTGTTAAAGGCCTAATTTAAAAAAATTCACACATATGCATATTGGTGTTCGGTGGGGTTTATATTAAAAGCCATGTGGTCAAAAGCAAGTATGTTATTTCTGAACCACCAATTGAACTGAAAGCGCTGGTGGCGCACAGATGACTGAGGAACATCTTCAATGTGGTTAAAAGTTAAAACTGCAATGACATTAAAATAATATTTTGTGTATACTGCACAAATCTCTTCTTACAGAAACATTTGAACATATTTGCAAAAAAAAAAAAAATGCAAAAAGTAATTTAATTGTACTTGGACAAAACTGCTTTGGGACGTCTTTGTCTAAAATGGTGCCATTTAAAACTTATGGGACTGGGATTAGCAAAAATGTTATATTATATGATGTATTATATTCCTGACACTATACTTTTAAATCAGTTCCCACAGTTCACATATCTGAGCTCTCCAGGCCCATTACAGGGAACTGGGCTGGAGCGCAAAGATGCACTGAAGATCCCTCCCACCCTGATCATTTGTTCCAGAAGTTTCCCTCTGGGAGATGTTTCAAGCAATCCAAAGCAAGACCAACAGACAACTGTACTGCCAAAGCTGTATACATTCATATACATATATTCAAAGGACTTTAAAGTGAAAAGAAATCCAAATTGACCTTATTTACTTTTATAATGCATGTTCCTTGCCCTGATCCTGTGGTCTTTGTAATCTTTCATCAAAATGTAATACTTTGTTCTTCCTATGAAACTACTTTCCTTTTCACAGTTGCCATTATTGGTTACAAATAATGGCCATAAAGGATCAGTTCACTTTAAAATGAAAATTAGCCCAAGCCATCCTAGATGTAAATGACTTTCTTCTTTCTGATGAACACAATCAGAGTTATATTAATAAATATCCTGACGCATCCAAGGTTTATAATGGCAGTGAACGGGATCAACGAGTATGAAGTTCAAGAAAGTGCATCCATCCATCATAAACGTACTCCACATGGTTAATAAAGGTCGTCTGAAGTGAAGCGATGCTTTTGTGTAAAAAAAATATCCATATTTAACAAGTTATAAAGTCAAATATCCAGCTTCTGCCAAAACGCTTTCCGTATTTAACTTACGAAAAAAGCTTAACTGACATTGCCTCAGTTAAGCTTTTTCCGTAAGTTGAATACGGAAGGTGTAGGACGTAGTAAAGTGTTCTGAACTTTCTTCGTAAGTTGAATACAGAAGGTGGTCTGGCAGAAGCTAGATATTTGACTTTATAACTTGTTAAATATGGATATTTTTCTTACACAAATGCATCGCTTCACTTCAGAAGGCCTTTATTAACCCCCCAAAGCCATGTGGAGTACATTTATGATGATGGATGTGGACTTTCTTCAGCTCTACTCGTTGGTTCCGTTCACTGCCATTATAAAGCTCAGATGCGTCAGGATATTTATTAATATATCTCCGATTGTGTTCATCAGAAAGAAGAAAGTCATATACAGGATGGTTTAAGGGTGAGTAAAGCTTGGGGTAATTTTCATCTGAAAGTGAACTAATCCTATAAATCTTGAATTATTTTTAATTAAATATTATCTAAAATATTTTTATTAATACTGATGCTCTATCAAGAGAATTAAAATAGAAAATTACATAAGAAATCACAAAAGACATTTCTATGACATGAGATGTGCATATCACAATCTTGAAAGAATTGTATTTTCTTCTGCTTGTGTGAAAATGCTGAAAGGCACAAGCAGTCCCAGACAGCTGTTCAAAATTTGATAATATTATGCAATTTTATCAGAGATCTGATTATTTACAGCTTTGGCCATATTAAATGTTAAAAATAATGGCATTCAAACATTAATAGGCTATAATTTCTTATTTTTATCTTCAGATATCACAAAAAAGTCTTAATAAATCTATTGGTACTGGTTTCAACATCAACAATATTTGCCTTGGTACTTGATCAAAAAGAAAATAAGATTGCAAATTCAGGTTGACTTTTAAAACACCTGGATCACTTTATATGTTACATTCCCTACATTGTAGATTAATGTGTTTTATTAGAGAGCATTTCTCTTTGTACTCATCGTAACTGTGAAATTTGAGATCTGATGTAGGCTAAATAGTTACCTCACACCTATAATGGTGAATAAAATGAATTCTAAATATTTTAAAGGTTACACAGTATGATGTTTCAATGCGACCTACCCAATTTTCCCTCCAGTACAATGAAACAGACCCGCCTCGATTATTTCGTCAGGCCAACAAGAGGCTCCTAGTTTTGTATTCCGTCTAAAACAAACTACAGTTCCCTACTTATAATGGGGAACGTAGGGCAGTTACGCGATGCGGAGACGCGCAGTACAGCAAGCGAGCGGAATGGGGGAGGGGCGGCAGGTAAAGTGAGACGGAGGCGCATGCGCAGAAGCGCTCCAGCCCTCTGCATCGCTCCCCTCCCCCCACCTCTTTTTTTGCAGCATCAGTACCGCGTTCGGAATCGCATTCGTGTGCTGGAGTCAGAGCGCGCTGCGGGGCATCACTGCACCGCCACGGAGGACACACCATCACAGAACCAGGAACAGGGAAAAGGAAAAAAGGCGTGAAATAGTGCAGAGGGGAAGAACAGGGCGCTCTTTTTTTTTGAAATCACCGAAATCTGTGGGAAATTAAACAGGAGCCAGACATTTGCCAATAATAAATACACGAACGCAGCGGACATCTCAAGCGATATTTTTGGCCAGCACGGCGGGGAAAAATGAAGGATCGCACGCAAGAACTACGAAGTGTAAGTCTGTATTTCTGATGCTTTATCGTTCATCTCCTCCCATATTCTCCGTCTCCTCACCGCAACCGGGCGTCAGCAGCTGACATCTCACTGCTGCTCGCTCTCGGCTGAACATTTATGGGCATGGTACGGTTTTCCTAAAATTTCCCCCCAAAAAATTCTCCTTTTTTTTCTTCTTTATGCTATTACAAATGTAACAGTCTACCACCTCGCACGCATATTATGCTTTTAATAGCAGCTCTCACGCGAGCACTGTTCCATGTGCGATGGATCGATTTATCGATCAAATCGGGTTATATGGCGTAATTCGAGCAATGAGTCCCCCCCACATTAGCATGCATACATGCTACTTTGATACATGTCGCCCAGGAGTGTGATCTAGGGTATAGACTGCTGCGGATAGTTAGCCAGTATCCTTACACTAATACGCACCATCCCAATATCTAATTCTATGATCACCACCATGATTAATTATTAATACCTATTTTTTGTTAAACGAAAATAACATGCATGCGAACAGGTCCCCCCTGTTCCGTACCCTATTAACTCTATTAGATTTTCCCTTCTGCACCTGGGAATTTTGAGTACTAAAGCTCCATTCTGGTTACATGTAGTAGGCTACATCATTTGGATCATTGGATGGGATGTGCGATTATTGCAGCACGCATTGTTCCGTTCTTAGCCCCGTATTAAATATGAAAGGGTGTAATATTGTTTCACGTATCGCCCAATTGAGCTAAACGAATACAACATGGCCGCCAAAGTAGTTCTATTTGTAGTCGCGACGGTATAGAGACTTAATCATTTATTTATTTATTTTCAATAATATCGAAGGTGGGCCTTGAGGCTTTAATGCGTCGCCCAACCTCCACGAATTTTCCGTCGCTAGAGATCAATGGAATATCGTAAAGGAAACGCCTGAACCCAGTGCTCCGCACTCATCAGTGTGCGCGCGTGTAGTGCGCTTGCGAGGGAGCGAAAGGGGTGGGGGGGTGGAAGAGAGATATGTACATTAACATGTTTGTAAAAAATATCGGCAACTTGTTCACAACCCAGCCGTGCATCTTTCTCAGTGAGCCACTTGCTTCATCATGGAAAAGTCATTTGTACATCAGTCCAAGACTTCCCTTATTCCCCTGGAGACCCGGCGCATCTGATATCAGCCTTTGCTTATCAGACGCAACGTAGAAATGTAATCTACAGATAATTGAATTTACAGAATTCGCAATTATACGTGATGCGCGTGCAGACTCCCCAAAGCCGAGCAGACTCGCTGTGCGTTTGCGCCGCCACAGTGCTTTTAAACATATATATCCTTAGTATACCTTCTAAAGGTGTTAGTGGTTCAACGCGAATCTGATGCGACATGATTGGGCAATAATCGAATTTTATGTAATCGTCAACCTCACTGTGACGTATTGGTCGCGCGGTGAGGGAAGTGTACGGGTTACTTGGACTGTGGGCGTGCGCAGGGCGAGCGTGTCTATGCATAGTGGAGACGAGCAAGGATAAATCAGACAGAATTCATTGACCTTGCCCCTTTCAATATTAGGTTTCATTTGTATAGGGGAGAGATCTGACATTAAATGAATGAGTAAGATTGAATGGGATAATTGCAGTCTGAAGTATTTCTCATGAAATTAGGCTCGGAAAGCAAGTGACCAAAGCAAACCTTTGGCTAAAAAAAAATTACATTACATATTATAAGAACTATAGATTTATGACTTTCATCGGTACTCCAATGACAGCCATGTTCAGATAATTAGCACACTTATTTTATTAAGATTGCACCGAACCTATATTGAACAGAATATCAATGGCAGATCATTTGATTCAGATAATAGGTCTGTGGATCTGGGCTTGTTGTCACACAGGAGAAGGTGACACAAGGGCTGCATCTCCGTAACTATAAGGTTTTGAGTCAAAAGTTCAATTAGACAGATGTGGTTGTGGTTTCAAACACCTAGTTCAAAAAATAAATACATATAGAATTTATTATTCACAATATTTGACCAAAATAATGCTTTGATATTTTTATACACTAACCTTCTACACTTTTGATGTTTCGTTAATTTTTTTGTGTTTCATAACTGTCGCACTGTTTAAAAATAGTTAGAAAAACTAATAGGCTGTTTAAAGGGATAGTTCACCCAAAAATGAAAATGTACTCATTTACTCACCCTCAAATTGTTCAAAAGACGTATGAATTTCTATCTTCTGCTGAACACAAAACAAGATATTTTGAAGAATGTCAGTAGTATTATTAATAGTAATAATATTTTTTACCCCATTTTTCCATACTATGGAAGTCAATGGGGCCCATCAACTGTTTGGTTACCAACATTCTTCAAAATATCTTCTTTTGTGTTCAGCAGAAGAAAGAAATTCATACAGGTTTGGAACAACTTGTGGGTGATTAAATAATTGTTCATTTTTGGGTGAAGACTGTCACAACTTAGCGTACAGTGAGACAAAATGCCTGCTATATCACAAAAGGTCTGTGTCTTGATTGAACCTTTTTCCTTGGCAGTGGAAATGTTCAGTAGCTTTTTTGGAACCAAGACTTTATAAGGCATCAGACTGTACTGAAATTGACTTTCAAAAATAAATCTACCCTAAGAAATATTCACCAGAGTAAAATGTGTAATAGCCTCGGTCTCTCCTAATATATGATAATAAATTGATAATTTCATATCCGAAGCATCCTATGCAGTCTACAACAGAGAAGTCTTTTTATGAGTGATGACATGTGAAAAGCAGATACAGTTTATGTCAGCATTGGAGCGTTAGTGTGACAGAGCAAGCAGGCAATAAATATGATCAAAAAAGCATAACATTTGAACAAAATTGTTCCAAATCCTGATACTAAACATGCACAATGTATTGCTGTGCTTCACTGTGCCCTGTAATGTCCTTGAGTGAGGCAAGGTTGAATGTCTGTGTCTCTCAGCCTTCCTCTCTTTCTTTCTCTGCCTCTCAGCTAACAGGCTTGAGAGGTAAAGTCATATGTACGACTCCAAATTTAAATTATATAGGCAGTGAAATAAATGTGCTTTATTGAATGTCAAACACATTTTTGTTGTGCCTTCAGAATATGGTATATTAAAGGGATAGTTCAATCCAAAAGGAAAATTGTCATTTTCACACCTGTATGACTTTCTTTTGTCTGCTGAACACAAAAGAAGATATTTCGAAGAATGTTGTTAACCAAACCGTTTCGGTGACCACTGACTTCCATTGTATGGACAAAATATTGAGACATCTCTCAGAATATCTTCTTTTATTATCCACAGAAAAAAAAGTCACGAGGGTGAGTAAATGATGACAGTTTTCACTTTTGAGTGAACTATTAAGAAGCAGTCAGATGAATAACCTGTCAGCCTGTCATGATAGCTAAAAGCCTGAATAAGTTACAAGAAATGTCTGGATGTTGTAGCTTGTTAGTATAAGCTCAGTGTTTAAATATTGAAATGTTCTGAAAACACTGAATATTGGATTGAGTACTAAAATTCATATTTAGTTATATGACTGTACTGAAGAACTTTTCTCAAATCAGTTGAATGTAGGACGTGGTTTACCACGTGATATGTATACAGGGCCGGTTCTAGAGATTTGGAGGTTCTTGGCAAAATTGATGTTGGAGGCCCCCCGCACTACACCACTTGAAACAAATATGATTCTTAACCTTTTTATTTATACAACATATGTCATTACATTTTTTATATGCTTACATATGTCCATATTAATCCATTTTTGGCAGTGATTTGTTCAGTCATTTATTAACAGGTCCTGGACTCCACTTCAGTAAATGAGCATAAGTGCTTTTATAATTTTTTTCCTAGCTGGGTATGAACAGGATTTCTGCATCCTATTAAACCAATATATGTTTTGCAGTGCAATACCTCAAATATGCATCAAACCAAATATAACAACAGTTTTTATGATTTGCAAACTGAACGTATTATGTTAGAGCAGTAATGTAAACAACAGCAGAATTTAGAAGACAGACAGTTGATGTACTTTTTTGAAACATTAAAAAATGCTCTAGTGTGTTCGCTCTTTGACTTTGAACACAAACTTCTTTTACTTTTGTATTTTGCTATAGTCGGCTCCCGACACGATGTCATTCATCGCAAGCTCAAATTCAAAGCATCTAATCTGGACGCGTCAATGGCGCTCGCGTTTTTTAAAACTTATAAAAAACGGCAAATGAAGGATTTGTTCGTTTTGGCATCATCATAATTCAATGACTTGAACTAAAGCCAGTCAGCTGCTGAAAAGTTGCATCTTCGTACCATATTTATTCAAACATTTAGAGGGTGAGACCCACTTTGAAATGGTGACATCAGTTGGTTTCATTTCAGGTGAGTGACTATTCATCTATATCCAATAGACAAAGAGCCTAGTATTTTGCTGCCCATCTTGATTGGTGGACTAGCGTATAGGGGGATGTTACGTATCGAGGCCCTGCCTCAAAGCCAGAGGCTACTCTACCTATATGTAGTGCCAGCCCTGTATGTATATTTCAGTTAGTTGGCTAATGAATGGGTGAGAATATGCAAAAAGTGGGGAAAAAGTCATTTATTGTGCATCAAAATAAACAAGCAAGCAAAACAACATGAAAAATGTATGAAAATGAGTAAGTACCAATAAATTAAGACCCCAATTAATATTTGTGTTGAAAGCCACTGACTCTTGTTGAGAGAGCATGGTATAAAGAATTTGTTTCTTTATCGATGATATCCAGATTATTATTTGGTGAAAAACCGCAGGTGTGGACTGACTGGAAAGTTGGCAGCCTAATATTTAATTTACTCAGAAGCACCAGGAAGGCAAAGACTATGTGACATCACATACTGTATCTTGCCCAGTTTTGTCCAGAAAAGGAGAGGTCAGACACATAGTGCTAACTGATACTAAATGAGTGATAATTGAACCCACAGATAGAATTCAGTAGACAGGTTGTAAACTCTAAAATCAATGGCAACTTCATTTCACAATTCTTGGTGCAGATGTCATATATTAGTTCAAAAAAGGAATAAAATAAATGATCAAAAATGAACACACACACAAATAGCTATACAAATATCACGTGTTTTTGACATTAGCCTTTGTGTATAACCAAGCAAAAATTGCTATATCAAATCAGTCGGTTTATATAAAAAACGGGGCATAATTGGTTGCATTTTATTTTGTGATTTTACTAGAACGAACGAAAGGGAATATAAGGAATAAGAGGAAACCTAATGCTTAATGTAATGAACTTGAAAGGTTTTTTGAGTGGGCACACTTGCTAAATGGACACAGAAACAGATTGGATTGCCAATATTTTTTATTTTGGAATCAACAAAAATTACGTTTTAGATCACTGCTGCCTTATTTGTGAGTTGATTGGATGCTAACCTGTTAGATACTCAAAAAATGTTTTTTTTTTAGAGCGTGTGGGGGATTAATTCTCTGGACAGATGGAATAGAAGCAGGGAACCCCGGTAGCCGACGCGACACACAGAGAAAGTATCAGAATGATAAGCAGCGAGCTGCGCTACAGCTGACTGCAGCAAGAGCTGAGCTCATGGGGAAAGTGAACTCAGTAGGTGTCTTGTCAGCCGACGGGGCCAAAACAGGTAGATAATAATTGGCAGAGAGTGGGAGAGGGGAATATACGGCTACATATGTGAAGTTGGCCGCTGCCCAACAACAGATGCAACAGATAGGTCAAGACAGGTCACGGATGTGGCTGTGTCAGTGGAAAAAGGGAAGCATGAAGCACTGCAGGTATGAAACTGCAGTAAGGTTAGAAAGGGAAATGGAATTTCCCCAAATCTCAGATTAGGCAGAATGGGAAGAAGAGGTAGAGAGAGTGGAGAAAAGAAAAAGGGATAAGCAGTGGTGGCCACAGGTACTGTAAGAGATGGAGGATAAATGAGATGCATCATAAAGACATTTGGTTAGGAGATAAATGAAGGTTTAATGATTCAGTTGTAGGGTTTTGCACTAAATGTGCACTGGGTAGATTTGCTGATGTGCAGGAATTGGGTAAAACTGCTTTGTAATACTATAAAATGAATTTTGAGCACTGACACTTGCGCCGGTAGACTAAACCGATTTGGTTGACGCTTTTTGCATATTAAGAGCTAATCTCTAGTGATGCTCAGAGATTAAACTGAAATGTTTCCACTTAAAATAGTACAGATTTTATGAAATTTGTAACTGTGTGGAAACTGGGGGCTGAATGATACATGCAAGTAGTTAAAATGGGTAAATGTTTAGGTCTAGTTGAAGGGCTGTCAGATGAATCTTTACAGACTAAACCCAGATTTAGCAGAAATGTGGCCATGGTTGCACCCTATACATGCTAATGAGTTTGTCAAGCATCTATAATTTAGGCCAGTTAAACTTTCTGTAAAAGTGGTTTAACTTTTCATGTTGAAATACATCAAGTGCACTAGCATAAACTTAAGTTGCACTTTAATCCTGAATGAAAGATCTGGGTTTAGTCTCTGACATTTCTACAAGATATGAAGATATCTGCTTGCATGTTAGCTTGTACTATTAGCTATGTCTGGCTGATCTGATACCTCACAGTAACTGTACATTTTTTATATTTTTAATTGGTTTGATCTCTATTTAGAACTCTGAAATATGATTTTTTTTTATTACAATTAAGTATGGCATTCCTTATATAGTACATTATTAACCAAACACCAAAGAATATTGCAGATAAAGATGGACATTTTAATGGTAAATGATTGGTTTGGGGAAATTTAGATTTGTATGTCATGGACTTTATTTTATTTGGACTTGCTCAGTAGGGGATTTATGAGTTACACAGCGACCCCTGCAGGTCATCACATTCACTGACCACTGGAAATAAACTTTTCATGTTGAAATACATCAAGTTGAAATACATTAGGCTTTCGAAATACATTAGGCTTTCTACTGGTTTTAGTTGGTTACCACCATTGTTGGGATTGGATTCTGAATCTTATTTCTTATAACGTTCTTTGTTTCTTAAAGAGACAGTTCATCCAAAAATTAAAATTCTGTCATCATTTACTCAACCTCAAGTTGTACCAAACTTAAGTATGAATTTCTTGCTTTTGCTGAACATAAAAGAAGATATTTTGAAGAATATTGGAACCAGACAGTTGACGATGGCCACTGACTTTCATAGTATTTTTTTTTCCTACTATGGAAGTCAATGGCCATCGTCAACTGTCTGGTTACCCATATTTTTCAAAATATCTTTTTGTGTTCAACAGAAGAAAGAAACTCGTACAAGTTTGGAACAACTTGAGGGTGAGTAAATGATGACAGAATTTTTTGGGTGAACTATCCCTTTAACAGTTTTATTAGTACTTAATAACTGAAGCTATGAGCTTAAACATATTAAAAATAATATTTGAATATTCTTTTCTTTTTTTTTTATTTGAAGCAATCTCTTTTGGATATGTATTTTTAGCTACAAGTTATAGTTCTGATTCAGTGCTTATTAGGCTAATTCAGACTCATGAGTTTCAGATTTTTTTTTTTATTGACCAAATCAGCACCAGCTTAATGACTCAAAAGAGTCATTTCTTTGCGAAGCAGGCAGCACTCGTCACACATGTGAGGACAGCGCAATAGAAAGCTGATTGTCTATCTTTTGCACTCACATCTGTCTCTCTCTCATCACAATTAATTCAGACTGCAAAAACACAGCTAAAACAATTTCTTTTTGCTGTGGTGCTGTAAATTCAGAATAGCAGTGCAGGAAACATTGTCAGGGTACTTTAGTACTAAAGTTTGATGTGTATAGGAGCCATGCTCCTCGATAGTGCTGAACACATACTAGCATCCAAGGAATAGTTGAATCTGTCATTTACTCACCCTTCTACCATTCCAAACCAATATGAAAAAACACTTTTTTCGTCATAATCAGTCTGATTGCTGTTTTTTGTTATGATGTGCTGGTTGCTCTTTTCCATGCTGTTACAATTAATGTGGACTGATGCTTTCAAACTTAAAAAGGATGCGAAAGCACCGTAAAGGTGTCAAACAAAGCTATTGTATGGATTCAACGACACCAGCACATTCTTCAAAATTTCTTTTGTGTTCCACAGAAGAAAGTCAGTCATAGAGGTTTGAAACAACATAAGGGTGAGTAAATGATTTTGAATTTTAATTTCTGGATGGCCAGTTCCTTTAATCTGTCTTAACATATGGGTGGGCGCCCACTGAAGTAATTGGATTTTTTTTGTTGTTGCGTATGGTTGCTTCACCATTAGCAGTCTTAGCAATTACTGAAGAATTTGAAGAGGGAGGTCCCGTCAATAACAGCATTATTGATCCATTCTTTTATTGATCCATTTTCCTTCATTTTTTGGCTTTTGAAGAACTACAGACAAATGCAAAAAGGGACTGAATTGCAAGGCAATTTCTGAGATATTGACTCCAATATCATTCATGTAAACAAAGACCTGACTATGGGAAAAGCGCAAGATGAATATAAATTGAAGTCACAGATGAACTAATGTTCATGCGACCTTCTACTAAACTATATTTTACTCACATTTTGCTTAGTCATTGTCAAAGTAAAGCACCGAATGCCTCGTAATACACTGTGCATGAACATCTGCAGAGCATCATCCATGATATTGGATATACGCCGTCTGTGGAAGTTTCACACCATTTAATGGAAATTTCATAATAGACCAGGATAATCTTTTGTAAACAATGTCAAGCGTCAACATTAAGCAAGTTAAACTGAGGTCAGGCTGCACAGGCTTTCGATTTCATTAAGACTGTATCACAGTTTTCTCTTTCTGACCAGCGCCTTTTAGTCATGCCCACAAAATACTGCCCTGATGGGTAATTTCAATAGATCGGCGAGATTTCCCATGATTTAAAAGTTACAGGGTGGATTTATGCTTTAAATTGACTGCGGGTTGTGAATGAGTCAGCAAGTTTGTTGTTCGTTCTCCGGTGGCTTGCTGTCATTTGAACCAGATAGTTATTTTTCATACCTGAGTCATAATTGACTAATGTGAAAAGGCAGTGGCTATTCCAATGGGATACAGGAAGCGGTTTTATCAGTATTGGTATGTGGTCGAGATGTCAGTCCCAATCGCACCTCAAATACGACGTGTTTTTCTATGTTTCTAAGAAGTGCCTGTGTTTCTTTGGAGCTGCTGGCACATTTCACGATCTTATTAACATTTGATTTTACTGACAAGGATGTGAATATCATAAAAACATTTTTACATGATTTGTTTCCTTATTAAAACACTAAATGTTCAAGGAAATGATTAATAGTTTACCCGAGCTGACATGTTGTGTTAAAGACTTTCCTGCTTCTGTGACATGTAAGCTTTTGTTATTCATTAAAGTATTCATACATTTGAAATATAAAATTTGACGATACATTGCATTGCCATAATTAATCATTCAATTTGATAAAACTATCAAACATAAAACAATCCATGGTTTGCAAGAATTATCACTTTGCTAAGAACAAAATTGGTTACGTGGCACATGCAATGTGATTCAATAGCAACGATCATGCTAATCAAAACCTTATCATCTCTGTTTTTCTTTTGTCATTTCTACGGTTCTCTCCCAGTCTCATAACTTTGCTCCAGATTTTTCTAAAGAGTGTAGAGCAAAGTTTTAGAAGCGGTGTTATTTTAAACACTAACAACGTGTTTTAACCAACACTGTAATAAGCAACAGGACATTTTGTTGATTGCTGGTTTCTATTTTTGCAGTGTTGTGCTGCAGTAGCCCCACCCACTCTAAAATCTCATTGGTCCAAAATTACACTCCTTTCAAATATCTTCATTCTAACACTATACATAATTTTTGCATTCAGCATACATTCAAATCGCTTGTTACTTATATCATATTCTGCTGCTGTAAAGTTTAATATACTATTTCATTAATTTTCTTAATTTTAATACTGTAAAAAGATTTTTACAGTTTAGGTAATTTATTATTATTTTTTTTAATGAAGAAGATGTGCAGCCCTATAGTTAAATAGTCCTTGATTTATTTTTGGACTGGGATTTATGATGTTTTATTTAGGCTTGTTCACATCTGCCTCAATTGATTTCTAATGGCATGAGGTTGCTCAAATGACCATATATATGCTTTCAGTTCTTTGACAAAGGACTCATCGACTGTCTATTTAGTTTCTTGTTATTAGCCTCGGTTTATAGCCCAATTGAACTGGGAATAACCCCGTCCCTTGGGTGGAAAGGAGAGAGGACGTCATGCACCACTAAAGGACAACACAAAATACACACTATAATGCATCTTCCTCATCTTTTATACATAGTTATTGCCTTTTTTTTTTGTTTTTACAGCCACAACTTTTCCCTTAAATTAAAGGTTCCCTTGAAGGAACTTCTTGTTGCTAGACATGATGCAAAATTTAATGCAGTGATTATATATTGCATTGCCATAATTAAGCATAGAATCGAATTAAATGATCAACTTAATGCGACTAAGGATAAAGGAAAACGTGTTTTCACTTTGCTAGGAATAATATTGGTTGCATGGCACAAGCAATGTGATTCAATAACAATAATCGTGCTAATCATAAACTTGTCATGTCTTGATAATATCTTTCCATTGGTTTCAGTTCTCTCTCAGTCACATGACAGAACGCACATCATTTGGTGTTGCTAGACATGATGCAAAAATGTAATGCCATTCCTCCAATGTTTTCTATGCCAGAATGCACCATTATACTGAAAGAATCCACGGGTTAGAGCAGGAATGCGATTTACTTCCACTTTGGAAATATAATCACATTTTCCACCACTTCTCGCGGTTCCTCATGTTTGTCAACAGAAACTAATGCAGTATTATGAGGCTAAAGGAGGTTACTGTCTAACGCTGTAAGGACTTCTGATGCCTGTGGCCAATGGCCATCCTCAGCGCAGATGGGCCAACGGCAGGGATGCAGGATTATGACACTTCTGC
Organism: Anabarilius grahami; assembly: GCA_003731715.1. Lineage (NCBI taxonomy): Eukaryota > Metazoa > Chordata > Actinopteri > Cypriniformes > Xenocyprididae > Anabarilius > Anabarilius grahami. The sequence continues at coordinate 1,160,686 of RJVU01042532.1, forward strand.
ATTACCCTCACACCTGATTTTTCACCGCATTATTCCGAGAGAACCCGGCACAGATTCTAGTGTACGTTTCCGAAAGCTTGCCATATCCGCTGGCGAAGGTCCTCGTCACCTGCTTGGAACGAGATACTTTTTTTAAACGTCCTTTTCCGGTGACAACTTGTTCCGCATCATTCCGGCCCCCCTTCCCCCATCACTCTCTCTTTCCCTGTGGAGGTCTGTCTCTCTTCCCATCCCCCTCTCATTGCACTTTCCTGACCCTCCCCCTACAGCTGCACACTTATTCCTCTTGATTCTCCCTGCCACACACTCATACACTCTCGCTTTCGCATCCTAAGCATACTCACTATTGCTCGATCCCTGCCAAGGGCTTTTTTCCAATCGCAGTGTGGGTAAATAAATCAAAGTATGAAAAAACTGAAACTGACACACATTCATTGCGTGGAAAGCACCACTTGAGCAATTCAGTGCATTCTTAAACTTATGAATGTGGGCAATTTATGTCAGAATTTTTTTTAGTTGAATAAGGAATAAAATAACTATTAAAAAACTAATAAAAGTAAGCATTTCATAAAAGGGATATTTTTTATATATACATGTTTTTTATTATCTTTTGTTATAATTAATAACTTTTCCAATTAACTACAGCAGCATTCGATTCTTCACATTTAAGCTTTTTTGGGAGTGTGAAACTTTTATATCGTTGCTGAAGCTTTTGTATTATTTTTGTGCAGTATATTGTGCAAGTCAATTATTAAGAGTAAAAATAAGATACTTGGTGACATATTAAAACAATGTAAACATGTACAGCGAGATGCATAAATACCCAAATTGTGTTTGTATGTGTGTTTGTATTCCAATCACTGCGTGGGTACGACTATGCCTGCAGTATATTGTGAGGACAGTTTTATTGCAGGGACAATGTCACGTCCTCTCTGCTGCACACCACCCACCAGTCTTTAACACCGCCAATAAAACGACTAAAACAAAATGGCTTCCTGTCTAGTTAAGGTACAGCTGGTATGCAAAATATACCATTGAAACCAGCAAGTCAGAAAACGTGAATATTTCATTGTATTCATTTCATTTTTGGTAATTGTACACTAGGTGGGATATAAATTCTGGGCCACTAAAGTAACGTAATTGACGCAGTCTAGCACAATCAGCTCAGTAAGATGGTAACTAGTAGTGACAACAAAGTCAACAAATTTCATTTTATCTTGACAACATAAAAGGGAGGCCCTGCATAATTTAAAGGTAAATATCAGGGTAGGATCCGGACTCATATACTCAGACTGTAGCTCAGTCAGTAGTGCATAACGCTGGCAATGTCAAGATCATGGGCTCGATTCCGGAGGAAGGCATGAACCCTAAATGTAATGTAAGTCACTTTGGATAAAAGCATCTGCCAAATGCATAAATGTAAGTTGTTCATCTCAGACTTTCTATGTAGGTGAGTCAATTACCTGAGCTAACAACCTCCTGAGGTTCAGAGTGAAATAGGGCAACTGGGTGCCAATGGGATTTCTCACAATCTGATTCAGAAATCATAATAGTACAAGCCCTACAAAATAAGTGAAAATGGCAAATGTTAAATGTATCTGGAATATTTCTACAGCCTTGTTAGCATTCTAGCATCATCTTGTTTGAAGCTGGTTGACAATGGGACTTTTGATGGCTAAAGTTAAGAAGCCTGGTGGGTAGACCAGTATAATTAAAATTAAATAGCAATTTTTGGTAACACTTTATTTCAGTGGTCCACTTTAGGCATTATACTAACTATAAGTAACTTTGAAACTACATGTCAACTAACTTTCATTAGACTATTAGTAGTCTGTCTGGTTAATATCTGCGAACAATTTATTGTTATGGTCTCCCAACAGATATTACTACTATAAGTAATTTTGCAACTACATCAACTTATTCTACTAACCTGAACCCTAACACCTAACCATAACCTAACTACAGTCTAAGTCTACTACAGTCTACTAATACTCTAATGAGGTCTAGTTCAGTGTTTCCTGGAGGCACACTAACAGTGCACATTTTGGATGTCTCCCTTATCCGACCCATCTATTTCAGGTCTTGACTTACGGTGCGTTCAATACGGGATATATCGCCCTCCGAAGGGCACTTCGGAGTGAAAATAATCATGGCCGCCATGTTGAAGGGTCGTTCCAAACCGAAGTGCTCAAAACTGGCCACTTCAAAGGGCCCTTCGGAATGAAGGATTTCAAAGGGTACAACTGATGGACACTTCGGGCACCCATGATCCTTTGCACAGAGAAGTTCTTTGACGTCACAGAATGGGTACAGGAGGTTATAGGAGTTCGATTTTCCCTCTAAATGTATATATAGTATTTTTCTATACTACAGTAATATTTATACGAGTTAGATTTGGTATTATTATGGTCAAAACGATATTGTACTTCAACAAAAATACTTTACAGCTACCTTTATCAGTCCATTCAAATGTTTAAAATACATAGATACAATATACATGGTGCGATATTCCTACAATAAATAAATAAACTAACATTAAACAAAGGGCACAGCTTGCACAATCTACTCCTCTTTGATTGTCTCGTTAAGATGACGCAGAAGTGCGTTCCAAAAGAAGCGTTTTGTTGACCCCTACACCCTTCATCCCTTCGAAGCTTTCACTCCTGAGGGTAAACCCTCTGAAGGGATTAGGGCATAGGGATGAGCCCTTCCGAATGGAACGCAGGGTTCTCTCTAATGAGCTGATGAATTGAATCAGGTGTGTTTGATGAGGAAGAGTTGGAAAATGTGTAGTGTTGGTGTGCCTCCAGGAACAGGGTTGGGAAACACTGGTCTAGTTGACATGTACTGTAGTTGAAAAGTTACTTATAGTTAGTAGAATGTCAAAAGTAGACCATCGGAATAAATTATAACCCAAATTTTAATGTAATACTACATTAAAATGTTGCTCTTCTTCTGTATGCTCACTTTTCCATCTTAAAGGTCCCATGCAATAAAAATAAGCCAAATGTCAATGTCTATCAGCTTTAAGGTCATCTATGCTAGTGTAGTTCAAAATGTGCTTTTAGAAGATTTGTGCATTTAACAAGAAGTTATTTTATCCTGCTAAGATTCCTGTAGCTCAAACAGTGGCGCAGGGGCTAGCAGTCCTGAGGTTAAGGATTCAATTCCCAGGGAATGCATGAATAGATAAGTGTGTCTGCAAAATGCATAAATGTAAATGCTAAAGCACAGGTTGAGACAGGGGTCCCAACATTAGCACAATGGGTTCATATAAGGGCAAATGGAAAAACTGGTAAGCAAATTGGACTTATCTTTGACTCAATGTCTTTAGACATGGCTATATGAGACATGGCGATATTCAAAATGACTCATGTACAGCAGTTTGTCTCCATGCGCTGAATCGTCAGCATGTAATTAGCCACTTGTCTCCAATGATAGATAGATTGGAGCATGTTTCTATATATTTGCTGGAGCACATGCTGATCATTATACAACATACTCCTCCTTAGTTTTCATAGCAGGTATCCATGTTTGCCATAGGTATGAATATTAAAACATATGCAGATGGTTGCTTTTCCTAAGTATCTTTTGCCCTTAATTAGCTTGTACACTATATAAAGGTGGTTCTTAATGGTGGGCTGCAGATCTGTTCTGATTGGTTTGGGGAGAGCAGGGGGAAAATGCTAAACAAACTATATAAATATGCACAGTTAGGATATAAATATCTTGTTGATATTAAAGGCTATAGGGGGGGAAATGTAGATTTAGATCACAAATTCCTCTTTTAATTGGTAGAAGCTAGTTAGAGGTCACGTTTTGTGACATGGTTTCATCCTCAAAAATCATGTAAAACACTAAAGAAAGGTAAAAGAAAATATAATCCAAAATACATTATATGCCTTGCTGTAGTTTATCTATTTACAGGCTTGCCACTATTCTTATGCCATCTAAATCATTTTGCATATTGTTGGGCCTACACAGTTCATAGTAATCTACATACTAGTAGTATTAGAAATTAAAAAATAATAAACTTTACGCATAGTCTTGATTCATTGTGTTTGATTCAGTTTCGAGGTCTTTCTTTGAAAATACCAACATAATCCAAATGGAACTGTCATAAAATATGCAGTTTCCCTCACAGCTGTGCTTAAGTTTTGTCTCTCTGTGGCCTGGAGAAGTATAAAATTAATTAAAACAATTTAAACTCAAATAAACATTTCATGTCCATGTATTTATTTCTTTGTTAAGTAGCCGTGTAACAAGCAGGGTAATGTACAGTCATAGACGGTCATTATGGCAAAACAAACCCTCCCAGAGTGGTACAAGACCAGATCCTGATCACCCTGTCAGGGTTTATTTTGCGATAATGGCCTTCTGATTGTATAATATCCTTTACTTAAAACCAATCTCAGACATTTGCTGTGTACCCAAATAGACTATAATGACCTTGGGTTGCTTATGCTGTAGTTTTGCAGAGGATCTGTCATAAGGCTGGCAATGAGTAGATGTGACATATCCCCAAGCATACAGTGGTGCTCTTTTTAAAAAAGAAAAGCCAATATATTATGTGAAAAAGAACACTATCAGGGTACTTTATGTATCTTTATGTAATATATATATTTGGATTGCAGAGAAGGAAATGTACATATTTCCTACACCTACTTTGAACCCTAAAGGATAATATTTTTTTTTTTTTTTTTTTTANGAAAACATACCCTTCCACTTGGTCTACACTTCATTCTCATGGCTAGCAACTAGAACTGATAAAATGAATACCCTGAGTGCAGTGCAAGTCACTTTGGATAAAATTTAGAAATGTACAAATAATCTGCCTTAAGGAAGGCTGGTTTTGGTTTCACATGACCCCGATATGACTCTCTTCCTTGTGTGCAAAAACAGCTAGAAGACTAGCAGAATGCATTTCATCTCAAAGCTGGACAATTTAGGTTGTGAAACGCCCCAAAACAGCATGAGATGCAAACACAATGGCCAAATGCAACAGCATGCTGTCAGCACGCCAATTATAGCTCACTGCTAAAAATATAGAAATATTAAAACATAAATTCACATTAATATATACACTATCGTTCAAAAGTTTGTTTTTGTTTTTTTAAGAAAACAGTACTTTTATTGAGCAAGGATGCATTAAAAGTGACAATAAAAACATTTATAATGTTACATATATTTTAAATAAATGCTGTTCTTTTCAACCAAAGAATCCTGAAAAAAAAAAAA
>RJVU01042532.1:1166139-1191889 GCA_003731715.1 Anabarilius grahami
GTAAAATTAAGTATTCTGTTGTTTGATGACTAATAATGGCATCCCTAATTAATCCTGAGCTACTTAATTGCAAGCCAATATAAATCTCCATTCTGTTCTAGTCATTTCCAGGATCACATATTATGAGGTAGTACCAAATATATCTCTAAAACAGTTCTCTAAAATATCTCCCCTTGTTTTAGCAGAGAATCCCTTCTTGTCACTCAACAACAAAAGAGATGAAAGCAGATATGAATTGTTTATTGCTGTCCCACTGTGACCCTTGTCTAACATCGTAGGAGATTTATTGTCTCCAAACTCTTCCCCCAGACCTTATCTGTGCTCTCCAGCTTTGTAGACACAGAATGCGTCTTCCAAAAAAAAGGCAACAACATTTGCAGAATCTTCCATCATCACCCACACACTAACCACACTGGTAGGAGGCTTCAGTGGCACAATTCAGCACTTAAATTCAGAAATCCACCAGGCCTCTCCTCCTCATCCTGAAATCTGTTGCTATAGACTTTTTTTGTGAAGGTCATTAGCGACTGATATTGCGGTACCGTAGACATACAGCGCAGGGGACCAGCGGCAAAGCCACTCCCCGTGAAACCAGATGCTGAGGGGGCAGGGAGGGCAGGGCTCGGGAAGGGAGCGGCCAGATAAGGAGAGAAGCAGGCGAGTAAACATTAGCATGGCTGATGTGACAACACACAGGCCGCTTTCTGTTACTATTTCATTGTGCTTTGACATTCAATCCTCTTGTCACAGGGAAATGCATAGAATCGGGTAGCTAAAACAGAAACGGCAGGCTAAAATGTTGAATAAGCAATTGTCAGTAAGCTAAAAGCATCAGACATTTCACCTTTGCTCATGGGGGAAGGGACTTTATTGCCATTATCTGATGACGGGAGAGTGAAAATAGCCTCTGCATGAATTAAGTGACGTTAGCTGGAGATAGTCAGGCTGATGCATCAATCACTCGACAGGCAGACAGTTATGTCTATCATAGCCCTATACTGTAGAAATATCTAAGATTAAAAACATTCCGCTCAAGAAATAGCCAGTTATCAATCACCTATATTCTTGTAAATTTGTCAGCCAAATCAGCAGCAGAGTAAGAATTTTACTTTTTTGCCCACCCATCACATTGGCTTTTTTAGCAGCTATTTTACATATATATATATATATGCGCTCCCTAGTGCCTGTCATAAACATATTGTTTCTCCAGGAATAGAGTGCCAGAGCATAAACATTTACCCTCCATTCATTGACCATAGTGTGTTGGATGAATAATGTTATTTATCCATATATCCATTATCTTACTTTTAAAAGGAACACTTAATGGCTACAGTGTTAAACAGAATAAATTATTATTTTTGACTAGGTGATTAAGATAACATTAGACAAATATTATTGCCGGTTTTTACTTTGTGCTTATAGTTTGGATTGGAATATATCACATCATGTCTGACCGTCGCGGACAGTTTCAACCACACAAGTTGAAACATTTCAATGCATCTGAAGCCCAAAACAAATATGATCCGAAAATGTCACATCAGTAGAGAGTTAGAACTCCATGAAGCCCTCATAAAACTCTCCAATGGAAATGAATGACCTCTTGTCTACTGTTAGGCTTTTGTCATAAGCATTTCTTCTAAGAAAAGCAAGTGTTTGGGAAACCAGTCATTATTGACATCTTTCAATAACTGCAATTGCTTAATTATTTAGAATTAATTTAATTATTCAATTTAAATATAAACATGCCCTGTCTTAACATATGCATGAATATAGTATCTGCTCTCTGTTTCATTTTATTACAGTTAAAAAGATATTAAGAGCCTGTCTGTGGTGGTGATGATAAAAATAACAACTCAAAACCCTCATAAAAGGCGTATTAATTTCATTGGCAACAATAATTTCACACGACTGTCCAAGAACTGCTTTGTAAATATTAATGAATATTAAATCAGTGCCCATAAAATTCCAAAATGTGTTCCAGTAAACAAGATTCCAGCTTACCCTCCTGACTGTCACTATAATCTTTCTCTTTGGACATAGCTGTTTCATTGGGTGGGAAGCAGTTTGCTTGAAATGAAGAGCTATTAGTTCCCAGAAAAGGTGGGACGGGGGATGGTCTTTATGGCTACACACACAGGAGAACGTCCTATTCCGCTCAGTGTGGATTGGTCGTACAGCTAATCTGAGATCGCCCTCCAGCTATCCCCAATTCTCATACCAATATGTGAACACAATCAAACAATCTTTTAAATGTGGCACCGTGTGCTCATCTGAAAACATGTGATTTGCATTAGTTTATTAGGCTGCCCTACTTTATCCTATATGAGAAATGGAAAAGCAGTCTGGATGTATTAAATACGGTTGGTCTTTTGAAACCCAATTGCTGTGTTTGGGCCATTATCTTATTATCACTGTGTTCTTGGTTGAGATATTGAGGGAAGCCACCAAAAACAGCAGCAAAGAATGAAAATGATTCTGCATTGATGGAATAAATGCTGATTAATACTGATGTTTTCTCTTTTTTGAGCAATTTTGTACTCTCTTTAAGATGAATCGCTATTGCTATATTCTTCATTTGTAAGTCTCTTTGGGTAGAAGCATCAGCTAAACTAATTCATGTAAATGTAAATAATTCATACGCTTTTCCTATTTACATACCATTTACTGTAGAGGTATGTTGTCCAACATTTAATTTTACTAGTTCTCTCTGTGCTTGTCTAAGTTATTGCTCAACATTATAAAAAACTACTGAAGAAATGATTTTTCTTGGATTGAGATTATCAAGACTTTCTAAGTGATGTTTTTGTTTTTCTCACAGGCTAAGGACAGTGACGATGATGAGGAAGTCGTTCATGTCGACCGAGACCACTTTATGGATGAATTTTTTGAACAGGTAAACTTTATCTTAAAGCAAATATCATATTATCCAGTTGTGATTTATGCAAATGCAGAAGTAGATGATCTGATTTGCTCATCAGGTTTTGTTCATGTCAGTCTGAGTGCTGCTGTCATTACAGGGTTAGTTCACCCAAAACTAAAATTTCTGTCATTAATTACTCACCCTCATGTGTTCCAAACCCGCAAGACCTTCGTTCATCTTCAGAACACAATTTAAGATATTTTTGATGAAATCCGAGAGGTTTTTAATCTCCCATAAAAAGCAATGAAATTACCACATTTTTAAGGTTCAGAGAAAAAGTAAAAACATCGTTAAAATAGTCAATACTGAGCCGGCGTTCGGACGTAAACACGGAAGCTCTGCACTGCATTCACTACGTCAACTGCGTAGCACAGTGATTCTCAACCTTTTTTGAGTAATGGACCCCCGTCATATTTGGAACCATCCTCAAGGACCCCAGAATAAAATTGGCTCATTAGTATCATTAATGACTTTGTGACGACCAAATGTAATAAAGTATAATTTACTACTACGTTAGTTGACTTATCCTATATTTAGTCATATCGTCAGTTGTATTATACATATATTATCTTCTTCTTTTATGGGAAAATGTCAAATGCCAAAATATAAAAAAATGTATATTCAGATATTTTATAAGGACCCCCTGGCATTATGTCAAGGACCACTAGGGGTCTATGGACCCCTGGTTGAGAAACACTGGCGTAGCAGACTGATAGAGAAGAGGTAAAATTGTTGAAAAAAGTTATTTTTGTTTTGTTTTTGCACACAAAAAGTATTCTCGTCACTTCATAACATTAAGGTTGTACCACTGCAGTCACATTGACTATGTTTTTACTACTTCTTTGGACCTTGAATGTGGTAATTTTGTTGCTTAAAAAACCTCTCGGATTTCATCAAAAATATCTTAAATTGTGAAGATGAACGAAGGTCTTATGGGTGTGGAACAAGAGGGTGAGTACAGAATGACAGAAATTTCATTTGTGGGTGAACTAACCCTTTAATGCAAATAAGAGACAAACCAATTACTAAAACATTCTAAGATTCATGTAAATTTTCGATTTCAACCTAAGGCTGGAACACACCCAGGGCCGGATTTATGCATAGGCATTCTAGACACGTGCCTATGCTCGCACGTCTCCATATTACAATATGGAGAAATAATATATTTTTTTTAATTCTTAGTATTATTTCACTGTAATGCTAAAAATCTGTAAGACAATTACTTTAGAAATTATAAAAATTTAAAATATCGTTACTGTTGGGCAAAAACCAAAAAATCTCTGTATTTCATCATTTTATTTATTATTATTTTTTTTTTCATAAATGTATTACTATTGGCAAGGCTGTACAGTGCATATAAGTTGCAGGTGCTACAGAGGGTTGTGAGTCACTTTTATAACATGCATTTGAAAAAGCAACACGTCTTTCCAAACTTGTAATAATGAGAAGCGTTTACAAACCTGTCCAACAAAAGAAAACATTTAATGGCATTTTTTACTCCAAACTCACTTCATAACATCAGTTGAGTGTTTGAAATAACTTCCTTTTGTGAGCTGACGTGGCTTCATATCATAGAATGAGGCAGAAATTATATTATTTTATAGTATTCTATGCAGTGATAAAGGCTATGTCGATTAGCACTGCATTATAAATATACTTAAATCTCATGAAAATACTCAAAATGTCTAGAAGAACACAGATAAACCATATATTGTCGCAAATGTATGTTAATTGTCTTCATGTTTCATCAGTCAAAACGTCTCTATCTACGTTTTGTTCTGCACAGCAATAGCTGGATGCCTTTGTCCAAGGGATTTCCTGGAACATCATAAGATTTATTATTTCTATGAGTCTCACTTTCTGCGCGAGGGCAAGTATGCATTAAAAAGACATTGCATTACGTGTGTGTATTCACTAATGCTCACAACACCTTATTTTGGGTAAAAAAAAAAAAAAATAGGAAAGAAAGAAATTTGAAGTATGCGGATCCATACATTTTTCTCCAGTGTAGAAAGTTTTTTTCTCTCAGTGGATGCATTAGATTTCCTGACAAAAATTAAGAAATTAACATCACAGATTTGTATCATAATAATTTAATATTTTATAATGAAACATTAGACCTTTCTAATGATTTATAGTTATATGTTAAAGGATTAGTTCACTTCAGAATTAAAATTTCCTGATAATTTACTCACCCCCATGTCATCCAAGATGTTTATGCCTTTCTTTCTTCAGTCGAAAAGAAATTACTGTTTTTGAGGAAAATGTTCCAGGATTTTTCCCTATATAGTGGATTTCAATGGGTTGAAGGTCCAAATTGCAGTTTCAGTGCTGCTTCAAAGGGCTCTACATGATCCCAGATGAGGAATAAGGGTCTTGTCTAGCAAAACGATCAGTCATTTTCTAAAAAAATAATAATAATAATAATTATATACTTTATCACAAATGTTCTTCTTGCACTGCTCTGCGATGTGCCCTGCATTACGTAATCATGTTGGAAAGGTCTTTCATGACGTAGGCAGTAGTACCGGGGTAGGGTGAAAAACTCCATCTCATTTTCTCCTCCAAATTCAAAATCGCCGACATTGTTGTTTTACCTTTTTTGTAAAAGGCGTTTGACTTAGTCTTTGCACGTTCGCTTTGTAGACACTGTAGGTGTGACCTTTCCAACATGATTACATAATGCGTGGCACATTAAAAAGTATGTACATTATTTTATTTTTTTAAGAAAATGACAGACTGTTTTGCTAGATAAGATTCCTCAGCTGGGATTGTATAGAGCCCTTTGAAGCTGTACTGAAACTGCAATTTGGACCTTCACTCTGTTGTACCCTGGTGAAGTCCACTATATAGAGAAAAATCCAGGAATGTTTTCTTCAAAAAACCTTAATTTCTTTTCGACTGAAGAAAGAAAGACATAAACATCTTGGATGACATGGGGGTGAGTAAATTATTAGCAAATTTTGATTCTGAAGTAAACTAATCCTTTAACAGGTCACCCTGCTGTTTTATACCTGTGCTACAATTGTGTGGCCTGTGCTACAAAACTTTTGACCTCTGTAGCACCAGTGCTATGTGCAAAAAAGTTAACGTACAGCCCTTACTATTGGTCCCCCTTTATATCTGTCTGTGGGTTTTGCCATTTTTAACCATGCATGCAGTTTGTACCATCTCTACTTGTTTGCAGTGGAAGGGTAAATAAAGAATTGGTTGTTTGAACAAGTACAGCATTTTCTTTTTTCAAGAAACACTAAATACATATATACATATACTGAAAGTATTTAGACCCCCTTACATTTTTTACTCTTTGTTATATTGCAGCCATTTGCTAAAATCATTTAAGTAAATTTTTTTTCCTCATTAATGTACACACAGCACCCCATATTAACAGAAAAACACAGAATTGTTGACATTTTTGCAGATTTATTAAAAAAGAAAAACTGAAATATCACATGGTCCTAAGTATTCAGACCCTTTGCTCAGTATTTAGTAGAAGCACCCCTTTGAACGAATACAGCCATGAGTCTTTTTGGGAAAGATGCAACAAGTTTTTCACACCTGGATTTGGGGATCCTCTGCCATTCCTCCTTGCAGATACTCTCCAGTTCTGTCAGGTTGGATGGTAAACGTTGGTGGACAGCCATTTTTAGGTCTCTCCAGAGATGCTCAATTGGGTTTAAGTCAGGGCTCTGGCTGGGCCATTCAAGAACAGTCACGGAGTTGTTGTGAAGCCACTCCTTCGTTATTTTAGCTGTGTGCTTAGGGTCATTGTCTTGTTGGAAGGTAAACCTTCGGCCCAGTCTGAGGTCCTGAGCACTCTGGAGAAGGTTTTCGTCCAGGATATCCCTGTACTTGGCCGCATTCATCTTTCCCTCGATTGCAACCAGTCGTCCTGTCCCTGCAGCTGAAAAACACCCCCACAGCATGATGCTGCCACCACCATGCTTCACTGTTGGGACTGTATTGGACAGGTGATGAGCAGTGCCTGGTTTTCTCCACACATACCGCTTAGAATTAAGGCCAAAAAGTTCTATCTTGGTCTCATCAGACCAGAGAATCTTATTTCTCACCATCTTGGAGTCCTTCAGGTGTTTTTTAGCAAACTCCATGCGGGCTTTCATGTGTCTTGCACTGAGGAGAGGCTTCCGTCGGGCCACTCTGCCATAAAGCCCCGACTGGTGGAGGGCTGCAGTGATGGTTGACTTTCTACAACTTTCTCCCATCTCCCGACTGCATCTCTGGAGCTCAGCCACAGTGATCTTTGGGTTCTTCTTTACCTCTCTCACCAAGGCTCTTCTCCCCCGATAGCTCAGTTTGGCCGGACGGCCAGCTCTAGGAAGGGTTCTGGTCGTCCCAAACGTCTTCCATTTAAGGATTATGGAGGCCACTGTGCTCTTAGGAACCTTAAGTGCAGCAGAAATTTTTTTGTAACCTTGGCCAGATCTGTGCCTTGCCACAATTCTGTCTCTGAGCTCTTCAGGCAGTTCCTTTGACCTCATGATTCTCATTTGCTCTGACATGCACTGTGAGCTGTAAGGTCTTATATAGACAGGTGTGTGGCTTTCCTAATCAAGTCCAATCAGTATAATCAAACACAGCTGGACTCAAATGAAGGTGTAGAACCATCTCAAGGATGATCAGAAGAAATGGACAGCACCTGAGTTAAATATATGAGTGTCACAGCAAAGGGTCTGAATACTTAGGACCATGTGATATTTCAGTTTTTCTTTTTTAATAAATCTGCAAAAATGTCAACAATTCTGTGTTTTTCTGTCAATATGGGGTGCTGTGTGTACATTAACGAGGAAGAAAAATGAATGAATAAATGATTTTAGCAAATGGCTGCAATATAACGAAGAGAGAAAAATTTAAGGGGGTCTGAATACTTTCCGTGCCCACTGTATATATATTAGGGGTGGCACGGTACATGAAAAAACCCGAACCGTTCGGTTCGCTTGTCTCAGTTCGGTTTGTGCGTGCGTCGCACGGTTCGACGCATGCGCAATGTAGCCCCGTGCTCAGACAGTTTCGCACAAACATACATATAGACAGTAAAAGTGGAGTAAAGAGTGCTGCAGAAATGGCAAGTGGAGGAGAAAATGAAGGCTGCCCGGAGTTGGCGGATGCGCCCGCGTCGTTCAAATCCGGTGTGTGGGAACATTTTGGATTTCATGTTACTTACGATAACGTAAGTATAGCCAGAATTGTCAACTTTGTCTTTTTAACTGCAGAGACAATAAATGCTAAACTGGAGTGGCAGTTTTTTAGCTAAACATTCACAGCATCCAAAAATCAAATTACAACCGGCTGAAATGTTTTGAAATCACTTGTACCCTACCTGATCGAAAGAATCCAGACTTTCACTCGATCTGCCTGTGTGCGTTTGAGTCTTTTCAAATAGCGCGCTATAGTCAGCTCGTTAACAATGGCCGGCAGAAATGCGCCGCAGTGTTTGTCGTTGAGTTGTATAGGACATGAGCTGTTGGCACAACTTGCATCATAAGTTTTTGGATCATCTTTTACAATATCAAAGTGCATCCAATTCAATCTTTGTGCGCTAAAAAGGCACAAGTTCCTGTAGAGATAACAATACACATTCTCCTTTTTTTTTGCCAAATAAACGAAAAGCATGTCATCAATGTCTTCTCTCTTGCTGTATCAAAATCTCACCTAGCTTTTACTCAGAGATGGTCCCAATAATGTGCTTAAAGTAAAGTCAAATTCAGTTAGTGCATGATTAAATTACAAAAATGTTAATACTGTATCCTAAATTGTGGATAATAAGCTAATAAGCTATATATCATATGCTGAAGGAAATTTCTGGAGTGTTAAAGATTAAAAGAAAAAATAACAACAAGAACCGTACAGAACCGAAAACCGTGACCCTAAAACCGTGATACGAACCGAACTGTGGGTTTTGTGAACAGTGCCACCCCTAATATATATATATATAAACGCTAATGTTTTATGTATTTGAGGAGTGGAGAAGAGTGTCTTAGACTAGCATTTGTCATCGAGTCATAGCCAATGCTATCTTAAATAACTTGTGCATAGCACTTCATCTTTTATAACGAGATTTTTGCCAAATGAGAGAAAAAAATCCCTGAGCACCCACATAGCTACAGTAAACTTTATAACATGTAAGTTGATGAAAACATAATGCGATGCATTTACTGCCTCAGATGCAGCCGCGACATTCGCTGGTCAAAAATTGCAAGTATATAATCATATAGAAAGCCACAATATTAACTTCGACATTTTTACAATACAGTTCCCTGAAAAGTAGCTGTTTTGGTCATAAGAGGTTTCTGACCAACAGCGGGGCGGGATTTTTGGGGGGCCCAAAAATGTATTTTGCCTGTGTCACAATATGAGCTAAACTCGGCCCTGAACACACTATTTGACTTTAAATATCTGAACAGATTTTAAAACACAATTCATCATACACTTGCCGACTTTGTAAATGGTTACAGAGAAAAACTGGGCATCATAAATGTAAACTCATATATCAAATACTACCGGACTTTCAAGTCATTCCAAACACAAGAAATTCATGCAGAAACACGCTTCTCATTGACAGAAGATGCATGACAAAAATGAAAACAAAATTTGTTTTAAAATTGGCTCAGAATATTAAATGTTTGATATCCTGAGTTGATGGAATCATAGTCTGAAGCAAAAACAAAAAATAAAAAAAATGGAATCTGTGCCCAACTGCCCATCATACACTTTGTGATCCAACTGCACAAAATCTGTAGATTTGCTCTGAATTTCAGCAACTAGCGTTGACTTGTCCAGACTCCAAAACAGAGCAAAAAAGTTGTGTAGTGTATTCAAGCCTTTAACTACTTAAGCTGTAACTCTGATAATATAACTTGTAATGAAAACAAGTAGAATCTACAGTAGTGACCAAAAGTGATGTCTGGAGGGGATATTTGTTTTTTATGACTCTACAAGTTTGATTTAACGATCAAAATATAAGGAATATGAGGGAAAATATGAAGGAAAAAAAAACACTAAACTTGGTTGAGGTATTTATCTGGCAAAAAAAAATAAAAAATAGGCAAACTATACAGCTACATGTTTTATTGTAATATGCAAAAAAAATAATAGAAAAACAAAAAGCTCACATGAAAAAAGCATATTTTGACTATAACATACTCAGTATTTAATATTTTGTTGGTTCTCTCTTGTTTTTGTATGTGCTCATAATTTCTTTATATGACAGCCTGGCCAAAAATTATGTCTGAACAATTTGGCATGTTTCATTGCGTTATATAAAACAATTTACTCCAACTACACTTACAAAATCGTAAAAAAAAATTAATAATCAAGTCAAGTTGAGTCATCTTTATTTATATAGCGCTTTATACAATACAGATTGTTTCAAAGCAGCTTTGCAGTTCTAACAGAAAAATTATGCATTTCGGCAGTTGTTCAGCTGAAGTCAGTTCAGTGTTGATTTAGTTCTGTTGTAAAGATCATCAATTATTAAATTAGTTCATTTCATCTATATTGTTGAATATTAAGTGTCCCCAACTAAGCAAGCAAGAGGCGACACTGGCAAGGAACTCAAACTCCATCAGGTGACAGAATGGAGAAAAAAACCTTGGGAGAAACCAGGCTCAGTCGGATGGGCCAGTTCTCCTCTGGCCAACGAACGAACATGGTGTGATTATGATTCAGGCTGCATCACAAGTCAGAATTCAGATCGGGATCGGTAGCATTCAAATATTCATCCAGTTCCTTTTGCTTGAAGATGTCAATTTTCCTAAGCCAGACATCACTTTTGGCCACTATACTGTAAGTATATTCAAAATGATTAAATATATAATATCAAAAATATAAAACAAAACAGTCTCTTGTTTCCCATACTGTTTTTCATTACTTGAACATAAGGAAGTATAGTTATTCATTTTTATGCCGTTCACACCTTAAAGCAGTGCTTTCTTCCAAAAGATGAACATTGATCGCAAATTAATTTCTACAGCTAACGTTTAATGTGACGTGAAATAATATGGTATCTGTAATATGGGATATAGAAATATGATTAAAATGTCAAAAAAAAAAAATCTAAATATATAATATTTATATTATAAATATACAAATAATAAATTGCTCCATATTATTCAAGCTGATTAGCCAATTACTTTTTTTTTTTCACACAGAGTTTCACAATATGCAAGTAAATAGTCATTTAGATTAAGTCCTCTTTCATATAATTTGCAAATGACACTATATTGATTATGCGCATTATTTAAGGCATGTTCTCCTGACAGGTGGAAGAGATCCGTGGCTGTATTGAAAAGCTGTCAGAGGATGTAGAACAGGTCAAGAAGCAGCACAGTGCCATCCTAGCAGCACCCAACCCTGATGAAAGTGAGTTCCACCCATCAGCACACAGTTTTATCCAAAATACTGCCCCAGCGTATACACAGCATCTATGAAAAAGCATTCACATTCATTTCAGTGTGTTTTAAAAAATGAAAATTCTGCCTCTAGAATATTCTTGTTTTTCGTGCTGTATGTGACACTTCATCAGTGAGACGTTCAGGCATACAATAAAAAAAAAAAATTTGCACATTTGATGTTTTACCTCCCCCATATCTCCCTCTAGGATCTATCCATTCGGGCACACAAATATAAACCACACAGACACACGTTTGTGAATGCATATCTATATTATCTCAGGGCAAGATGACACATTTTTACATTAGCTTTCAACTTCACCCACGTTTTCATCATTAAATGTGATGCACTGTATATTTGCATTGTCTACTATATCGCTCGCCCTTAAAGGGATAGTTCACCCAAAAATGAAAATTCTGTCATCATTTACTCCCCCTCAAATTTCCAAACCTGTATAAAATTCTTTGTTATGCTGAACATAAAGGAAGATATTTGGAAAAATGTTTGTAACAAACAGATCTCGCCCCCCATTTACTACCATAGTAGGAAAAATAAATATATGGTAGTCAATGGGGGATGAGATCTGCTTTAAAAGCATAAAATCTGACTTGTGTGCTATATTCAAAATCTTTGCATGGAAATTTAAAATCATATAGACTACTTTTTTGAACATTTTATGTACAGAAGGTGAGTAAATGAGGACAGAATTTTTATTTTTTGGAGAACTGTCCCTTTAACACATGTATGACCCCTAAAAAGTTATGCTTGCATATTCGGTCACAATGCAGAAAGATTGTGAGGGGTGCAAATTCGATAAAGAATTTATCGCTTTTTGGAAAGCACCAGCTTCATGACTTCACTGCAGTTGTGTGGTAAGATATATGAGCTCATTGGTGAGCCTATTCAAGCCTTTCTCCAATACCTTGCATTTGCGCCACCCACTCTACAAAAGAGTCGCCACATTGCTCCAAGTGTTTGTTAGACCCAGCCCACACACCTCATAGTGCACCAGCCCACACTGCATCTATAGAGGCTGTTTCTTCAGCTCTGAGTCCTCAAATGTTGCTAAAAAATCCTGCTCACCTCATCTTTCCCCAGCAACAATCTTCAATTACGGCAAATGTCTATGAGTGTTCGAGTCATTCCAGTATTGTCTGTGACTAATATGTGAGGTCATTCTGACAGAGCAGCTCTTTAGTATATGTGCAGTAAGTCAACTGTCAAATCAATGAGGTTACAACATTATTTAATAAAGAAATGCTTTTGTTGGATCAGTTTTTTTACAGGTACTCAAATATTGCTTCTGAATTAACAATGAATAGCAAATAGACCATTTTATAGGTGCAGTGTGTATTTTATTAAATTTTTTTGTTAAAATACTTTTATCTCATTTAACAAGCAGAGACAACCATAAGTCTGTTTATTCATAGGCTATTTTTTGTGAAAAGCAAGTGAAAAGAGTCATTATTTTTGCAATTCCTATTGGTGGCACTAGTGGTGCCGAAAATACATACTTCACCTTTTAATAGTAATCGAACATCAGTTTCAGGGCAGGTTAAATATATAAAATAGATTTGGGGTTATTCGCTAACAAAGAAAGTGCCATAGTACTTCCATGTTTGGATATGTACCATTTAAAATGGAAGTAAATGATGCCCCTGTGAGTGTGATATTGCTTTTATACAACAGTTCAAGAAGGCAATATTGAGTAACTTACATTTTAGGACACAATATTGCCAGTTACTTTTCCTATTTTTCATCACAGACAAAGACTAAATAACACACAGTAGTGGTGTTTTGTGGTTCCTGAATGAATCAGTGTCATTGAACAAATTGTCTGAGTGACTGATTCAGTGATTCGTTCATAAAGAAAGTCACTTGTTTTCATTCCTGATTGAATTAGTGTTTTTAAAGAAATTATTTGAGTTAATGATTTAATGACTCACCCGAAAAGACAGTCACTTGTTTAATTTCTGATTGAATTATTGTTTTTAAACAAATATTTTGAGTGAATAATTCAGTGACTCAGTCTTATAGATGGTCACTTGAAGGCACCATTTGAATGAATGATTCAGTGACTCACTTCTTGCCACCTACAGGTGTAACCATGTAACCTGCAGAAAGAGTAAAAGAAAAATCTGTACACTGTTTAAAAAGTTTAGCATTTAAGTTAAGCATATTTCAGGACTCTTGGAACACTGCTTAGCCAATCAAACTCGAGGCCCAGAACTGTTTAATATTGTAAATAACTTCACACAAACATGTTATTAAAGAATTCTATTATTTTAGTCTCATGTTAACCTGTTTAATATTGGAAGTATTGTGGCTATACTATGCTTATGGCTATATTTTAGAATGTATTTATTGCCTGGCTCTATTTACTTCCATTGTAAGTGCTTTATTGTAACTACACATTTTTCTAAATTATTTTCTGTTGTAACTGACATTATGCCGCAAATGCCATTGACACATCTTATTGAACGCATTGAACCACAAACCCAGAGTGCCCTCTAAAGCTGCCTGGCTTAGTTAAAGAAATCCACAGCCTATGAATGACTCAGCTGCTATAGATGAATCTTTAATAGATGATGTCTCACTGTGTCTGACAGTTTTGGTTCAGTTTCGTACATTTGACTGCATGTGATTCGCTTTGGTTTCAATGCATGGTTTCTTTGTTTCTGTTATGTTGTTGCATGCATATATAAGAACATTATTTTCTTTTTTTCCTGTTCTCTTTTCTTTTGCTTTCCCCCCTGTCTGTTTTCACCACGCTGCATGAAGGATGAAGAGAACCTGTGGAAGTTGAGTGTCTGTCTTGATATCTGTGTCAGTGTGAAACAGAAACCTGAGGAGAGGTGGAGAACATATTTAATAAACCAATTCTTAAAGGAATAGTGCACCCAAAATGAAAATATTGTCATTATTTACTCACGCTCATGTTGTTTCAAGATGTTAGGAAGACTTGCACTCAAAAGTAACAAAAGTACATGCCAATTTATACATCAGGGCTCTAGACTGTGACCAAATGGTCACATTTTGCTACCTTTTTTCCTGCCGGTGTGACTAAATTTTGTTAGAGGTCACATTGGTGCAACCACCACGTTGCCCAACTGATGAGAGCTGCCATTTCTGTTGCACATAATGCATATGAGAAACATCAAATGGCAAATGAAACAAAAGCGGAACGAAACCGTGTTACTCGTTCGAGCTGTGAAACACAGACCATTCAACTCAGACAACAAACAGTGCAACGCAGCGCGATACTGTTACTACACAGCGCTGGGAGATCCAGTGAGAAAGCGGTTGAATTCGCCACAATTAATAACATTGCAGCGAAATCTAGTGGGAAGCATTTCAATTCGGTGAAGTATCCTCTGTTACAAACTACAGGTATCATATCAAACATGAATAAACAAGTTATAGGTTCTCCAGTCCACAACAAAATCACCAACATTCACCATGGATTTAATGTAAGTAAAGCTAACTGTAACCATGCTTGCAGAAATGGTCGAATGTTTTTACATGATTAATTTCAGGGTTCATGCTAACTTTTGAGAGTGAAATTCAAGAACTTTTCAAGGACTTTTTAAAGTGCTACACACTTTTTCCAACACTTCAAAGCTTTAATTTTAATGTTTAAGTTATTTTTATGTGATTTTTAATGTGATTTGTAAAACTAAAAGTTAAAAGATAAAGGAAAACTTTTATTTTAAAAAGACATGAAATTACCGCTATAACCAGTAGATCGCAGCAGAGGAGCACTTATTGGCTTATTAGCCATTTCCACTCCCTAATATATGGAAAAGTAGGAAAAGTCAAAGTCTCATGTAAAACAAAAACTTCTTCAAACTGTTACTGAAAAAGTAAAACAGAAGAGCAACAGAAAGCAAGTAAAGAGTGCTCCTTTTATAATCACTGAAGTTGTCAGTTCAGTATGGTATATTTAATAAGTCTATATAAGTATGTTGAATATTTACATTTTTCCAAAAATCATCATATCACTATACTTTTGCATTAATAAGTGCAGTTACTAATAATATGACATGTTATTATTAACTGCACTTATAAATTCAAAACTACAGTAATATAGTTACCAAACGCTACCAAATCAGGTGCTGGCGCCACCATCTATAGAACTTAGTGGCACCGGTGCCACTGCTCTCAAATGTTAGTCTGGAGCCCTGTTGCCGTGTTCCAAAAAATGACCAAAAAGAATAAATTCAGTAGTCATATGGACTATTATACTGTTATGATGTTTTTTGTCTTTTTGGTTGTGTAAATCACCATCTCCTGTTATTTATGGAAAAGGATGCTCAAACATTCTGCTTAAGATCAACTTTTGAGTTTTGCAAAATTATACAGAGCAAATGACATGGGAGTGAGTATAAGACTTGATAAAATTTCCATTTATGGCTTTAAATGTCTAACTTTAGTTGTTCTCCCTGTATTATTCTCCTTCAGTTTCAGTGTATATAGTGTTGTGTGTGTTTTTGTTATTTATTGAGCTTGTAATGTTATACATACTGCATAACATGTACAGTATAGAAGAATTTAAGGTTTAATTTCGAGGAGTTCAAGGAGAATTCGAGGCCAATGCCCATTTCTCTTTCTTACAGCAGAAGCCTTTGTATTCAATAAATACAAAAATGGAAAGACAGACACTGTCATTTTTCCTTTTCCTTTTATCCAAAATATTCCACTCAGAACATAATGACAGGAATATGATCTCAGTCACTGGCAAGTTCATGGGTGACGTCAGCTTGATCAAGCTAGCGTTTGTGTGTTTAGATCTTTAACCAAGACTGTAATACCATCCCCCTCACCCTCAAGTGATACAGCGTTATTGTGATCTCAGTAACATTTCTGGGTCAGCGCTTCTAGAAGCTAATCCACAACATCTACGTTAGCAGCCCAAGTTCTCCATTAATACACCCCCACCACAAAACCAAAGCATTTCATGGATTTTTTATTATCCTTTTACTGAGGTCACCCTACTTTTACATTACATACTTTTGTATGTGCTACTGTACAAAGCTAAATGTGCAACGTTTATGGAAAAAGACAGCTTGCTAAAAGATGAGCGAATCCCTCTCTTTTAAATTCTGCAGTTGTGACCTTCAGCATAAATGTTAACCTCTGTTGGCTCTACGGGTGACTAATGGTTACCTCTTTGCCCTAGTTCATTAATTCACCCAATCAGCTTAAATGACTAAATTAGCCATCAAAATTATAGCACAGAATGAACTCCTGCCCCCAAAAGTTCTCCATGCTGCCCTGCAGGTGAGTGACGTTAGCAAGTAAAAATGAGCTGTGCATAGTTCACTTAGCTGAGGGGTGATAAATTTGATGGGTAGCATTTTTATACTGCCAATGGTCTGGATTTTATTGCATGTTCAATATATAAACATAAAAGCATTGCTATAAGTGTTAATTTATTTGTTGGAATGTTTTGCTAAATGCATTTAGCAGTAGGCGGTAATATGTGGCCAAAAAAACAATAACAACAAAAAAAAACCTGCAGAAATTACATAATGTTTTTTTTAAGCAGACATCAACAAACACCATATGCTACACAGAATTCAGGTTCATGTAATTTATATAGCTATCATAAATTACTAGTAAATTCATATTAGATAAACATTAGCTAATAAAAGATCATAAAAGTCGGTAATTAATTGGCCGAGCCAGACCTGTAGAGCTTTTTCATATTTTATGAGGATATTTTGAGAAAAAAAAATTCTGCAGAATTGTGTGAATTTGTGAAACATATTTAATAAACAAACATGCAGGGGTAGATTTTGTAGAACTGTATGAATGAAAATTTTGCAGAAATCCTAAACCTCATGTTTCTGATGCAACAGGCCTGCTTTAGCAAATATGCGGCAACTGCTAACTGATACAAATAAAATCCCATTTAAGAGCTATTAAAGTGCTGGTTAGATGTCATGTTAAACAGTGGGTGTGACAAGAAACATTCTCATCGGTCAAATCGATCTCTCGACCACATGAGAAAAAAAAGCTGACATTAGACAACGGCTTGTTTAGAACAGGAAAGAGCAGGACCGCATTTAGCTGTCTGTAAGGACAACAATAGTGTAGCGGTGTGCAAATATTGTGATGCAAACTCAGTGACAGGAGATACATTACACTTTTGTTTAATCGATGGACAGGGGAACTGGCCACACCCTGACTACAGCAATTTAACAGACATGAGTGACTAAACAGATCATTTGTTTTACAGGACAGCATTGCTTTTTACACTGTTTTGTTTGTCATGTGCTTTTTTTAAAATAAAAGTGATTTAAATGTTTTTAAATGGCACATTACCAATATTTATGAATCACTTTTAAATAGTTTTAATTTATTTTTAATTAGTTTAAATAATTTCTACTATTTGAAAGTTTGTAATTCTCTGATAAAGGGAATATGGTTTAAATGCAGATGTTCAGATTTTTCTAAATGCTTGAAAAGTCATTTTTCATATACAAATATATTAAGGATATTACAAAAATATGTTCCAGCATACTGAATTTGGTCAACCCAACATGCAAATCAAAATAATACCCAATTGCCAAAAGCTAACAATCAATTAACTTAAATAAAGAGATAATATTTTGAGGAAAATAGAGAAATTCTGGCAAATTTAACCTTTCAACACTCCTAAAAATGAGGAAAAAGTAATTAAGGACACACAATTAAAAAGTTTAAAGCCATTATGAGCTATCATTTAAAAGCAAAAAAACAAAAAAAACAATCATCCTCGGGCACAGAAAAGTTCTCCTAATTGAAGAATCACCCGTACATACTATGAAACGACAATCAAAGTGATGAATTACTGTTCACAACGTATAGACGTATAATTTATCACCCTTCTCCCACCCGCCGCCCACTGTCCATCCCCTGAAAGTGATCAGCAGGAGTCACAATATTGATGGCCAGGAGGAGACGCTGAGAGATTTAAAGTGTGGGGCTTGTATAAATTCTCAACCCGGCTTATTAAACCCTATTTATTGATAAGTTGTGTATATGTGTTTTAATTATGCCATCACATGGATTGAATTATTGAACCAGCATTTATTGGCATAGGGCATGATTTGGCAAACGAGATCTGCTACGCTGCTGAGGAAATACGAGAATTTTTTCAGCTTAGTTAAAATAACATACATAAAGACATGTTGCTGCAAGAATATATTAAAACCCCCGTAGCAGATTTCTACAGGTGGCACTAGGGAGGAGGAGGGGTAAACAAAAGTTTTTATAATCGCGCAGCAGGGCGATCGCAGGCTTGGGTACGAAATATATGGTCACATGGATTAGGAAGTACATCTAGTTGGCCAATGTCATAACGTTATAGGAACCAATCAGTGCTCGGTTAGAGTCATGACTGAACTATGTATATATATGTTATGCGTAACACATAAGTACATATTTAAATACAAAATTTGAGACTAAAATCTCAGACAGTCAGTGTACACATATATTATGATAAATATTTCAGAATGAATTTGCAAGTGCATTATTCCTCCTAAATAATCCCTGGTGATAAAGTGATATTGGCATTACTCGTAGAGGAAGAAATGTCATGGTCATCAAACTCTCATGGCTTGAGAAATGAGAGAAAGCAGCGAGGGATTGGATTAGTCAGAGTTAAGGAGAGTGTGTAGGTGGGAGTTGAAAAGGCTGAGGTGGTGTCCAGGGAGTGAATGGCACTGCAGTAACTATCAATCAACATATGACTGCAGCCTGCAGTCTGTACACACATCCACCGCTTAACCAGAGTGCTCATTTTTCACTTTAAAGAACAAGAACATTATATGGCCTGAGATATTTTCAAAGGTTACAGTCTTAAAAACTAATATACACTACACTGCAAAAATTTGGATTGTTAATCTGTATTTTGGTCAAGTTCTCCAGTAAAAAAAATGGATTATGAAAGATAAGAATATAAGAAAAGTTAAAGATGTATTTCATATAATACATCTTGAACTTCTTCTTTTTTTAGCATTTAAGCAAAAAAAAAATTGTTTGTTAGAAAAAGTCTATCTATCTATCTATCTATCTATCTATCTATCTATCTATCTATCTATCTATCTATCTATCTATCTATCTATATCTGTCTGTCTGTCTATCGTAATGCAGTATGTTGTCACAAGACTTTGTACCCTATATATAATGCAACCAGTGCTCATTAACAATGAAAACTCAACCTTATATGCATTTAAACAACTTTTCTTTTGTATTTCCTTGTGTTTTTGCTCTGCAGAGACCAAGCAGGAGTTGGAGGACCTCACAGCTGACATTAAGAAGACAGCCAATAAAGTGCGCTCTAAATTAAAAGGTACACTGTAAGAAATGATTCTGTGGTCATGTAGATTTGAATTAATGTTTTTGGTTAAAATGTATTC
Organism: Anabarilius grahami; assembly: GCA_003731715.1. NCBI lineage: Eukaryota > Metazoa > Chordata > Actinopteri > Cypriniformes > Xenocyprididae > Anabarilius > Anabarilius grahami. The sequence continues at coordinate 1,185,874 of RJVU01042532.1, forward strand.
AATATAATTGTGTTTATGATTTTGAGGCAAATATTTAATTAAATTTCAAATAAAAATGGTTGGAATAAAATCTACCCATTGTAGTTAAATAAAACTTAAGCATTATATTTACCTAATCCCAAATGGAGAGAATATTGAGTGAATTCAAATTAATGTAATCAGGCAATTTTTAATTGAAAAACACTTCCTGTCAAAGTGCGCCTTTTTTATGCAGCTGGCCTACAAGACATTTGAAGAGAGTAACATTAGGCTACAGACAGTGAACGTTTGTTTTCTTCTACATTGCTCATCTTGCAAAATTTAACTGGTTGACTTTAGGTAAGAAAACTTATTTTGTTATCACTGGGCTAGTAAGAAGAACGCATGTACACAGCNTTTTTGCTCTGCAGAGACCAAGCAGGAGTTGGAGGACCTCACAGCTGACATTAAGAAGACAGCCAATAAAGTGCGCTCTAAATTAAAAGGTATAAGAAACAGAAATTTTAACTTTATTAGCACTTTTATATTTCTGTATGATTGTTTTATCGTGTATTTTATGTAAAACATTAAAAACTATTATCCTGCTCTCTCTATATAAATAATGAAACAGATCTGAGATCAGCTTGAGATGGTGAACATTCTTGCAATGTTCTTCAACTCTTTGAATTTAGCGTGAGAAAATAAGAAAAGTCTATTTGCAAGTATACATGAAGTTTAGTCCTCTAAAAGCTCCTAAAACCTTCTTCATCACGTAGGCAAAGCTAATTTGGACTCAATCTTTGATTCAAAAGGCAGCCACCTGAGGCGAAGGGAGTTGAGCAATAGAAAGTTCTTAACAAGTAGGAGTTTCAACTAATCTCTTTTGAAGTGTTCTCCTTCTGAAGTCGCTCAGGAAAAGACAAAAAGTTGCACTCCACCCCAAGAACAAGATAACATTTTTCAGTAACTAATACAATATAAGTAATTAAATTAATTGAAAATTATTTTATTCCCCCTACACCTAGAGGGAGGTATCAGTTAGCATTCTCATTCATCTCAATGGCAGTTGATCGACCAAAAGTACATGACCTGCATCCTGCCAGCTTTGTTTTCAGACATTTTTTAGAGCCAATCACCTGAGCCTTGAATGCCATGTGATTAATCTCTTTGGAAACCACAAGAAAATTACTTCATGACAACATTAGTTGGCTGATGGCAACACAAACCCTTCACTAGTGACTATTCTTTATATTTATTTTTTTTATAATAAATATTATTCTATTTTTACTATTTGCATAACATTATATTATATTTATATATAATATATTAAATGTATTCACCTTATTTTTCAGGTAAGTGTGGGCGCAGCCATTTGTAATTTTATTGTGTCTGGCTTCTGGTGTCATTCGCTTCCAGTTATTTTTAGCTGTACAAAACAGCTTGTTATGCTGCTTGATATTGCAAACTGGTATTTCTTACCATATTTTTTTAATGTATTGTCTTAATTATAAACATGCTGGTTTGTAGAGCAAATAGTTTTACTTTACACTTTGATATTCTTCTTGTCATTTCCTTATAGTGGCTAATAATTCAGAAGTCTTGCACATTCACAGAAAACACCTTACTTCTGCGTATATACACATATATATATATATATATATATACACTGATCAGGCATAACATTATGACCACTGACAGGTGAAGTGAATAACACTGATTATCTCATCATATTCATCACGGCACCTGTTAGTGGGTGGGATATATTAGGCAGCAAGTGACCATTTTGTCCTCAAAGTTGATGTGTTAGAAGCAGGAAAAATGGGCAAGCGTGAGGATTTGAGCGAGTTTGACAAGGGCCAAATTGTGATGACTAGACGACTGGGTCAGAGCATATCCAAAACTGCAGCTCTTGTGGGGTGTTCCCGGTCTGCAGTGGTCAGTATCTATCAAAAGTGCTCCAAGGAAGGAACAGTGGTAAACCTGCGACAGGGTCATGGGCCAAGGCTCATTGATGCACGTGGGGAGCGAAGGCTGGCCCATGTGGTCCGATCCAACAGACGAGCTACTGTTGCTCAAATTGCTCAAGAAGTTAATGCTGGTTCTGATAGAAAGGTGTCAGAACACACAGTGCATCGCAGTTTGTTGCGAATCGGGCTGCATAGCTGCAGACCAGTCAGGGTGCCCATGCTGACCCCTGTCCACCGCCGAAAGCGTCAACAGTGGGACAGGAGCATCAGAACTGGATTACGGAGCAATGGAAGAAGGTGGCCTGGTCTGATGAATCACGTTTTCTTTTACATCACGTGGATGGCCAGGTACGTGTGTGTCGCTTACCTGGGGAACACATGGCAGACCATGTACAGATGCCAGAGCACATCTTCAGTGTAGTGTAGTCCATGCCTCGACGGATCAGGGCTGATTTGGCAGCAAAAAGGTGGTCATAATGTTATGTCTGATCGGTGTGTGTGTGTATATGTATATATATATTTGTTTTTTTGCAACTGTATCTTTAAAACTTCTATATGCAAGTAGCCTACAGTGACAGTCCTTCTGATAGCTACTTCATCTACACTCTCGTTGATGTAGCCAGTGACACATGGTGCACCCATCTCCATTAAAACTGAATGGAGTGTGAATCCCATTGACTCCTGAAGTGGACAGTGAGATCTATTGTCCTTCTGAGATTAAGGGACTTGTTATTACTCTGGGACTACTTTGTCTGACACCTAGTGTGTATGCACTTTCATTGTAACAGTTCAGTCCGCCAATTACTTTTTCTTGTTGTAGTTGCAGTGCCACCTCAGTAACTGTTGTAACCAGGTAACCAGGGTGAGACAGCTGCTATAAGAAATGTCAATCATTAGAATATGTTGAAGAGGCAATATTTCTCATGCTCACTGCATGTGCATGGGTTTGCTGTTTTACTACAATTTCTTATATTCAGTTTATTTCTCTATTCCACAGCAATCGAACAAAGTATCGAGCAAGAGGAGGGGTTGAACAGATCATCTGCAGATTTGCGGATCCGCAAGACACAGGTATGAAAATAATGAGAAATATTGACATTATTTACTATCTTTATTCTCCTAATGATAATCATTGTCAATCTATTGAGTTAAATCAATGTAATGTGTAAAATACTTATCACAAAAGAGTCAAGGAACTTGACAAAGAAGTACTTATTATTAATTTATTATTGTTAGTTTAGTTTTCCATTGTCAATCAACGTCACAACTTCTTAATTATTATATTTAATATTCAATTAATAATCTCAGAATAATACTTTTACTGTTGAACCTTTTTAAATGTAAGTGTTACAAGCTATTAGACTTATCATTTGTTATGAATAATTTCATGTTTTGTTTTGTGTCCATCGAGTTCCACATAAACATGAATAAGCCTATATATAAAAATACATGGATTGCGTCTTTCACTTGGGAATAAGGTCATAGGAAGTGCTCAGGGGATATTCAAGACTTTCAAAGCTTTTTGTTAATATGTTAAATAGTTTCTCTAAAATGGAAGCAATATTCAGCAAAACAGTAACAAATCTGACATTCAGGGTGTCCAGTGTGCTCAGAGACAGACATACTTCCTGTGACCTCTGCCCTCCCACTGAGCAGCTCTGTCAAACACCCTCCTTAGTGCCATCTGCTGTTCAAAAACAGAATGTGCGCAGTAATATCTCAAACTGCAGCAAAAGCAGGGGCCGATTTCACAATGATCACACTTAGCCCACAATATTATTATCTCGAGCCGCCTATTGTCAGCGCATGTATTCACATCCTGATGTGCAGCCTCTACCTTTATCCCACAGCATTCCACGCTGTCACGCAAGTTTGTGGAGGTGATGACGGAGTACAACACCACGCAGTCCAAATATAGGGACCGCTGCAAGGACCGCATTCAGAGACAACTGGAAATTAGTGAGTTCTGCTAGCACATACAAAGACACACACCCACCCACACGCAAAAGTTGAGAAACATCCTCCACATAACTGGAATGCACAGTTACATTTTAACTACAAATCTTACTAAGTGAAGTGACAGACTGTACGGCTGTACGGCATGTTACTGGATCAAAACCATGACCTGTGAGCCATATTCTACGAGTTGATTTAATACAGGAACACAAATCTCATCAAAATACCTAGGATGCAACATAATGATACCATGTACTTCTAATATCTTTAATTAGCTGGCAGAACAACTACCAATGAGGAGCTGGAAGACATGTTGGAGAGCGGGAAACTTGCTATCTTCACTGATGATGTAAGTTTAATAGTCGGCAATCAATGACAAACTAATTTTACTATGACTTCATGATTTCAGGACCAATTCCACTTTAAAATGTAATATTACTAAGATCCAGTCACAAATAGTAGCCTGAGCCCTTACTGTACGGAATGTGCACATTTGGCGCTTTAACTGTTGGGTAATAGTCCACTGAAAAGTGGGCTTCGCAAAAGTGCAAGGCAGTCCTAAAGAAAACTAAAATGGTAAATGAGACATGCTACACTCATACACTTCCCAGACATGCTAGGGAGCCCACATCATGTGTGCTATTTGGGACAGGAACTATGAATTGGGTTTCCATGGAAGCATATTCACAATTTGTTGACTGTTTCACCCAATCTAAGTGCAAAAAATCTATATGTCCCAATGTATGTTTAGTAATAGTAACTTGATCTGCTGCCATGAACTTTTTCTCATATTCTCTGTTTAACAGATCAAAATGGACTCCCAGATGACCAAGCAGGCACTAAATGAGATTGAGACCCGACACACTGAGATCATCAAGTTGGAGAACAGCATCCGTGAGCTCCATGACATGTTTGTGGACATGGCCATGCTGGTGGAGAGTCAGGTACAACCAAGAGTCCAACATTTCTTCAGAGCAAAAATGCTCCAAATACTATTTGAACAAATGCTAGTCCCTTTCACAAGGCTGTTAGTAAAGTATATAAAGGATTGTCGATTTATGAAATTTTGCCATTCAAGTCTGGAAGCAATTAAAGGAATAGTTCAGGCAAAATGAAAACTCTATGGGGCGGTTTCCCGGACAGGGTTTAAATTAAGCCAGGGTAGGCCTTAATCTAGAATAGTTAATCGTGGCTTAAAAAATGGCTTTCTGAAACACAGATTAAGTACAGATTACTAAAACCTGGACTATGGAGTCCTGAATTAAAATAAACTAGATTAATTTAAAACCAACTGTGCTATTCTGAATTAGCATGAGAGAGGTTGCTTATAAAACATGGAATGAACCAAGAAAAGCTTAAAATTGCGTGGAACTGAGAAGCAAATCCAAGGAAAACAATGGCAGCAGAAAAAGACTGCAATCTCAAAAAAAAAAAACTCTTTACTAAACAAGAGACAGCTCTTTTAAAGCAAGCAAAATACATCAGCTGTGAAAAAAAAAAAGAAATGCCTGGAAATCTGTTTGTAATTAATTCTATTTAAAAAGATGAATTATATATATATATATAATAATCCTATGATTATTAATGCTTTTGTTTTGTCTTTACATAGCAACAAACTAAACACAACTATTTACACATGTGATAATCAGTGTTGACAGTCTATAAATGATACTTGTTTTTATCCAAAGCACTATCATTGGGGTTGCTTCATTATATAAAAAAGGCAATTCTTGTTAGCAGGTCCTTAACCCAAGCACAAGCTTAACACTTCACCACAACGGTAATCTCCAAAAAAAACACTAACATATCAAAAACTTTTACATAATAGAACATTAAACCGTAAGAAGTCTCTCCATATTCTCATCTTTCTAAAAAAATGCATAAAATAACACTTTTTTAACATTTACTCTCCCAATTCAGCCCGGTGCAAAGCATGATGGGAAGTGAAAGTCCTGTTTGATTGGGTTACTTGACTGAAACATGTTATTTCAAAATGAAAACATCAGGTGAGTTGTAGTAACCAGTCAATTTAAGTAACTCAATTTAACATGATACAATCACATTTGAACCAAATTTGTTTGGTGTTAAATCAAAATAAATTGTTTAAATAAAGTGAACAGCATAAAAAAAAAAAA
>RJVU01042532.1:1192120-1204929 GCA_003731715.1 Anabarilius grahami
AGAGAAAGCAGATTTCTGTTAATCTGGTTTAAAGGGCCATTTTATTCTAGGACTAGGCTTAATCTCTGTCTGGGAAACCACCCCTATATTTGTTAAACCTTATGTCATTACAAACCTGCAAGAAGTGTCATTTAAAGGGATAGTTCCCCCAAAATATTCTCATTTACTCACCCTCAAGTTGTTCTAAACCTGTATGAATTTTTTTTCTTTTGCTGAACACAAAAGAAGATATTTTGAAGAATGTTGTTTAACCAAACAGTTGATGGGCCCCATTGACTTCCATAGTAATTGTCCAAAAGTAATATGGAAGTCAATGGGGCCCCACTTTTTGGTAACCCATATTCTTCAAAATTCTTTTAATTTTTTGGGTGAATTACCTCTTTAATTATTATTTATATACTATTTTATTTATATAGTATTTATTTTAGTTAGTTGCCAACAATGCCAAGGAATAATTTGAAATTTTCATTTAAGCTTTTCCACCTTATATATTAATATTTTATTTTATACCAGCTTTATTTCAATTAACGAAAAAAAAATTAAATAGTACAATTCATAATGGCCACATCTGTCAGGCTTGGCCGATCACTGATGCACCATTTTATATTCTGGATGTAAACATGGGCTGGACGAAAACTAGACTTCCAAGTGCTTTGCGCTACAAAGTGATGCTCACTTTCAAATGTAGTTCACAGATAGCCATTTATATATATATTTCCACACAACCAAGGACAATGGAAATTGCTATAGAATGCCATCATGTTAAGGTACAAGGACAGTCCCCATGGATCAACCTGGGGTTAAGGCCTTTGCTCAAAGGGCTAAGGGTGCACTCAGTCATTACAGCTTGTGGGGTTCGAAATCAGGCTGCATAAAGCGTAACTTTCAAGTCTTCTGTTTTTTTGCATTTGATACAGTGATTTTTGTGTGTGTATGTAGATATTGTGAAGAAGTTGCTTGTTTGAAGTGCCTATTTTTGTCATTCACAGGGAGAGATGATTGACAGAATTGAGTATAACGTGGAACACTCTGTGGACTATGTAGAGAGAGCAGTTTCTGACACCAAGAAGGCTGTCAAATACCAGAGTCAGGCACGCAAGGTAAAAACACTATCAGCTGCTACACCTGACGTCTTTCAATATTATGCCTTTTGTGTACAATGATTCACGCATTCTAGAGAACATAGGCTCAGTCCTAAGCTGTCATGTACAAAAACCAGTAAAAGAAGAGCATTTTGAAATGATTCCTAAACCACTTAAACCATCCAAAGAAAAACTATATTGCTCCTTTAGCACTCATTGGCTCTTCAACAGATGCTGTCTGCTCCCAGCTTTTTTGCTGCAGTTTTGCTGGCTAACGTCCATTGCAGTGGTCTAAAGGCAGCAGACTCTTGGTGGTATGCCACCTACTTCTATGCTTTCTGATGAGTCAAATTGCAGATCTGGTGAAACATAATCTTTACATTTATTCACTTACCAGACCTTCAGAAATGCCAGGTGAAGAATTGTCAATGATTGATTGATCTACAGTTATTTGCAGCTAATAATGAAATCAATTAAGGAGAGTAATTAAATAAACAAATGATAAAATCATTGAGATTAAACCATGCACGTTGGAGCTTTCATTGATAATATAAATGCAACTTCTGAGACAAGGGGTCGCAAATCCCCAGCCAGCTACTGCGGGGCAAATTTGATTGGCAATAAGAGCCTGCAGTTATTGTAAATAAATATTTTTGGTTTTTGAAAGCCCATGAATTTCATCAAACCAGGGTAGCACACCGCATCTGGAAATCCTGTTTGACCTATTACAGTATGGCATACAGTAACACTTCCAATTTGAAAGCAAATTAAAGAAACACATTAAGAGTAGGTTAAATTGTCAGTATGTACTGTAAATCCAGGTTGTAAGCTTTAAAAATGAACACTTGCTTTGTGTTTGTCAATCAAGTAGTTAATATTTGGTGATTAATTTATTTATTTGGTGATTCATTTTTTTTCACATCATATTTGAATGGAACTTTTGTGTCTTGGTATTGGCTATTTTAACGCCCCAAATTGGTCCATAAAAAAAGAAATAAAGATAGCTTGGTTCTGGTACATGTCAGTCAGATGATCACTATAAGAAGCTTCAAAGTAAATGTTCCTTGCTTCAAACTTACATGTGCACTGTAAAAAAATCAAAAGTTGAGAAAACAAACTTCAGCAGATTTTTGAGTTTTCTCAACTTGTTTTTGTAGGAGATTTGACTTTTCTCAACTTTTTGTTGTATAAACTGAATACAACAAGTTGAGAAAACTCAAAAATCTGCTGAAGTTTGTTGCCTAAAACTTTTAAGTTTTCTCAACTTTAGATTTTTCACAGTGTGGTTTTCCATCTGCATGTCCAACCAAGCAACAGTATTTTCATTTAGTTAATTCTGTTTTGCATTAGTCTCTTGGCACAATATAATAGTTACAGCTTCCCTCCATGACATCATCACATTCAGCACAAGTTTCCTTTTGAGATTTCAAAGTTTAGAATGATGTTAGCACTGTATTTAGCCTTTACAGTTACACAATATCTAATCACCACCTTCTCAAATGCAGTCAGTATTCAAAGAGCCAATGTCCCAGAGTGGGTCCTTTCATCAATAATTTAATTAACTTTTAATTAATTTAATGATTTATTTTGGTAATGGTTTAATTGTTCATGGTTTCATTTAATGATTTGAAGTGTGGTTAAGATGAGGTGATGCTGCTGACTGTGTACTACTACGCAATCGAGTAATAGAGTAGCTAGATGAACAAACCAAATGATTGTTGATCTGTTGGATGTTTAATTGCACATCTTTCTTTCTTTCTCCTTCTTTTTTGCCCTCTGCAGAAGAAGATCATGATCATCATCTGCTGTGTAATACTGGGAGTGGTTTTGGCGTCCACTATCGGAGGAACCCTGGGCTTCTAAACGACATGAAGAAAGACAAACACTTGGAAAGCTGAGTGTTTTATCAACTTAAACACGAGATAAGGAAACTGTCATAAAACAGGGGTTAGGTAGGGTTAAAAATCGAATATTCAAAAATCAAACAATCAAAAAATAAATAAATAAATAAAAAGGAGATGTTACGTACTAGCTGATTTAAATATATACAAAAGTGGGTTCAAATACACATAATATTTACAAACTGTACATGTAAATGTATTGAACATAAAAGCAGCACATGGGTTACTACCTGTAAAGGAATAAAACTCAACTTTTGTTTTTATTTTATTTTTTTAGCGTTGCTTTCTTTTTTGGGGGGGCCTCCAGGACAGTGCCAGCAACTGCTAAATTGTTTTACGTTCCGGCAGAACATGGTGTTTGGCAAACCATACTAGCATTACGAATAATAACCAACTGACTGCATAGATGTTATAGACAGTAGTACTAGTCCGATTTCAATGGCCTAGCGTTCAGAGTGGTTGCTTGCATTCAGATGAAATCTCATTTATTACCTTGTTAGCTCATTACCGATGGAGTGCTGTAGATTAAAAGCACCGTCAACCTCATAGCTGAATTTCTGTCTTAACAGTTTTACTGTGGTAAGGGTTATGGTTAACCCCAACCGTAAACAAACGAAGAAAAAAAGAAGCACACATCATTGCGAATTGTGAGAGGAAGTGATATCACCAAGTTTGTACATAAAGATGATTTTCTTTTGACTTCATTTGCTGTACACTGGTAGGCAGTGAAGGAACGGACATTTCATTTTAGCACGTATAGAAAGCTGGGATCGATAGGGTGGCATTGCGCAAACTGTTGAACTATGCAGTTTTGATAGTGATTTGCCCCTGCTTTTTGAATTAATTCATGACAACCTATGGAATGACTCTAAAAGAGACAAAATTTTATTTGTCTACGCCGAAGATTTCTTAGTGTGAACATTTTGAGAAAAGAAAATGTCAATACTTGAAGCAATGCCTACCCTAAATATTATCTTTCGGAGGGTGGTTAGGTCTGCTGAAATTAATATTCCTTATTTTTCGGTTAATAGTTAGTTTTGCATTTTTTATTTGCCTTGTTTAATGAATTGCAAATATATTTTATGTTATAATATAAAGGATAGGCTTGAACAGGACCGTTTTGGTATTAAAGGATCGATTTGGGAGTTTGACGTTTTTCACCTTGGTGCTAGTTAATGAAGAGACCCTAATAAAAATAACTACTAGGACATGATAGTTGGATCCTTATTAAATTCTACATATCTGAAACAATGATACGAGCTCTTGATGAGCTACCTGACTAAATATTTTCCTGTAGATGCATTCTTCAGTTCTGTTGAAGAAACTTGTAGGATACTTATTATGCAGCGACTAAATATAAAGAAATTTTCACAAACTTTATATGAAAAAACTCAAATCCAGCTCTGAACGCCCAGAGAGACAGCATCTTGTCAAGATAATGCTAGCTTAGAATAAGACGCTTTGATTTTGTCCAAAGATTTTTTTATTTTTTTTTAAACACAAATCAAACAGCTGTATCATTAATTCGTTGCATCCTTTTCTTTGCGGACAGAAAGTGCCAGCTTGGTTAATTATGTACTGCATGCTTTAAATTCAAGGGCTAAAATTCAAAACCAAACTTTAGCTCTGTTTTTTTGCTTTTGTTGATACAGAATCCCTCTTGGCTTGACTTAGAACGCCCTCACCCTCATGTTCATGACGTTACAGAACATGTACCAACTCTGAAAGTGCACTCCTTTTCTCAATACGGACTTCATTTTCCATGTACTGCTTATCATAGAATATATAACAGGAGCCCCCCCACCCCGTCCCGCCACCCCTTTACCTACCTAAAGCAAAGTAGTAGGGAACAGGAAAGATTTTGGGGATATATACTGTACACATTTTTTTGGAAAGCCTGAGGCAGAGGGCCGGGACTATTTTGCTTTTATCATTCCAGTAACGTCCAGCATGTTTTCTTTGAAACTTCTGTGTATTTAGTGTCGAATCACTTACATGTATGGTAAAATGAGGTAAATATGTATGTCGGTGTTGTTTTTTAGTAGACGATATAGCTGGAAGGCCCTTATTTGTTAACGCATGCAACTTTCGCTTTGTTAGTTTGCATGGCTCTCGATCATGTGTGCACTTTACAATCACAGAAAACAATGTCTTATGCCACCACATTTTTTGGGTTAACCGTTTTCCGTTTTGTTAATATGTTTATTTGTTTTTTTTGTTTTTTTAATGATTATTTATTATGAATCTCTAAGGGTTGGATGGGGGGATTGACTTCATTTAATATTTCTCCTGCCTATTTCATCATGACCCTGACAATGCTGGAGTTTTACCGTGGTCCCCATGAATGTGTTCCCTGTGGATGTGCACATGAATACAAAATCTGTTTGTTGTCAGGTATTTTGTTCCTAAACCACGGCCATAGTGTAAAACGACGTATTTCCCCCCCTCCTCGCCCTCTGGAAACACTCTGGGTACTAATAATTTTTGAGCATCTTCTTCATTTCCCCTTCCCCTTATGTACTCCCAAACTTGATTGTTGTGCTTAACTGGTGATGATATGTGAATTCTTTCGTAAGACTATTCTTTATTGTGAGTCGTGTGCTGCGGTGTCGAATTGTGCAACTCAAAAGGCCATGTATGCGTGCCCTGTCCCTTCGGCATATTTTCCTTTTTTACGTACACGTTGCTGTATAAGTGAGCATGAGCATTTGTGTGTGTGGATGTGTGTGTGTGCTCGTTTGCTGTTGGAGCCCTCGGTTGCACCGCAACGCTAACCGGCGTCGGGCGCAAGCGGCTTCTCTGGTCTGCAGGTCTATGGTATGCAGCTCTAGCGCTCCAGTTTTGTGCCGACTTCCTTCAAATGTTAAGAAAAGTAATAAGACTAAAAAGCCAAAGCGTTATGCGAGTACAGAGCACAATGTTACAGTCAAGTGTATTGTGTAGTCCTCCCCGCCCGTAAATCTTGTGAACTATCTTGCGTATACATTTACTATGTTTTCAATTCCACAAGGTTCTCGTTATAAAGGTTTTATTTATTTATTTATTTATATTCATTCTGAACAATATGTATAATGTATACTACACAAGCCTGTTCGTTTTAAAGCACTTTCTCCAAAAACAGCTACGTACAAAACAAATATGTTGTGTGTACTGTATGTTGTTTTTTCTTTCTCCCCTCAATGATGCTGTTTATGTTGCCATTTACCCCTTGTTCAGCTCACTTGCATTGCTTCCTCTGTGCTGGCAATACATTAGACGTAGACATTAGATCAGCTCTGGTTAAAAGAAAATGAAATAAAAAAAAACTGTAAACTAACATGGGCACAGATCTGGATGAAAGTTTTCTCAGTTGTCTTATTTTCATTTTTCAACACTGTTTTTGGATGTTCGTCACACAGACACTGATATGACCAGACAGCACTGGCATAACACAGCACATTGAGAAGGCATTTTGTAAATGAGTGAAAATTACAAACTACTTATATATATATATATAAAAAAAAACAATGTACCTTTTAGAGTTTAACTGCATAATAGTCTTTTTGGTTGGGGTTGTTGAGTGCCTCATCACTGCAGGTGAAGAAAAAACCCTTACGCCCAATCTGCACGGCGAGCGAACAGTGATGCAACAAAGCTAGAACGCTCCCGCCTAGAATGATCAACGAAGCCGTCTCAGCTACGTAGACTGCTTTGTGTATTGTAATCCTCGCTGCTTAGTTTCTACGTGTGCTTTAGCTGTCTTGGAGATGCATCGCACCTGACTGACAGCTCTCAAAGACTTTGACGTTAACGGATATGACTTCTTGGTCCACGGCTAATGAGCACCCAAGACCTGCGATCGTGATTTTTCTCAACAGCCCCAGCCATGATCCTCCTTAATTTCATCCCCTTTTGTGTCATTCCTTTGATGTATATTCCCATTAAACTTTATACCAGTATTCTTGTTTCAGTGTTAGATTTAGAACGAGGAAACGGTTTGTGGAGATGGTGCTCAAACTGTGATTTCAGCAAAATGATCATCAATTACTGAGGGTGGCCTGTAATGATGTGATGAAAACACTATTCTAATTAGAACGGGAAGATGACTGGATAAGGATGACATAATTGAATTATACCATTATCAAATGTGATGAATTATATAACTACAATGATTTAAAAATCCCGAGAAGTTGTGTTATATTAGTAGTAATATTGAATGCTCGCGATTTTGTCAATCTGAACTGAATCTTTGTCTTGTAATTATTGTAAATATTTCAAAGAGAGAAAAAATGATTTGCATGTCCATGTATAAAACAACTAAAATAGTTCCTGTCAAAGTTGTGAGGTTGATTGATTTTCTCGTTCTTTGCCCTGGTCGCATTGCTTTGCTACTGACCACTCGCTTGTCTTAAAGCAGTGATGTCAAGGGTACTCTATAACGAAGAAAAGTGGAACAACACTTTAACATCAGAATCAATACAATATGTTGTGTTACCTCAGAGAGCCGTTAGCGGATCAACTCTGGGGGAAAAAAGTGCTTCCATCGATTGGTCTACAGGTCAAATGCACACCATCTGTAGCTTCCATGCAACTCGACTGCTTTTCTTACAGAGGTCCACCATATTGGCAATGTCAAATTTAGAACAAATAGTGGCATTTTTGTGCATTTCGTGGTATGTTTGGACGCTTTCACAATCGGTGTCGGTTAGAAAACCTTGCGTGAATAGACTGTAGCATGGCTGAAGCTCAAAAACCAAACGTAACACGGGATGAGCTCTGGTCTTATACGAAGAGCACAGTTCTTGGGATTTAGAGGTTTTCTTTAAAAGTACAGTAGGAAACAATAATGCTCAAAGCAAACAGAAAAACACTCATCTGTGCAATACAAAGAAAAGGGCTTTCTCACACACACATTTGAAAGCACTGAAGAACGCCGACTTCAATATTATTGTGGGAGTTGAGGGAAACAACAGCCACTAACTGTGGTTCCAGCCGTCGTTTTATGTGTCGCCAACCGTCTTCTCACCCCACTAGGATCTAAGTTGAACGTGCATTCAGGGCAGAAACCACAATGAGATGGGCACCAAGGATGGGAAGGAAGAAATTAAATCGATTTCTGCAACTTTGACTGGAATTGCAACTTCTGTCTTTTATTTTCTGTGTGTGTATGTGTGTACTGTATTGTAAAAAAAGGAAAAAGATACAAACAAACAAACAACCTAACTGTCCCTCTCTCTCCCCTCTCTCTTGTAATACTGTTTGCTGTTCTGTTTGGTTAGTGTGGCGTACCAGTATCCCTCTCCTCCCCTAAACCCTTTGCTATCTTCCTCCCTTCTCTCACAATCTCTCTCTCTCCCTCTTTTCTCCATGGATCTTTAAGATGAGAACTCTATGCAGATGCTGTCTTTTATAAGTGTGTCAAAATTTTAAGTTGAAATGAAAAATGAAAAAAGAAAAACCCCAACAAACAGATATTATGAACTGAAACAAAAAATAAAGAAAAACGATTGTCCAGTGTACAACTGCTGTAGTTGTCTTCCCTATATTTACTCCTTTCTCAGATCATGGGCAGGGGTGGGGGAAGTCAATAACATGACAAAAGAAGCTTGTATATGCAAACATATATATTGACTTTTGTTTTACAGTGTTTTTGAAGCTAACTTTCAGGCTGCACTGCCTGGTGCGCCATCATTCTGGATTTAGATGTTTTTGCCAACTTTGTGGGTAAAATAAAAATAGTTGGTGTTTCAAGCACTGCACTGGTAGAACAAAAATGGTATAGAAATCATTTTCACTCAAAAATTGTTAGTAAAACAGAAACAAACACATTGAATTAAACATGAAAATTTGAAGTAGAAAGACTGAAATAGTATTTTCTTGTAAAACCTACTCTAACAATCTTTTTACTGGCATAGTCGAAATAAAAACTAAAATCAATAAAGAGATTTTGATCAGAACGGCCACTGTGGTAGCAGCATCAGGTTTGAGCCTCACATTAATTTCTTCCCTTAATTATATATAAAAAATGTTGTAATTTGTGAATTGTGTAAATTAGGGCTGTGTATCACCAACAATGTCACGATACGATACGCATCACGATACTAAAGCCACGATACGATACGTATCACGATATGGTACAATTTGGAATTTAAATTTCTTTTGAGCAGAGTTTAGTAACAGTAATATGCGTTTATTGAATAACCAGTGTTATAACAGTCGTGATAACTGAAAAAACTATTTTGTTTTTGTCATTAAAAAAACAATGATTTAAATTAAATATAAAAAATTGTCACAAAAAAAGCTTAGAATGGCTCTTCCTTTTGCTTTTAAAGTCACTGCCTCAGTAACTGAATTGACAATTATAATGACACTGAAGCATATCAACAAAGCTTGATGAATAATTCCACTTGCAAAGGTAAGTTGACTGTAAGAACTAAGTTAATATCAGCTATTATATTATAATAATGTCTATAGGCTACTGCCGCTGTTTTTTTCCATCTGTAAAAATGATTTTTTTGGATATCAACTCAAAATATGTTCTAGAACAACATACGTTTTTATTAACGTGGTCTAAAAAATATGGGCTACATGAGTTTACAATACACACTTAACAATAAGGTTCATTTATTAAACATCAGATAATGTATTAACATGAACTAACCATGAGCAATACATTTGTTACTGTATTAGTTCATCTTTGTTAATGTTAGTTAATAAAAAATACAGTTGTTCATTGTTTGTTTATGTTAGTTTACATTGCATGAACTAATGTTAACAAGATTTAAATGATGCGATGCGACCGCAAAGGGCACTTTCACTTTCACGATAAAAGTGCACGCCACTGATAAGCATTGTAAATGCAGTATTACAGTATACACATACCAATTAAACGCGCAGGTCTCCTCTCGTGCGTCCTCCCCACTGGACGAGGCCAATATCACTTTCGTTTCGCTTTCAGATATCTCTATTATATATGCCATCACTGCTTTTACCTTTCTAGATGTAATTACCGAAATCAAACAGTCCATAAACTATATCCTCACGAAAACTTCAGTCAAGTCAGCTCACGCGTCAACCTGAGAGTTCAGCCTCCAAATTTCTCGGTTTCTAAATGGACGGTTTGGCTTGATTGACAAACACTAACATTCGGGCATGATTTATACACCATCGACCTGTCCTAAAACGTTAGCACGCTTTGATCGATGGTTTGGAGATCGCGTGTTCCTCCGTTCGAGAGCGCATTTCCTGTTCACATCCGTGACAAAACAGTTGATTATTTACAAATGAAAGCTCACAGAAACGTGAATGTCTCGCTCTGCTGCTTGCGTTGCTAGCGCCAATTGACGTCACGTGATTGGCTAGATTTAAAAGCAAGACAGACTCGATATGGCAGCTGCTGTATCGATACGCGCATCGTCAGGAGTTCATGACGATGTATCGTTGTATCGATATTCTGAGCACAGCACTAGTGTAAATGTAAATTTATAATAGACACCTCAGTAAAAATGACAGAGGTCACATCTGAATCAGTAATTGTAACTTAAATGTCATTTAACAAATTAATCTGAATGGTGCTAAAGATGTTTCATCGACTTGAAAGCGTTGGACACACTTTCAATTAACTATTAAGCCAGCCACATTCACCCCAGACCCCTGTGTGCAAAGTAGATAAAGTTATTTAGAAAGATAATGGGGTTTTGCTCAATTATGTTGTTATTGATTGCACCAGAAGATGCCCTGGGAGCTGTGCAAGACCAACAAGTACTTATCATTACTCTAAATTAATTAATTTAGTCCTTTCAGTGAAAACTTGCCAAACTTGGCAGGTATAAAGGGCTGGTTTTCCAGTTGCTAAGCAACAGGCAGTACATTTTCATTTAAAAATAATTCAGTCACTGTGCACTGTTTGAGCTACAAGCTTTGTATGTTAATTTTTTAGGCAGAGGTTTCAATATATTACTCTCAATTCATGAATTATGCATTTAGTTTTTATAGGTGTAAAAACACCCTTGTAAAACATGCAATATTCACTCCACACCCTCAGAAACATTCAAGCAGGACCCAAAACATGGACTTCACAGCCTCAAAACAGGTTGAAGTTGTCAATACAACTGAATGCACTGGACCTGTATGGAGTCTAGCATTTAAATGAATCTGAATTGAGAAGCTGCAAAAACTCTCAAGCAAATGCAGTGTTGCTTTGAAATTAAATGAATGAAACATGTCTAGGCTACTGAATAGCTTAACTTGTTTCAGAGCATTATCCAAAAGGACAATCTGTCTGAAGGTGAAAACTTACCTAAAGGATCTTTCACCATCTAGTGGACACTCCCAAGACCTCAATCAACCAGTTCACTCATTCATAGACTATTCGAGTATTCTGCACACAGCAGCACCTGAGAATCAGATTAATTTACATCCACATAGCATTTTAACATTCTCAGTATCCCAAAAAGCAATATGCAATTATAAAGAATTTTGTGAATAAGCTGGATATCTGCATAAAAATGTTTTGATTATTCTCTCATAAAGTCAGTATAACTTGCGTGTTACATTTCAAGTCTTCTGAAGCCATTTGATAGATTTATAAAACACAATTTAAGCAGTTATTCAATGATAATTTTCACCTCAGACGAGCCCTGTCGTTATGAAGTCAATACGTCTACGCGCCATTTCTGGACGGAAACGCACGCTTGAAGCCAGCTTTGTGGGCAAAATTATCAGTGAAAAACGGCTTCATTTTTGTCTGTTCCTCACACAAAACAAAGAACATTTGGGATACAGAGCTTAAGTCATATTGACTACTTTTTATTAAACTTTTATGGTGCTTTTTTGTGTCATTGTCACTGACTGAAGATTCCTCAAGTGTTCACAGGTTTGAATCGACATGAGGGTGAGTACATTTTCTTTTTGGAGTGACCTATTCCTTTAGGATAGGCTAAATGTCATGATTAAAATTTGAATGGAAAATTAATAAAAATAAATTTCTATAATAGTTACCTTTTTTGGGATATGCGAGGTATGTGATATCTGGTCGAGAAATGGCGCGTTTTTCTTGTAGCTGATGTCACGCGCTGTAATTTCTTAAGGCACCTGTAGTGGTCGCTGTCGCTGCAACACTCCTCATGAATTCCCATAGACACATCTGTGATCTGCACACGCTCAAGGACCTGTTCGCCCACAAGGACGCAAAGACTATCAATCACTGACAACCCCATTTATGAGTCATTCTAAATTAAGTATATCAGTAAAATAAGAATTACATAAAATATAGAAATATTATGTAATGGTGTATGCATCAAAAGTGGAGAATGTTCAAAAGTTTCAACACTGATACCTAGATTTTAGCAACTAGTGATCATCTAACTTAGTGATGAGTCTGATTATTCTTATTATGTCAGAAAATTAAACGTCGAGAGCAAAATCCTATGTGGTTTATTAAATAAGTAAGAGTTAGGAATATGTTGTGTTCTCATCTAAGATCTTACAGACCACAGTAAACAAACTGCTTACCCCAGCTGTCAGGTGTGTTAAACATCCTAAAATCCATGAATGGATTCATAATAAACATTTTTAAAAAGACACCATGACATTGAAAACAGATGGTGGATGGTGACTCTTTCAGAACACCAACCATGAGTGACAAACTTTAAAATCACACAAATTTGAAGTGAATGTTACATTAATTTTCCAGCTATTTATTTTTATTATTTGAGAGCATTGAGGTTATAATTCAAACATTTTCTGTTAGGAAATGAAATATTAAAATGTAGTTTAAAAAAAGTATACAGTCACATATATATATATGTATGTGTGCGAGTGCGCATTTTATATATATATATATATA
>RJVU01042532.1:1208177-1273381 GCA_003731715.1 Anabarilius grahami
ACAAATATATATATATATATATATATTTATAAACTGCAAATAACTGTATGTTTTCAAACTCTTAGTATTTATAATTAAAGATTGTTTGAAACTGTTTAAAATAGTAAATATGTTACCAGGTACAGAATGAGTACACATAGGAAGCCTTATAAATGCTTAAGTACAGCAAGTAAGGTTTTTGGATTTGACCTGAATTCTGGTCGGAATCAAACATAACAAAAGGTGTGGTGAACTTGTTTCCCAAGCACTAAGCACATGTGGTGAAGCAGTACATTACCTTTTTACTTTCAGAATTTGACTTCTCTATGAGTTTTTGTTCTGATTATGTATGTAATTCGTTAGTATGGAAATTCTGTGTTAGTGTTAGTATGTTGACATTTTTAAAAATATGTTTCTTCTTTTTTTTATTTTTTATTTTTTATTGTCTTGTCAGCAAATGAAACTGATTTTTATGCTTCACCACAATAGCAAACAAAGCCATATTTATAGTATTTAAGAAACATGCACATAATTAAGTGCTGTTTGGTCTAGATCAGTAGTGTTTCCTGGAAGCACTACAGCTGATATAAGATGGTCAGTATGAAAACTTATGGCAACTGAATGTTCAAATAGTAACAACAGTAAACTACACCATACATTCTAGAATATTATCAATCAGATCAATTAATGATTTGGCTATATTTAGTACAATACACACATCCACCTAATAAGAACATCAAATTTACCTATTATATCAAGACATCCTAACAATCTAGTGCATATTGCTAACTGAAAGCAAAGGGGGGTAACTTATCTGGTCTCCACTAATCAAACTGTCCAAACTTCAGAAAAATCCGAATTCCGGCACGCGTATGGTCCCGAGGAAGCCGGATTGGAGATCATATACCTGTAATAGACATGTAGAAACCTGTGATCTTTACTAGTTCACTTCAAAAAACACGAACAACAGACGTAAACTCACGTGAACCGGTATTCCTCTCCCTCTCTTGTGCTTGAAGTGGCCTTCCTCACGCCCTCCTTGCCTACCTGGTTGTCCCCGCAGCGGTGCCTGGCCAGCCCAGAACGACCCTGGAAGCTCTTCCCGCAGGTGGGGCAGCCAAAACGGGTGTGGCCTTCCTCGTGGACTCTCTGGTGGTTCCGAAGGAAGCGGGCCAGCCGGAAAGCCTTTCCACAGGTTGAGCAGATATGCCGCTTCTTCTGCGTGTGGATACGCATGTGGTTGCGCAGGGCCATATAGTTGGAGTACGGCTTGTCACAATATGAGCAGCTGAAGTTGCCAATTTTGTGTGTGTTTTTGTGGTTGAGCAGACTGCTAGCATGCTTGTAAGAGCAGCCACAAAGGTCACAGGTAAAAGGGCGTTCTTCACGCTCTGGGGACCCCAGATCACCCGTCTCCATGCTCATATTAGAGCTGTTGAGGGAGGCAGAGGAAGAAGGAAGCTGGGCACTGCAGTTATGCGAGGCCAAATCTGTGGTTGTATTAAAGACTTGAGAGCAACCATCGCATTCATATTCGGTTGGAGGAGGAGCAGTCTGCACGCTGGGACCAGGAAGGGGACCGGGAAGATCTTTACAGAGTTGGTTGCTGGTGTGTGTTTCAAGCTGCCTCTGATTCCTGAAGCCCCTACCACAGTCAGAGCAGGTATATTTTTTCAGAGCAAAATGCATTCGGAGGTGGTTCTTCATTGCCAATCGATTTGGATAAGTGGAGTTGCACACGTTGCAGTGGTATTCACCAATCTTATGTAGGTTCTTATGATTGGCCAGACTGCCAGCATGACGGTAAGTACGTCCGCACTGATCGCAGGCAAAGGGGCGGCGGCCGCTGCCATCATCCACTTGCTGGGCCCTAGCCCCTGCATACGGTTTCTTGAAACCTTGAGGTTGACCGTAATTGGTGTTCACAGGAGGATTCTGAATTTTGGGATCACCCATCCTCATAGCTTGAAGCTGCGATGGCCCTCCCTCATAGCGGGCACCATTGGGATGAGACATGCTTTGAACACGTTGGTCTCGATCTCCAGTCTTCGCTCTGTGCTCTTCGTGCAGCCGTAGATGATTTATCAACTGCTTCTGAATCTTGAAGGCTTTCCCACACTCCTCACACTTGTGCCTGTGAACAGACAAAACACAAAAACAAACAGATAAGAAAGCAGTGTTAAAATTAACTCTCAAAAAAAGAAAGAAATAGAAAGAGGGAAGGTCCCCTTACAAATACAAAGATGACTACACAATGCTCAAATGGGGTACAGACATTATGAAATTCAGACTCAACTGCGTGTATGTGTGTACATCAGTATGAGTTATGTTTGTTGCCCTGGGAAAATCACCAAAGCACACTGCCTTGACACTCAAAATTTCATTAAAATCTATTCATTCAGTGATGACCTGGGTAATCACATGAGTGGGGAACTCATGATAATACATAAGCATTCAAAGTATGCAAAGAGAACTAAACAGTTAGAGTATAATAGGGCACATGCAATGCTGGCTAACCTCTTTAAGTCAAAATGAGTCCTCTGGTGGTTCTTGAGAGCCAGTAGGTTGTAGTAGCGTTTTTGGCAGACAAGGCAGCGGAAGACCCCAGTCTTGTGAGATTTCTTATGGTTGAGCAGGGAGCAGGGGTGTCTGTAACTCCTTCCACACTGGTCGCACCTGTGGGGCCGATCAGAGTCTGGCATCTGCTGAGGGTTTACAGGGCCCCCGCTGCCACTGGTACCAGCACCGCCCGTCATCCCTTTAGCTCCATTCATACCCTTGTTCAATGCCCCCGCTCTCACCTTGCCTGGACACAGGTGAGTGATCAGCTGATGGCGATCTGCAAAGAACATGCCACAGTCAACGCAAATGTGGTTCCTTCCATCCATTTTGCCATTAGAATTAGAGCTAGTGCCACCCAAGCCCTGTGTAGATCCATCTGGCCGGGGAGGTCCATGGACTAGCTGGTGGTTAAGCAAGTCCTGCTTTCTGCCGAAGCTCTGGCCACAGGTGCTACAGATCAAAAGACCGGTTGTATTACCCTCTTGTCGCCTCCTCCACTCTTGCTCACCAATTGGCGAGAGGGCAGAGGAGGGTCCTGCCCCTTGGTTAACCCCATGGCTTCGTAAGTGGCTACGAAGTGCCCTTAGGCTGGCGTAATGATTTCCACAGACTGTGCACTGATAAACCTCTCCATCATCATCATCATCATCTTTGTTATCCATTCTCTTACTGTTGCCCTGGGAGTTGTCTTGAGGACCTCCAAACGGCATCTGGTTGTGACCACGTCTCTGACGACTACTTTCTTTGAGGTTGCCACTGCCTGGCAGAGAGGCACCACCAGGACTATGGAAGTTTATGTTACCCAAGTAACCATTGGTCATACCGCTTTGGTTGACACTATTTGGTTGACGATGGTTTTGTGGAAGAGGTGAGTGACCAGAACTGCTTTGAGCGAGAGAGCCATCAAATCGGTCATGGAATTCCAGTGAATCCAGGCCACTATTATGGGAACTGTCTGGGACAAAGTGTGCTGCATCACCAAGATTACCAGGCAGTGAAATTGGGGTTGCTGCACCACTCTCCTGATCCTGAGAATGTACAAAGCCTTGTTGAGAGTCTAGACCTGTCAGTGGCTCAGAGGAAAGCCAATCTCCCTCTGTACCCATCGATTGTGAATTTGTCCGGGTTTTGTGACTACGTAGGTGACTATGAAGGGCTGCTAAGTGTGGATACTGCTTACAGCAAACAGTGCACTGATAATGACCAGTTTGATGGGAGCGTTTATGATTAACTAGACTCCCAGCATGTCGATAGCTTTTCCCGCACTCTTGGCACTTAAATCTGCGTTCAGCATCATCAATTGTAGACTGCTCCTGAGATCTTGTCTCACCATTGGATGATGATATTGATGGCTGAGAGTTTGAAGCCAGTCCACCAGAATTTAAAATAGCAGGACCATCTTGAGCATGGGTTGTGGTATGAGGTTCGTGGGTAAGATAATGAATTTTGAGACTCTCTAAATCAGGATGTCCCGCTCCACAATATGCACAAGTATATATGGGATTATTAACAGCAGGGCCTAGCATTGGGTCATAACGCTTGTCGGGTAATGGAGGCAGTGGAAGAGAGTCACCTAGAGCAGGTGTATAAGGATTCACAGCTGGGGACCGAACAGAACTAAGATTATGAGGCACTATCCCTGGGAAACTACGTGTTAGCCCCAACGAAGATGATGCAGCATTATGTAACAAAAGGTGCTCTTGAAAGTCATTCTTATTAGGCAAAGCCACTTGACAAAGATGGCAAAAGCTGGGTGCCATGTCATCATTCTGGGGGCCAAGGGGGCGAGGGTCAGATTGTGCTTCAGGCACAAGAGCCCCCATGGACATTCCAAGGGGCTTAAATTTTGAATGAGTGCGTTCATGAGCATTAAGAGCTGCAAGATTATTGAACTGTTTGTAACAGACATTGCACTTATACATGCCCTCTTGATGAGACTTCTTATGGTTAACCAAGCTGCCATGATGACGATATGTCCTGTCACATTGGTCACATTTAAATGGTCTGTCCCAGGCATCTTCAGATCCTGGAGATTTCTGTTTGTCATGGTCATGGCCAGGCATTATTCCACTGTTGTTTATGTGACTCCTGAAAGCTGCTTCAGACAGATCTTGTGCTAGATTATAATCCCTGTCTTCATCAGCATTGTCATCGTTCTCCTCTTCTGCTTGGGCACTTGGAGACAGGGTGTGGACGCGGAGGTGGTTTTTTAGCGCCACTGCATTGGGCAACGTTCTGGTGCAGACCGGGCACTGGAAGGAGCCCATCTCATGAGTTTTTTTGTGAGAAGCCAAGCTACTGGCATGCTTAAAAATGCGTCCACACTGCTCACATTCAAATCTGCCATTCTCTTCTTGATGATAGTGTGCTTTCATGTGCTCCAGTAGGCTAGGTGTACTTGGGCAAATGATGTCGCATTCTTTGCAAGGAAAACCCTTGGCACGATTCATATCATGCATAGCCATGATGAGAAAATTGAAATGGAAGGGGGAAATGTCCACATAAAATGATCCTCGAACAAAGAAGAAAAGGGGGCAATGTGTGATGTTCAGCTCTCTGCTTCTGTAGTATCAGCCATTTTACCTGGGTGACAGATATTCTCTCCAATCAGCCTTTCAATTCCACTCGATCACAGCAGTTCAGAGAGGGTCTGGACAGTTGTGGGGCATCAGAGGAAAGCTGAGAAGATACAAAAAAAAATAACATTAATTAAATTTAACAATGTAATTATATTAACCATTTTAATGTGTGCATTGGTGAAAAAATACACTTAAATGACAATCATTTTATAAATCTAAATCCTAGTTTAAAACATCTTAAAACTCAAATGCGTAGCAAGCAAAACAGGATTTAAAAGCTGTTCATGAAGGGTAACCAAGAGCCTCTGACAAAAAAAATAAAAAATTCACTGTGATAGACATGTGGCCACATTAATATGTGATATTAGCACTGACACATTTGATCCCACATTAAGGTCACACAGACACACAGATTCAAATTAGCTGAAATGAGCCAGCTTTGTGTAGCTGCTCAACACTCATTTGATGTTAACTGTACACGCCATGGCTGTTAACTCAGCTGTGCTTGTTTACATAGCCACAAAACAAGCATAAGCAAAACTTTACAAAAAATTAAGTAAATTACCAGTACATTCAATAAATATAAGCCTACAATTCAAAACCAGTTGTAGTGTAGGTAAAGTTCAGTCTAATTACCACGATAATCCATAATTTAACAAAACCAGGTTTAAATAACTTTATTCAACAAAGAACACATTCAAAGAGAAATCTGGACAATGGCTGCTACAAGACTAATGTTTTCTTAGCAATTTGTTTTTTCTTCTAGTGATGAGACGCTTCAGCATGTCCCCACTACACTTATGTCTATCCCAGTTTTATCAGTTGATATTATTGAATATATCAAAAACCCCAAGACTTAAAAAAAGGCCTTAAAAAGGTCACTCCACAAAACTTTCTTTCCAAAAAAAAACAAAAAAAAATTCTAAAAGAAAAAGAAAACAATATCCAATATTGGCTGATACTGATAAATTATGTTTTAAATAACAGCATAAAAAAGCTAATTCATTAGCTTTGTGGAATGAGAGTATGTAAACTTTAACAATGGTAAAATAGTTTAGCAGTTATCTGCAATCCATATGGGAAAGGCCACCTAGAACAAGACAGCTTTTGCAGAATGTACTCTAAATATATCAAGCAAAAGCAGAATTCATTCCAACAACAGCATGGTGATTTGGAGCCATTGCAGCCTTGGGACCTGGGAGAAGTAGTGCAGTCACTAAAAACATACAGTCATCCAAATAACACTAGTAAATCCTCTCTGAAGTAACTGAACTGAAGCAGAAGCAATGTTCCTACATCTTAGGATGGTCATCCTTCTTTAACTCAATAGAAATGTTGAAGCAAGCAGTTCACGTAAGACTAAAAACATCAATGAGCCAAAGCACTTTCATAAACAAGAAGCTTGGGTCAAAATATCTCTAGGTAAAATTGATTAACAGATGCTCACTATTGGCTGTCTTACCATTGAGCTGTTCCTACTTTTGACAAAGAATTTCAATGTAGATTGAGTATCATTGGAAATGCTACTTTGACAGCTGAAGAGACAGCAATTTGCAAGCATCCAGTAGTCATGCATTTTAAATGAGAGCTGTCGATTTAAGTCTATGTAGCACAATGAAACAAAGTTTAGCAGAGCTAAACTTTAAGCAAATATGCAGCGTGCAAATGCAGTGAATACGAATGAGAATGCAGACAGTGAAGCTTGCACCCATATACAACTAAATACAGCAGTCAGCAATCAGTGTGGAAGCAGTCACAAACTCCTACTAACAACCATGACTTCATTGCCTTGTCTTCCCCCGGCACCCCTTTAACTAATCTGACAAAGTAAATAGGTCTGTCCCATGTGCCACATTCATGTTCAGATTCATAACTAGACAGTCTTTGACAAATCTTATGGCATGACAGTTGGTTTATGAGGAAATCTTTTTAATTTAAAGCCACATATGTGATGAGGTCTAGGCAGCACATCAGATCCAAGATTTTATTTCATTACCACATTTAATATTTTTGTGAACCGAATTAACTCAATTTTAATACTGACAGTTAGTCCTCGTACAGTCCTCATTTTCAGCTATTTCAAAGAGGTTGAAACAATCAGATGTGCTCTTCAAAGCACATGCATGATTCTTATTTTCTGTTGTTTTTAGGAGTCACTAAGTGCCAGCACTACATATAAAATCGCTTCCTCAAATTAACCCACTGCCATGGGCATCACTTAAGCAAGTAAAATTTGGTTACTTGTGCTCCAATCTAAACACAAAACCAGTTTGATACGAATCTAACATTCATAGCTGGCAGTTCAATAAAAGAAATCAGTGTGTTTGGCGTCAGTACAGCATTAGTGCACTTTTGTATTCATGATAAAACGTAAATCTCACAGTATTATTCAAATGGAATTTGCTCTAAGAGAACTAAATAAACTGCATGACCACAAATTCACTTCAATTAGACCCCACGGGGGAACAATTCATCTTACCACACAACTGGAATGAAAGAAACCACACACAATTCCTTTACACCACACAATGGCCATTTAAAAAACTGAAACACTAGAAATCTCAACTGGATTATTTTCCTGCCTCTCTCAAGCCTACTGTATGGCATTATTTCGCTGTCAGTACAATAACTTCAATAGAGTCACCTCAACAATAACCCTATGTTCAGACAATGTGTGACTGATATCAAAACCTTTCAATGTGAAGTGATTTGGCAAAAAAAGACTTGTCTTGTCTACACTGCAACTAGGTTTAAAGAATAATTTGAAATAGTAGTATAGTTCAAAAATTAATCATATTACTTCAAATGGGTCATAAGTATAGTTTCAGTGCAGCTCTAAATGAAAAATGTGATTTTCTTGTATGCATCTTACATAGATAGATATCTCCCGTTATTTCAAATCAACAGTTCATATAATCACATTCAAGCTACTAACTATAACTATAATCAAAACTATCCATTCATGATGATCAGGTAAGTCCAAGAAATGTATTACTTTAATTATTGATTTAATGTATCAAGGGAAACATAATGAAATATACTGAAAGAACTGTAATTCTTAAAGGCTTATGTAAATGGCTGAGGTGAGAATATGATGCATAATTTTTTCCATTTAACAAAAAGTTTTTATAATCTACAGTGTTACTTAATGTAATTTACAGAACATACACAAATCATTTTGGTCCCACTTCATATTAGGTGGCCTTAACTAATATGTACTTACATTTAAATGTAAATTGTACTTATATTTTAAAATACCTGCATGTAATTACATCTTTAATTAATTTATGTAATAACATTTATAATTACACTGTTGACCCATCCCTTACAACTTAACCCACCCTTAAACCTACCCATACCACCAAACCTGTCCCTAACCTTACCCGTATCCCACCTCAATAGCAGTAAAAGTGTTTTGGAATACAATATGAACACAATAAGTACATTGTACTTATTTTTTTAATGTAAGTACATAGTAGTTAAAGCCACCTAATATAAAATATTTTCAATAACAGAAATTAAGAAATGTGCCAAATGTAATCCAAGCGTCTTTACCTGAAATATCTAACAATATAAAACTGTTGTGAGCAAATTTACATAGATACTGTAGTTTCACCTAAAGTTTAACTGTTTCTTATATTTTTTGCTACAAGTTACAATACAGATTCTATGAAGTGTTTATGATGTGATCATCACTCTTGCATAGCACAGCCTGCTGTATATGGAATGAGTCTAGAGTCATCTCACAGCATCTGTGATCTCTGTTAGAAACGCACACCCTTAGGGTATATAACCTGACAGTGGTCTCTGACTCAAGACCATCTGGATGCTTAAGCTCTGTCAACGCTGTCAAAATCCATATTGCAAAATGCCATATGGGTCCAGCTTTACAGAATAAAATGAATACAATAATATACAAATACACAAACTCTATTTCCACTATGTTTGCTCATTTGAAGGATTAATCAGTACACAAGCAGTACTAGAACCTGTTGGCAGGACTTGACATTAACTTTTTTGCTCATCAGCCACTGTAGCTAGTGGTTTTCCAAAGTTACTAGCCACTCAGCATTTTCACTGGCCACAATTTTGACATTGATACCATTTGAATAAACTGCCATACCAACATGTTTAATATTATCTCATAATTTGACAGCAGGTTTATTAGGCTGCTGTCACTTTAAAACCTGACGCACGGATCCGTTACACATGCGTTTTCTTTCTCAAATGTTTGTTCACTTAAAACATAACTGACTGTGTTTAAGTGAATACTCAGAGACCAGCACTTTTACATTATTTTGTGTGTATATGACTGTTTAAGTGCAATAGGCAGCAAAAAATAACTCCATTTAGTACCGAGAGGCGGCTTTATGTGCATGCACTTTGGATGTGAGCACAAAATATGCAGGAACGAGTAAAATTATGCGCAATACATGCAATCCCACGCAGAAATTCAAGCCCTTATAACGCCAACAATATTCTTTTGGAGCAAATGAAACAATCGAGTGAGGGGAGGCGGGTTTGTGCGTCAACTAGCTGTCGGAGAAATCATGAGAGAACGAGAACGCAAAGCTGGAATCGTGTATCTATTCTGCAGAAAATTAGTATTGGAAGCAATACTATATACTACACTGCGTTCCAAATTATTATGCAAGTGACATATCAGTAAGATTTCAGTACAATAAACATTCAGATTTTAGTTTTTCTAAGAAAATGTTTGTTTATTTATCCATGTATTTTTAGATAACTGGTATTAATATCAGACAAAATAATTTGCCAGATCTATGAAAACCCTACTTAGAGGTTGTTCCACATTATTAAGCAAGTCACAGTTCTCATGCAATATGGGGAGGAAGAAAGATCTTTCTGAAGATGAAAAGCATGAAATGGTGTAATGTTGTGCAAAAGGCATGAAAACAACTAATATTGTGTGAAAACTGAATGGAGATTATCAAATTATCATACAATTTGTGAGTGATATAGAGCACAGCAGAACTCGGTCAGATAAAGGTTGATAAAGGTTTATTAAGGAAAGTTCCTCTCAAAAAAATGTATTATATTAAAAGGGCAGCTATAAAAAAAGCCAGTGTTGAGCAGCAAACAGATATTTGAAGCTTCTGGTGTCTCTGGACTCTCAAGAACCTCTCCATGCAGGCTGGCAGTTGTGCGTAAAGATGCATTTCAGCCACTCCAAACCAAACCTCACAAAGAGAAACATTTACAGTGGGTGTAGAAATAAATTTTCAAACTGTTTTATTGCTGTGGTGTTTTTTTGCAGCATGGGACATTGTATTTCAGAAGGCACTATCCTCCTTTTTTATACCATAGCTGAAAATGGCCAGTTATGAACTCCACATATCTTGCAAAAGTCATTTTAATACCCTCAGAGACCCTAAAGGGACCTTACATCTCACTTCCCAATATTCCAGCCCAAATCATCACCCGCCAGCTCCCTGCTGACGTCACAGTCTTGTTGGAACGTGGTGGCCATTTACCAACCATCCACAAATCCATCCATTTAGACCATCCATTGTAGTACGGCATTAGTCAGTGAATAAAACTATTTAAAAATGAGTCTTCATGTATTTCTAAACCCACTGTAAATGTTTCTCTTTGTGAGCTTTGGTTTAGAGTGGCTAAAATATATCTTTATGCACAACTGCCAGCCTGCATGGAGAGCTTCTCAAGACTCCAGAGACACCAGAAGCTTCAAATACCTGTTTGCTGCTCAACACTGGCTTTTTTTTTATAGCTGCCCTTTTAATACAGTTAATTTTTTTGACAGGAACTTTAATTAATAAGCTTTTATCTGACCGAGTTCTGCTGTGCTCTAAATCACTCACAAATCTTATAATAATTTGATAATCTCCATTCAGTTTCACACAATATTAGTTGTTTTCATGCCTTTTGCACAACATTGCACCATTTCATGCTTTTCATCTTCAGAAAGATCTTTCTTCCTCCCATACTGCATTAGAACTGTGACTTGCTTAATAATGTGGAACAACCTATAAGTAGGGTTTTCATAAATCTGGCAAATTATTTTGTCTGAGATTGATACCAGTTATCTAAAAAGACATAGATAAATAAACAACCCAACATTCTCTTAGAAAAACTAAAATCTGAATGTTTATTGTACTGAAATCTTACTGATATGTCATTTGCATAATAATTTGGAACGCAGTGTATATATAAAATTCAGCCTGCCAAAGTGGCTAGTAAAAGTGACTGCGATACACGTCGCCACTGCTGAAATCCACCCGCATTTGGAGGGTGTTAATGTCAAGCCCTGCATGTTGGTAATATCATGGTACATATACATGTGGTACTGAATGATTCACATAGTACATGATATTTAACTGGAACTTTAACAGGCTTAGGAATCGAAAATTGATTCCATTTCTGGAATCATATACTTAAGATCAGGAATTGAATACTTGTAATGATATTAAAATTTTGATTCTGCTTATTGATTCCTGTGTGCTCATTTTAATGTGATTTCAAACCATTTTCAAGCACAAGACGACGCAAAAGAGAACTCAACTCGGCATTCACGGCATGCACAGTTTTCTTTGAGCACACATCCAAAGCGTGTGCACAGATAACCGCCTCTGATTAACATTAATCAAAGAACAAAAGAAAAAGAAAATCACTCATTGATCTTGACTGAATAACTTTTGTAAGTTTAATAAGGATTAATCTGCATTTTATTTATAAATGAAAAACTATGCAGCGCTAATTTACATTTGATTACAATTTCTGTACCTAAAACGATACCCAACTCAAAACTGTAACCACTTATAATTGTACATACCCCCCAAAAAAACGTGGCATTATCATGGTAACATGTCTAAAAAAAATGTGGTAATATGTATTTATTAGTGAAATAACCATCTAAATCTAATTCAAACCATCTAAATCTATAACTCACGTACTGGATAAGCAGTTATAAACTGATAAGGAGATTTAAA
The DNA here is from genome assembly GCA_003731715.1 of Anabarilius grahami. Classification (NCBI taxonomy): domain Eukaryota; kingdom Metazoa; phylum Chordata; class Actinopteri; order Cypriniformes; family Xenocyprididae; genus Anabarilius; species Anabarilius grahami. The sequence continues at coordinate 1,220,269 of RJVU01042532.1, forward strand.
TGAATAATTCAGACAATTTTGTTTGACCACCTGACAAAAAAATTAAAAGAAAAACAATAGCTTCACAAATCAAACATCACAATGGCTTCCAAGAAAGTTTTACTCCACACAAAAACAATATGCAGCAATATCTAGTAGTGTTTCTCAACCAGGGGTCCATGGACCCCTAGTGGTCCTTGACATAATGCCAGGGGGTCCTTATAAAATATCTGAATATGATTTTTTTTGTATATTTTGACATTTGACATGTTCCCATAAAAGAAGATAATATATGTATAATATAACTGACTATATGAATATAGGACAAGTCAACTAATGTAGTAGTAAATTACACTTGATTGCATTTGTTCGTCACAAAGACATTAATAATACCAATGAGCCAATTTTATTCTGGGGTCCTTGAGAATGGTTCCAAATGTGACGGGGTCCATTATTCAAAAAAGGTTGAGATTCACTGATCTAGTAGATATGCAGAACAAAACTAGAAAAATGTGTAGAAGAATTCACAGGCCTGGAAAACACTATTGCCTGATGACTATGGGAATTCTTTGGACATTCAACTTTCTTAAGAAAACTAAAGATAAAGACTATATGAGAAGTAAAACTGGATGCATAAAAACACTAATGTTCATTCACAACAACTTGGCTATTATTTTTCCTCTAATCTAAATATGTATATGAGCCCCCATAACATGAGGGCAGCATGTTATGAATCTGAAATTGCATTGTATTTAGCTATTTCATAACTACAAAAAAAATATATTATTATGTTTAAGATTTTAATCACTTCCATTACTTTTCCATCCCTAGAAAACACTATTTTAAAATACCCCAATGAACATGGGAACCCTATAAACATTGAGTACTCCTATGAAAACTAAAAGATAAAGACTAGAATATAGTGGTAAAACACCTGGGTACATAAAAACACACAATCATTTGTAGCAATGTGTCTATTATTTCCCCCTTCATCTAAATATGTAAACTGAGACACCAAAACGTTGTTACAGTTGAAAAATGTTGTTATAAATTATATTTTGTTATTTCCCAATGGCGCAGCTCACAAAGAAACAAACGGGTGGGCCCAAAACGTATGTGGACCCCCCAATAAAACCCGAATAATAATAATTTTAGTTCACTAGAACTAAACCTTTTTTTATATCAAATGTAAGCGGTAAACGCTTCGCTATGACCTTGGCCTGACGCTCCCACACCCGATTTTTATCCGGACAAAAGCAGATATCCGACATTCCGTGTCATTTTCCCTTCCCAGACTCACTAAATTAGACGTAGAAAGCCCCGAATTAAAACAGAAATTACCGTATATCCATTTAGGCTCAATACACGTGCATTTCTGTAGACAAACACTTGTGTACATCATTGTGAGGGAGACCAAAATTATATCCCGACCCGTATGTTTTTCACAGGATGCGCGTCGTTGTGTGCAAATATTAGCTGGTGGGCTATAGCAGCTAGATCGACTGTGGGGGGAGAAAAAAAATATTTTCGAAGCTGCAAACGCTTTGGACGAAATATTCGTGCTCATATTTAGTTTACCTCGTGTGTGGATTCGAAAGAGCGAGAAACATCCAGCGCTCTTACGCGATCGCATCGATTATTTTAATGTGTCGGTCTGTCTGACAGCGACAACCCCCCCGCAGCTAACGCGCTAGCCTCCCCTTACGATACTAGCGCGAAATGAGAGCAAACAGTGCAGTCTCGTAAAAATTAAGTCATATCGAGGTCGTAAATTTGAAACAACAGTCGTGTAGCTAAAATAACACTCATATGGATTTGACTGAATCGATACACGCCCGGCATATACTGTGAAATGGTTTCTGCTTTTAGCAGTAAGGTCAGTGCTAGTCGGCTAACAGCCTAGCGACACAAAGATCCAGAGGCTCGCGAGCTCTGATTCAATGAATGTGGCCATTGTGTGCAATTAAACAAACACCTTCAAGCTGCAACCACTTACCCGACTTACAGACGTGCAAAAAGATCAGGGATGGGGGTTTATGCTCTTTTAGATTGCGCAGAGGATAAATGGCATGTTCAATCGCTCGCCATAATTATTTTTAACTATTTTTTTTCTTCAGCGGGCGGCTCCACCGTCTTTTTCTCGGTGTATTCAGCACACTTCCTGCTGCGGGCTGAATGGAGATGGCGAGCTGCGGACGTGATCCACCGCGTCACTCTGCGCTCATTCTTCGTGTGTTTGCGTTGGAAGTAAACATTGTCCACTGTACCATGGACCTTAATTTTTCACTAAAATCACACAGCAGATGTTTGCAGGTAGCACAGAGACAGTGTCCTGCAACTTTTTTTGTCCTTCCATTGGAAATACCACGAAACAAAAAGTACCATGGTAGTACCATGTTTCTGCACACGCAGCATGACAGGTCCATGGTATTCTTTTAAGTTCATTGGACTTCCATAGTATAGGAGACCGGGGCTAGTTGTCTTAAAATAAAGTATTTTTTTGTAAATTTTATCCTCTAAACTAGGGGTTTTAAATAAAATTTGATTAAAATAAATAAATGAAAATGTAATTACAAATATTAGTTATTAGTCTATTAAATAGGCTAATAATAAAGTAAATAATAAAATGTATGACTAATATAAATTTGAAAAAAGTAAACATCTACAGTACATTAAAGTATAGTACATTACTATAGTGAATAGAAAAATATAATGTAAAGTATGTGTGTGTGTATATGTGTGTATATATATATATATATATATATTTATATTATTATTTTTATTTTATTTTTTTCAGTGTATAAATTGGGTTTTATTAAAAGATAAATGCCTTTGAAATTTTAGGATGGCATGGGGATAATAATATTTGGGGGTCCATGGCATCTAAAATATTGAAAACCTCTGCTCTAAACAATATTTTTTCTATAGCTACACATTGTAATACACAATAAAAGCACACTGACACATTCAGTTTCAAGTGTCATGTTTTAAAGTTTATAGATTTAAATTTTTGTTAATTACAATATTTAGAGGCCCAAACCATCTGGTTTTATATTTTTATGTTTCACAGTTTCATTAATTGTCTTGGTTTCATACGTTGTTGTATTGTGTACATTTTTGGGGGGCTTTTATGTCTAAAAAGAAATTGACTTTCAACAATAAACCTACTTGAGAAAATATTCACTGCGTAGTATTAAGCATTATTAATTTGGTATTATTGATTTTTTCCTTCACTATCCAGTCAACTCATTAAAATGAATAAAAATAATCAAAGCAGCTTTTTAGTCAAGACCAGGACCAGAAGAAGGTCGAGTCTGATACCCCTTTTCCACCAAGGCAGTTTGAGAGTGCTGGTTCGGAGCCAGAGCCTAGTTTCAAATCAGTTCTTTGTCTTTCGGCACACAGTGTCAGGGCCAAATCCTGACCATGACCATGAAAAAACTTAAAGGATTTGTTCACTTTTAAATGAAAATTAGCCCAAGCTTTACTCACCCTCAAGTTACGAAGAAAGTTTAAACTGGTGTCGCATCAGTTACACTTTTTCCGTAAGTTGAATAGGGAAGGCGTAGGACATAGTGTAAGCTTTTTGAACTACAAGAGTTTTACATTTTCGTCGTACGTTGAATACGGGTCTGGCGGAAGCTAGATATTTTACTTCATAACTTGTTAAATATGGATTTTTTTTTTTTTGTACACAAACGCATTGCAAACATGCTTCAGAAGGCCTTTATTAACCCCCCAGAGCCGTGTGGAGTATGTTTATGATGGATGTGAATGGATGCTCTTTTTACAGCTCATACTCGTGACCCCTGTTCACTGCCATTATAAAGCTCGGATGCGTCAGGATATTTATTAAAATATCTCAGATTGTGTTCATCAGAAAGAAGAAAGTCATATACACCTAGGATGGCTTGAGGGTGAGTAAAGTTTGGGCTAATTTTCATTTTAAAGTGAACTAATCCTTTAAATGAGCTGGTCATGATTAATTCTTTATTGACATTACTATAGGCCACACAATTTACATTTGTTTAATTTGTACATTGTATATCAGTGTACTACACTACAGTATTGCCATCTGTCATTGTACACCACTGAATAAAAAATGCGTACACATTGGCATTTGAAACAATGATTATTGTACGTATCTGCAGCTTGTATAGTTTTCCAGCAGACCAAATGATTACATAACAAGTAACCATTACATGGCAAGAAATCAAAGTTTCTGCAGTTCTGTTTATCCCACAGCTTTTTCTGGATATAATTAATTATGAGCACAATCTGTGGCAAGTCATAATATTTTCACAAGATCAGACCCATTCCAATTAAAGATAACAAACATGCATTTGTGAGCATTAGTATTTTAACAATAGCTAAAATATGAACAAGAATACCTACTAACCAAATGTTCAGTACAAATAAGCAGCAATAGTGGCAGAGGTATAGAGCAATTCACGTTACATCGAGAAATGCTGGTTTTAAATAAAGGTGAATTTGGAAAAGTGATTTTCCATTGTTTGGTTTTACCTGTGTTTTACGGGAGCTAGAGTTTGATTTATGGCTGCAGTTGACATTCAGTCCGCACTCAAATGATTCCAGCTCATTGCAAGACATGCAGATAATTCTGCACGATTATTCACAATGCACAATAGACTGAATTTTTTAGTGATTTTTATCAGTGTAAATGTATGATCAGCTGCTCTCTGCTGTCTTTTTTCTCTGGAGGATAATGCCTTTAGTTATACTTGCTTAATAATGACTTGTTGTGCTTACATTTTTGCTATAGCTGAACCACTTTTTATCAGCTTACCATCAGAACCTCTGAACGTAACCCCAAAATCTTCTGTCTTGAGCCTTTCAAATATAGCTTTTGTGACTGTTTTGTGTTCTCTTCAGTTACTTCATGTTCACTTTGTCACTTAATTTGTAACTTATACATGCAGAGTTGTTATTGTGTTAACACTTTATTTCGATAGACCACTTTAGACATTGTAACTTTTAGTAACTTTGCAACTACACGTCAGCTAACTCTCATTAATTTGCTACATGTCTACTGATACTCTCATTAGAGAATTAGACTGTTAAATTAGGGTTAGCACAATAAGTTGACGTACTTGCAAAGTTGGTTATAGCAAAGTCCCTTTAAGGCATGTTAATTCACTCGGCAGCCATCTTTGAAACGCCTCTCGGGCAGCTATTTCAGTGATGCAAGTACAGCTCCTATCTCCTTGAATGGGGAAACATAAAATTCACCAAGCTTACAATTACATTTCATATTTTAAATCACCAATTAAATCTGACAGTAACTGTCTCATAAATTTGGCTTCTAAACGCTCAAATCCAATTGGCGCAGCCAATGCGCATGTGCAGTCCTGAGCGCGCGTCTCGTCTCAGAACACTGACTGTTTCTATAGCAACCGGAGCTTTTAATGGCAGCTGCAGTGACGCAATGACTTTACCAATTGGTGATTGGTTCTTTTATTTAGAAGACGGGACGTATTCCACCATATTTCGCGTTGCACTTTCTCCCAGTCATAGAAATATGAGTGCAACGACTTTGTTTATGAGTCTTTACTTATAGTCAGTAAAATTTATGGAGGACATTAAAATAAAGTGTTAGCATATATATTTTGAGAAATTATTTCCATTTACATAACTCTCATCAAAGTATTAGTAACTGTCTGCATAATCTCTGCTAACAATTTATTTTTATGCTCCCCCAACTGACATTGTACTTACTATAAGTATACAGGGCCTAACTTTGCAAGTAAATGTCAACTTGTCTACTAATGTCTACCCTAACCCAACAGTTTACTTACAGTCTACTAATACTCTAATGAGAGTTAATTGACATGTAGTTGCAAAGTTACTTATAGCAGAATGTCTAAAGTGAATGGACTATCGAAATAAATTGTTACCTAAAAACCATTCACTCCTGCCAAGACAGGCTGAAACCAATACATTTTCCTCCACAAAATGCAGAACCCAATTTAAACTTGCTTGTACAATTCCAAAGTGAACAAAATGACTGAAAGACAACAAATGCTGTCACATCAATGCCTGGAAAACTCCTCAGTTCTCCACCAGAGGTCTCTCTGTCCATTACATCCATGCTGACAGCTTGTGCAGAAAATTAAAAAGAAAAAAGAAAAAAAAGATATTATCAGATCTATCACATACACTACAGAGTACGAGTTACCTTCAGTTTGCCATTGTGTAGGTATAATAATATTATTAAATTACTTTAGTTTTTTGTCTGATGATGTTGAGGAATCATAAATGCACAGTGATGGTTATTATTCAGATAAATTAACAGGAATAGCAAATGTATAGCACATCTCATTGACAACAAGCACTGCAGTGCTGCAGTGTGATGTATTGTTCATTTGAAGATAGTTGTACCAAACCAATCTTAAAGTTCTCCACCTACTTCCTGTTTTCTGACTCATCTTTATTATTGATGCAGCCTACAATGGAACAGTCATGGAGAGCTTTTGTGGGTGGTGTGACCTAGTGGTTAAAGATCCAGTAATTTGAAGGTCGGCCACTTAAATTCCAGATGGGGAGTTTCAAGAAAACATTTCATGATAATGTCAGGTTTCTCCATGTGAACTGCAACACTGTAAATCACTTTGGGCAAACAATGTGGACTAAATTACTAATTAGTATTATTCTAAACAGATAATGCAGTTTCCTGAGGTGAATTTGTGTTGTTCACCACCATCCCTGACACAGTTACCAGAAGCGTCATGAGTTCATACCTTTCGGCAAATAAGCGTGTGATCGGGAAGCACAAGAAGGTCACTAATTAAAGCTGGTAAATCTTTCTCAAGTGGCCTCAATCAGCCTGAAGTTACAGTTATGGTCTGGAGGAACTCTTCAAATACACTTTTCTGACTGTTATTTATTTAATTTCCACCACAAGTAAAATTATGTATCTTGTAAAATTATGTTTAATTCATCCTGTGGTCGAAATTGCATTTTTTAAATATTTTTGGAATAAAAGTTGACTTGCTAAAGCTAATATCAGCTAGCATTTATACATGCTAAATACAGAATTAATTATATTTTCATACTTTGCATAAATTAACTAATAAAAAGCTCCCAAACTTAAGAAACAACCGTTTTCTGCATAAAATGTGTCTTAGAAAAGCAATAACATGGTCTTCTCTTCATGAGGTTTCATTTATTGTCCGCACCAAATGTTGCAGGACAACCTATTTATTGTACTTTAATACTTAGGGTTAGAGGCATGCTGAAACCTCTAACCCTAAGTATACTCTTAAAAATAAAGGTTTCAAAAGAGGGTTTTCACAGTGATGCCATAGAAGAACCATTTTTGGTTCCCCAAAGAACCTTTAAGTGATCAGTTCTTAAAAGAACTTACCCTTTGTGTAAAAAACATCTGAATAATCCAAAGAACCTTATGTGCAATGGAAAGGTTCCATGGATGTTAAAGGTTCTTCATGGAACCAATAATACAGAACCTTTATTTTTAAGATTATATGTGTGCTTGCCAGAACAAACACAACAAATAATCCTTGCAGTGACACTGAATTTCTACTTTTCCCACACTATCAAAAATAACACACAACACTGTTTTTCTTTGTCATAAATATGGTATGCTTTAACACTGTCTCAAATGAACTTGCTTCAACCTGTTAGGAGGATTTTAAGGAAGATGGCTCTTTGTGCCATAGACTGGCAGTTACATACTACACGGCTTGAGAAGATAAGCCCTTCTTGGCATGTTTACCTTGTAAATTAGATCCATTAGCTCTTCAGAGAATGGTTCAGATACACAGTAAAATCCACAGAGTTAAATCAACTCTGCTCAGATAACATTTGGTCCCTCTCTGAATAGTGTTAAAATAACACTGAAGCAAAGTTAAAGTTAATGAGATAATTAAGCTATTAATTCAGGGATGATTGAACATTAATGATGAACACCTGCTGTTAACAAGCAGAATAACTGAAGAAAAGAGAAACACAAGAACTACAAGTGACTGCAGCCAAAATTTAATTGAAACCAACTGAAGGTAAAAGACATTAAATCTCTCAAGATATAATTTACTTATTACTACCATATTGACTTTATTTCTGTCACATGTCTAAATAATTTCTTATTGAGAATTAACAGAGGTTTAGATGTTGGTGTTTTATTGGTCAATAAATTATGCCACCATCGTGGTGGTCAGGGTTTGTTTTAGTTGGGCTCTTGACCTTTTTATGTTTTTAAAATAATTTGTGTTTGAGCAATTGCAATAGTGTTTCACAGCAAACACTTGTGCATTGACGAATGAAAAGACTAAATGAGCAGATCCACATAAATTTGCAGCTTGAAAGCCATTTCAAATAAGCATCACAAAGAGGTCTCGTTCTCTTTGGTTTCTTGACTGAGATTCAGCTATCAAAAAATTGCAACAAAAACAAAACAATTCCATTAAACAAATGCCACCGTAATACTTCAGTGCTACAAATAAGCAGCTTTTACAGCTCAGGCTTATACAAGAAAATATAGCATACAATCCTCAACAGTGGTGACAATAATTATTCATACTGCAGTGCATGATGGGAGTTTTGTCCTATGGTGATACCCAGCATGCATTGTAGCATGAAGCATCTTATTTTTATCACCATTGTTGAGATTCATATGCTGATTCTTGATGTCTGTGTGTGTCTAAGTGATGCAGTAGCTAAATTTTTTTATGCACTGCATGGTTTTAAACTTAAACAGTATATCTGTTTGCTGCAGCACTTTCTTCTCATGCTGTAGTTTCACAGGGTTGCTAATACAAAACCAAAATGTACAAATGACTAAACATATGATCAGTTGCTTTGGATACAATCAGGCCATCTCACAATGACTATATCAGCATATAAGCACTGACTTCACAACAACTTATGCATTGTTGCAGAGAAAAATCTAACATAGAAAGGATCTGCTCCTTTAGTCTTTTGATTTGGTAATGCACAAGTGTTTGCTGTGAAACACTATTGCAATTGCGCAAACACAAATTATTTTAAAAACATAAAAAGTTCAAGAGCCCAACTAAAACAAACCCTGACCACCACGATGGTAGCATAATTTATTGACCAATAAAACACCAACATCTAAACCTCTGTTAATTCTCAATAAGAAATTATTTAGACATGTGACAGAAATAAAGTCAATATGGTAGTAATAAGTAAATCATATCTTGAGAGATTTAATGTCTTTTACCTTCAGTTGATTTCAATTAAATGGTTTTGGCTGCAGTCACTTGTAGTTCTTGTGTTTCTCTTTTCTTCAGTTATTCTGCTTGTTAAGAGCAGGTGTTCATCATTAATGTTCAATCCTCCCTGAATTAATAGCTTAATTATCTCATTAACTTTAACTCTGCTTCAGTGTTATTTTAACACTATTCAGAGAGGGACCAAATGTTATCTGAGCAGAGTTGATTTAACTCTGTGGATTTTACTGTGTAGTGTTTATTGTAACTGTCTGTTGTTGCCAACTTTAGTATAGTATATTGAAAATGTTCAAAACCCAGTAACCTTGTGCCAGTGCTTCAGAGCTCATTTGACACACTAAACATATATTCTATTTTCCTGTATAATATAGCAATGGGTCTCAAAAAGTAGGTTAATTGGTGTACCGTGAATTAGCTTTCTTATGGGCAAAATTGGAATACTGCATAAAACATTTGTGAATAAAGCACCATTTTCATCCCATGTGTTCAAGAGAACAAAATCATCNTTGTGCATTGACGAATGAAAAGACTAAACATATATTCTATTTTCCTGTATAATATAGCAATGGGTCTCAAAAAGTAGGTTAATTGGTGTACCGTGAATTAGCTTTCTTATGGGCAAAATTGGAATACTGCATAAAACATTTGTGAATAAAGCACCATTTTCATCCCATGTGTTCAAGAGAACAAAATCATCACTTCCTGGGAAATTGCCACAAAATATCTATAATAAAAATGGAAGTGGCTGCAATCAGCGAAGCCACTGTGGCTCTTTTTTTTTTTCAACATCATAAATGACTTGAGTCTCAGAGCACAGACGAAATGTAATACACGCTGCCATGTTATCTTGCTTTCGGATGCCTGGTGTTTGGGAATGCAATAATGTGAGACACTTCTGGGAGGGAATTAAACCAAATCATTTTAATGACAGACTTTGGCTCAGGCATTTCAGAATTATCTAATCAACATTTGAGATGATGTGCTATGAAATTGGTTCACTGGTTAGGGCAAGCTCACACTACTGGACTGTAAGACTACCTGAATTCCTGTGGTGCTCACACCACAAGGTTTCTTATCACAAGACATTTGGTCAAGAGGCAGGCCTGACCAACAGCAAAAAAGAAATGTTTTCTCATGTAAATTCAGTAGAGAAATTCACGCACATTATGAGATTTTTCCATTTATACTATCTGCACAGTGATTGGCTGGATTAGTTCCACCTTGTTGTTGCATTGCACACACTACACACAACCATTTTTAAGTGCATCAAGTGGCCGAGGGACAGACCCTCGACCCCTTGATTTTGACCTTGGGAGCGAGTCTACTCAATAGACAGACAGCCCCCATCACAGACCGTTCTTGAGATTCATGTTCGAGTGGGTGGCATACCAGAATACAGTCCTTCCATTCAGACTCTCTCTAGCTCTGCATACTTATGAAGTGTGTAGATGCGGCTCTTTCCTATCTGAGGCAGATGGGAATCCACATACTCAACTACCTCGATGATTGGCTGCTATAAGTCCAGTCGAGTCAGGAGCTATGCGCCCACAGATCCCTGCTCCTCAGTCATCTGGAGAACCTGGGATTCAGAGTCAACTTTGGCAAGAGCTCGCTGCTGGTCTGGTCTTCAGTTCACTGAAAATCAGGAGCATGCCAGCCTTGTTCAAGGTCTCTTCTCCCTTTCAGGAGGTTTCAAAAGCTGCTGGGCCTGATGGCAGCAACTTCCTCAGTAGTTCCGCTGGGCCTTCTCCATATGCGACCACTCCAACTGTGGTTAAAAGGCTGTGTCTCACCTCATCTATGGAGCACAGGCCAACACTCTCTCAGGGTGACCCATGCCTGTGCCAAGGCCTTGGACCCTTGGAAGTCTTTCTGCTTTTATCAGAATAGGATAATGCTGGGCTCGGTTTTCAGAAGGTAAGTGGTCATAATGAATGCCTCCAAGATGGGCTGGGGCACCCTGTGCAAAGGCCTTTGGCTCATGGGCAACTCCTTTGATGAATTGGCACATCAACCATCTAAAAATGATGGCGGTAATCCTGTCCTTGACGGAGTTCTGGACAGAACTCAGAGGTCATCATGTCCTGGTCCACTTGGACAACAAGATGGTGGTTGCCTTCATAGCCAAGGAGGTATCAGGTCTCGCCCTCTGCACAGACTGGAGAGCCATTCTCTCCTATGAGCACAGAAGAACTTCCAATCATTGAGGGTGGTTCACGTGCCAGGTTACTCAAACGTAGGAGCGGACATGCTGTCACGCGGTGAATGCAACATGGCACACCTTCGGTCGAGCAGATGTGGATCTCTTTCCTATCTGAGGCAGATGGGAATCCACGTACTCAACTACCTCGATGATTGGCTACTTTTAGTCCAGTCGAGTCAGGAGCTATGCGCCCACAGCTCGCTGCTGATCTGGTCTTCAATTCACTGAAAATCAGGAGCATGCTAGCCTCGTTCAAGGTGGGGTCTCTTCTCCATTGAAGGCATTGCCTTCATAACCAAGGAGGTATCAGGTCTCGCCCTCTGCACAGACTGGAGAGCCATTCTCTCCTATGAGCACAGAAGAACCTCCAATCATTGAGGGCGGTTCACGTGCCAAGTTCCTCAAACGTAGGAGCGGACATGCTGTCACGCGGTGGACTGCCGCCGGGGGAATGGAGACTCCCCAGACGGTGAATGCAATATGGCGCACCTTCAGTCGAGCAGATGTGGATCTCTTCGCGACTAAAGAGAACTCCCACTGCCAGAAATACTTTTTTCAGAGATGGCCTCGCCTGCGCCTTGATGCCTTCCCTCCTGTAGCACAGCTCCCGCAGCTCGTCAGTCGGATCAGGGAGGAGAAATGTTCAGTCCTTCTGGTGGCACCACGCTGGCAGAACCAGCCTTGTTTCCCAGAATTGATTCAGCTGCTGTCAGCACCTCGATGGCCCATACCATTGAGGAGAGACCTCTCTCAAGTTGGGGGAACAATTTGGCACCCCCAGCCAGAGTTATGGGACCTGCATGTATGGCCCCTCGGCGGGAGCTATCAAGCTTCACCCAAGGGGGCATGAGAAAGATCCCCCCTCCACAAGGCACCTTTACGCCTAGAAAAAGTCTATTTTCTCAAGCTGGTGCTTAGCTTAGAAATTAGACCCCACTAATTGTGAGATTGTGTAATTTCTCACATTTCTGCAGGAACGGTTAGATGGCGGGCGCGCCCCCTCCACACTCAAAGTGTATTTGGCAGCTACCATGGCGAATCATGCCAGATGTTTGGCCATGGAAACACGACCTGCTCATTCCCGTTTTCTCAGGAAACCAGGGTTACGTGAGTAACCATAACGTTTCCATCGTAGTTCATGCGTAGTTCATCGTCATTCTTATCTGGTAAAAAATGTATTCGCCTCAATGAGCGCATAATTTTTATGCGCATTTTTAGAATTTATGCTTATCTTGCCATTTTCATCCAGTGTTTTTCATACAATATCCCAAAATTAGCATAAAAATAGGTGCATGGAAATATGGCTATTGTCATTCAATTCAATTCACATTTATTTGTATAGTGCGTTTCACAATACATATTGTTTCAAAACAGCTTTACAAAAAAATGCATGTTTCTTCATTACAATTTAGAGTACTCTGTTATCAGAGGTGACTGTGCTAAAGTAATGTCCATTTGTCAAAAATACACAGTTCTAAGATAATACAGATCATGCAGTTAGCTAATATCATGTATTCATTTAGTCAGAAACAATGATCTCATTAAAAGCAATTATTACAAGTTGTAATCATAATGATTACAATATATAAAAAAATGTTCAGTGATGCAGAGCTATATGAACTCCTCGCAGGGGTTTCATCTCTTCACGGGTGTTGGGAGCATCTGAAATCTTGGTAAGAGACTGGATCCAAACTGGATACTCTCTAGTTACTTCGTGAGTAGGGATGGAAATGAAAAATAATTAGCGTAGCTGCTGTTCATAACAATTCAAATGATAATCATGTGCATTTTATCTGATATAACTAGAGTACAAGGTTATGAGGTACATTATGTGAATGCTTGGCTAAAGAGATGTGTCTCTCTTTAATCTAGATTTAAACTGAGAGAGTGTGTCTGAGCCTCAGGAAATCTATTCCAGAGTTTAGGAGCCAAATGCGAAAACACTCTGTCATTATTCTTTTCTCTTACATTTGACTCTCCCCAGAGTTGGGAAATGTAAAATATCATATAAGATAATATATAAAACTACCATTGTCATGAGAACATCACCACCTTATCATCATAACTTTCATCAGTTTCTCCCACTTTCCTTCTTCTGTTGCTCTTTGTGTCACCTGTGACGTCTGCTCCACGGATTCACCTGCTCTAATTCCTTAACGGGATTGCCGATTCCCCGGATATCCACTTAGAACCTGATTAGGCGAGCTCAACTCATTAGGTCTGACAAACCAATTCAAAACCCTCAACCCAAAAGCCAAAGAACAGACCCCCTCCCATTGAGTGTTCAATAAACCACACCAGTGACACTCTTAGAAATGACACATCAAGTGTTAAACTAGCTCAAATGTGATAAAACAAGTGTGAAATGCTTTAAACATGATGTTAAAGCCTACTCAAAAATGATCTTTAGAACCAATGCTGAGAACTTTATGATAGTTGTAAGATGTTCTTCAGGTATCAACCATATTTTTGTTCATGCCACACACTATCCATCACTTCCTCTGTCCTCTGCTTTCTACACTCAGTCTTGCCTTGTCTTTCGACCCCATAACCTGATTTTTCCATTCCAATCGCTTTACCTGTTCCTTGCCCTCCCCTTTCCTTCTCTCTTTCTCTCTCTCCATTACCCTTTCTCTGCCCATCTTTGGGCTTATCCTTTCATCCCTGATCTCCTTCATCCCCTCCAATCCTCATCTGTTCCTCTCTCGCAGAAGGGGAAGAGAAAGAGAGAGTTTTTCCACAGGTAAGTTGCATCCAGTCTGTTGGGGGAACCTGTGGAAGGCACAGAGAGAGAAAGACGGTTGAAGAGTTGTCTTGTGGACTAAGCAAAATAGAGACTGATACAGAAAGAGAGGCTTTGGAGTTATTAAGGAGAAGGGGAAGAAGCTTTTTTTGGATAGACAGGTGAGTTTGTTTTTAGTTTGGTCATTAATTAGTGTGTATAAGAAAATTGTGCAGTGATGCAATGCACTGCAAATACCGAACAAGTACAAACCTTGTGCATTATGATAAACTTGAAGTCATATGCCTAAAATGCATTTTTTTTATTTAGCATGCATGCAGAATGCATGGAAATGCATGAATAAATGCTTTGCTTTATATGTGCACATTCATGCATTTTGCACACAAACTAGAAGAAAAGCCTGCATTTTAAGAAAATGACCTCAGGTTTATCGTAGTGCACTTTTTGTCTGCTGATTTCCTGGAAGTAGTTCCCAGAACATGCTATCACAAATTCTACAACTTTCGTAATACTTAAAAATGACATTGGGATGTTAATGTTGGTATTTCATCCATCACAAATGCATCCAGCCCTTTCAGGAGGAATTTAAGGTTCTAGCAAAATTTGTTAGCCGTTATACTGATGCATTCCTGTGGTTTTCCTTTTCTTACCAGATCATAATGTTGCAACTGCAAAAGTTTGCACATTTGTCTCTTTGTAGGATTAAGCTAATGCTAAAGCTGCTCTTGAGCAAGTAATCGAATACAGCTTAGAAATCTTGAGATCTCATTTAATCTTGATGAAATTTCTCCCCGTGTACAATCTATCACATACATATCCCCAAGACATAAGTCTTTTCTTGCCCTTTCCTTGTGTTTTATCTTTGATCTCCCTACCTCAGGTCCCACCTGATCCCGTAGTAAAGAGCAGTCGGTAATCGGATGACAGGAGATTTGATAAGCCACCCCCAACAGCTCTTCCAAAGACTTAAGTCTTTCTTCTAGCCCTCCTTGACATCAATAAAACAACATCTCTCAGCAAGAGCTGAACAGACATCACATAGTAATCTTGTAACTATTATAACATATCATAATTTGATCATTGACAGCACAATGCAAGACTCAATTCTGCAGATCACAGTTTCTACAAAGCAGTAAGCTCTACTACTTAACCATGATTTAAGTTCATTAGGATCTCCGTAGCACAACGAGGCTGATAATTCCTCGTCATCTCCTCTGGCCTCCCACCGAGAGGTAAATTCATATGGCGGTAGACTAGCAACCAAATATTTTTATAGCAAGTTGCAACTTAGTTGATTTACATCTGCAAAAAACATTTGAAATATTTTATTTTGAGCAGGATTACAGATATCAGCTTGATTAGACTTAGATGTTTAAAATCAAGATATTCTTATTGGTCAGATGCAGAATTAACAAGTCAATGACAAGCCTCAAAATATGTTTAGGGGTAATATTAGATTTATTAGACATTTCCACATGTCTTAATTTACAATAGTGCATTTATTTATTTTATTTGTATTTATTTATTTGTATTTTATTTTTTACAATTTGCTTTGTTTCATAAATTGCATGTATATTTATTAAATACAAAAGAATGTTTCTGTTTTGAAGGATTGACTTGGGAGTTTGCTTGATGTTTTCACTTTGGTGGTAGTTTTTGAATTTTAATTTTTGAATATCAATATTTGAGTTTGAATTAAATAACAGATTCTCAGTATCTATGACAGTAAAGGTTTTGTAAATTAATGAGATACCCAACAGCACTGCTATTTTTGTTATGCTCAGCATTTAGCTAACATTACTGAACATTCAATTGGATTTGGCTTATCTATAACCACCTAGAGTTTATTGTCTGTGACAGACAATATTGTTATTGGCATGGTTCATTTTTGTTCCAAAGCTTTTGCAAATCTGTTACTGTTTTGCAAATTTAATGTTACTGTCTACTAAACAGATGAAGAACATGCTTTTTGGGATATTACATGCAAAGTTCAGGCTTAACTGGTCTTCAGTGAAATGTTGCGACTGGCTGAGAGATTTTGTATCAAATCAAAGCCAGGTTTCAATACTCATCAATACATCTTCAGTATTATTAAAATGGCATCCATATGTCTGATGATGTAATAGTCACACACAAGGCCTAGTTCAGATTAATCTGAGTAATTTTCTATAATTATTTACTTATTTTTAAGTAGAATCTTTTATTTATTTTTTATTTTCTGATTACTTTTAGCTTGTAACCCCGATCAACTGCAGCTATGGGTGAAATGGAACAGATGAAAAAGGAGGCCGAAGGCCTGAAGACACAGATTGAGGTGAGACTGGTTTAAAGCCCTTATATATTTTATGATCTTAATTTCACACTGAAACCAATATTTGATGAAGAACACCGTAATAAGATCTTTGCAGAAGTACATATGTATTAAATGCAAATTGATCGCTAATGCAATGACTAGCTGTTAAATTTCTATTTATACAATTAATAATGAAATACTAATATTAAATATTTGTTCCCCTTCTAGGCGGCTCGCAAAGCAGCCAATGACACAGACATGGCCTCGGCCGCTTCTGGGGTGGCCCCGGCCCCTCGGGTCCAACTCAAGACCAGGAAGACCCTCAAAGGCCACCTGGCCAAAATCTACGCCATGCATTGGAGTACAGACAACAGGTGAGAACATCATCGCTGGTCAAATCAAAGAATAAAATGAAATATGATGGACTATACTGCACCGTAGAAGCAATCTTCAGTTTGTCCTCCAAAAGTACAAAAGAAAAGTATCTGACAGAAAGTGAAATATACAAGTTTCACCTGTTGCCCTTGCTTGTCACATGATCTGCTCAACCAGGTTAATAGCTCTCACATGGAATTCAACTGCATCTTGTGGTCACCTTGAATTAGCTAATTCTTAGTTAGATCAATTATCAGGGTCAGTGGCCTGAAACAGACTTAAGCCTCAGTCTTTTCAAGAAGGTACTTAACCATGTCTAGGGTTAAACTGAATTGACAGCAAAATAATATTGTATCATTAAATCAGTATGTTTGTAAGATTTCAAAATAATAAAAAACAATGTGGGATGGAGTATATCAAATGGATAAATTAACAATATCCTTTCATCCTGTTGTCTTATCACCCTTTCTTTGCCCTTTCTTTCATTGGTGTCTTTAGGCTAATGGTCAGTGCATCACAGGATGGCAAACTTCTAATCTGGGATTCTCACTCTGGAAATAAGGTGAGACTGACTCAAATACACTTTCAAGAGAAGATCGGGAGTCATATACAAATATATTTAAACTATATTATATATCAGCGAGCTATCTAAAAACATTTTGGGCTATACATCACAATGTCGCCTAGTATTTTGGTCTCAGCTTAATGAATGAATGATGAGTATTTTAAGCTCCTTGAATGGGCCATTTGATTTTTCATTTTTTAATATCTCTCTAACTTCCAATAATACACAGGTATTGTAACCATCACCGTTTTCAACCGTTTCAAACTTTTTATGCATTCTGGCTGTTCATTTACATAACAACGGCGTTTTGGGGGCCCAAATGCAAACTTTTGAAAACGGGTTTCAAAGTGCACATTTTTGAAAATGATACCGTTATCGTCTCCATGTAAACTACAAAAACGTGAATTTGTGAAAACGGTGACATCAGGCGTATTATGTGGTCAGTCTGTATGCGCGTAGTGTTTCTTTACAAAGTGACATCGCCAACTACTGTCCTGGCATGCATAACACAGCGTTTTGGCGGATCCGTGTGAACGAGGATCATTTTGACAATGTTGTCTTCTGTATGCGAAACTTTTCAAAAACGCAAAGGAAAAGCTTTTCTATTTTTAGTACATCATTGTCTTGTAAACATACCCAAGTCAACTTTAAACATTGTCAGGATAAAAACGTCCAGCTGAACAAAGATGTTTTAATTAAAGGTGAAGTTTGCAATTTTTGTTGTGAAAGTACTTTCTCCTATGTGCAAAAGTAAGTGTGTAAGTGTGGTTTCGTTGTTCTAAAGTTTGTTTAATATTAAGTACAAAAGTTATGGGTGAATTCACGCACAAATTCATGCTTTCACATGGTTAGTAAATGTGGCACTTTAAGAATATTGATTTGATTTTGACAGTTTCTGGCAGGGCTACCTGTTTATGCAAGAAAACCTGGAAAACATTTTTGAAAACAGTAATTTTGCAATTACATTTGATGGTGCAAATCAGAATATGTTCAAGGAAAAGATATAATATTTGCCTCTTTCTTTAGGTCAATGCTGTTCCCCTCAAATCCTCATGGGTGATGACCTGTGCATATGCTCCTTCTGGAAACCTTGTGGCCAGCGGTGGTCTCGATAACATGTGTACTGTCTACAACCTGAAGACACCCGTAGTCAAGACTGTGAAAGAATTGGATGCTCACACAGGTAAAGTATATTCATCAGTCAAGAATCTTTACTTTCTTGCATGCTTGTGTCTGTTATGTAATTGTGTCTCTCTCTATTGTTTATAGGTTACTTGTCCTGTGCACGCTTCCTCAGTGACACAGATATTCTCACCGCCTCTGGTGATACCACATGGTTTGTGCATGTAGCTTTTACATTTAAAGGGATAGTTCACCCAAATATGAAAATTCCGTATTGAGTGGCTTATTTTTTTAAAGGGGCTATATGTAGAATTCAGAAAACCTTGTTATTAGTGACACCAGTGGTCATTAAGTGAACTGCAGGCAGCAACTTATTGCTTGTGCTGCATTCGTGCACACGTAACAGGAAAGTTCTTTTCTGTTATTTGCTTAGAAGTAAAAAGAAGTTGGAAATACCTTTGTAGGGATATATGGTTAACGAACATCCAGGTGTCATCCACGCTGCTGAGAGCGATGTTTAGATGAATATGCAAATATGTGCTGACATCTCAGCTCTTCTCGGCACATTCATGAGAGATCCTGACAAAAATATACATGTTTGATTCAGTTGATCCAGTTCACGAAAATGGTGAGTTCACTGAGTTTAACTAAAGACTATAACACTGACTCCATGATCCAGTCACAGCACTTAACTAGCTTAATGACTAGTGATTTAAATTTCAGTCTGCTGCATGCAGAAAGCTATTATGGAATCTCAAAAACACTTGGAATATAGCACTTTAATGATCTTTTTAAAGTGTATTAATATATCTCTTTTAAATCTTGAAAGCTTCTGTCCCCATTCATTGTAGTTGCATGGAAATAGAAGCCAGCTACAAAATTGAGCCAATATCAAAATTTAGTGTTTCATGAAGAAAGAATGGGTGAGTAAATTATGACAGAATTTTCATTTTTGGGCAAACTATCCCCTTACAGCATTACACTGTTGCTCAAACACTAGAACATGGTATACAGTAAGCAATACTATATTTGCCAAAACATGCAATAGGCTATACAAAAGAACATACTACAGACAAAAAACTGTCCCATTTTGATGATCTATTTCCACTGTGATAAAAGAAGCAGAAGCAATATTTGTATATTTATCTATTTTCTGTTTTAAATTTTTTATTTCAATATCGCTTTCAAGAGTCATTATTTGGTTAAACTGCTAAATATTAAGACATTTACACAAAACTGGATTGAAATGCAAAAATAACTGGATGCCACTCACATGCAAATTGAAGGTCATGTTATTTTTTAAAAGCAGTATGTAGTACAGTCTAAAAAATTCTGGGTTGTTGAAACCAAATTTGGGTCAAAAATGGACAAACCCAACAAGTTGGGGTACATTTTTAAATTAAATTGTTAACCCAATGGTTGGGTTTGTCCATATTTGACCCAAATTTTATTTGAGTTGAAACAACCCAGCATTTTTTAGAGTGTATAGTTTGCTGCAACTTTCATTTAGCCAAACAGTTGATTAACATCCCTTTAAAAATAAAGTTAAATGGTGTTGTGCTCATCTCACAAAATCCAGTTAGGCTGTTAATATAAGTATAATATAAGTATTAATATAATAATATAAGTATTGCCACTTTTGCTCATAATTAAAGTTACAGCTTTTTCAAAGTGCTATAGACATTTTTGCAGCTTGTTGAGGAGAGATTTGCTTTTACTTTACTCTACTCTTAAGTTACTTGGTAAATCCCATAAACTTATAATATGTGCTCCCAATGATATCTAGGGACCAAAAACATCCTAGCAACCAACCAGAAAGCACCACTCACGTCTTCGAAAATGTTTATATTAAGCTTTTTTTATTATTATAATCATTATTTTCATTTTACCCAATTTTTTCTTACAGTGCACTGTGGGATTTGGAGACTGGAAGGCAGAAGACAGTTTTCCTGAACCATATTGGTGACTGCATGTGTCTGTCTCTGTCCCCGGACAACAACTTCTTCGTTTCTGGTGCTTGCGACTCTCTGGCCAAGCTGTGGGACATCAGGGATGGCCAGTGCAAGCAAACCTTCCAGGGTCACACAAGTGACATTAACGCCATTTCAGTGAGTTTACACAAAATGTTTGATGCAATACCGAGAAAATGCAGAAGAGTGCATCACAGTTATTTTTTGGCCAGTAATTTCCTTCTTCATTGGTGATCCTAACCTTCTACCAGTTTCAAAGATTTTAGTTTTTCCAATTGGTAAGAGAAAAGCACATAAATGGATTCAGCAAACTATGTCTACCTCTTCAGTTCTTCCCCAGTGGCAATGCATTTGTCACGGGCTCGGATGACTGCACATGCAAGATGTATGATATTCGCGCTGATCAAGAAGTGATTGGCTACCAGGATGCCGCCCTGAACAGCGGCGTTACATCACTGGCTCTGTCCATGTCTGGCCGCCTCATCTTTGCTGGCTACGATGACTTCAACTGCAATATTTGGGACTCGCTAAAGGGCGAGAAAGTGGGTAAGTTTAAAGAAAGGAGAAGCGGATGGAGTGAATCATTAATGCTGATTATTTAAGCAAAAATTAAAATTATCCCATAATTTACTCACCCTCAGGCCATCCTAGGTGTATGTGACTATATCTTCTTTCAGCCAAACACAATCGGAGTTAAATTAAAAAATATCCTGGCTCTTCCCAGCTTTATAATGGGAGTGATTTTGAAGCCCAAAAAACAACATCCATCCATCATAAAAGTAATCCATATGACTCCAGGGGGTTAATAAAGGCCTTCTGAAGCAAAGCAATGCGTTTTTGTAAGAAAAATAACCATAATTATAACTTTATAAACTGCAATCACTAGCTTCCGGTAACATCCGTCCACATGTTCACAAGAGAGTCGAGTTCTGGCATATGACGTAAGATGTAGGAGTAGCATAAGCTTAGGTAAGAGTAGACGCATGTCACTGTTCAAACAAACAGGGCTGGACAACAAACTCAAGCTCCTCTGTTATTTCTCTTTAAAAATTCTAATTTAAGACTTCTAATTCGTGACCGGTGTTTTGTTTTGCTCTATCCTCTGAGCTTCCGCTTTGTCAATACGTCATGCATTGGGTCAAAGTTCAGGCTTCTGACGGAACTAGACTCACATACGAAAGCTAGTGCTTCTAGTTTATAAAGTTCTAAATATTGATATTTTTCTTACAAAAATTGCATCACTTCGCTTCAGAAGGGTATGGATTACTCTTATGATGGATGGATGTGCTTTTCTGGGCTTCAAAATCTCAAGTACCATTCACTCTCATTATAAAGCTTGGAAGAGCCAGAATATTTTTTAATATAACTCTGATTGTGTTTGGCTGAAAGAAGAAAGTCCTATACAACTAGGATGGCTTGAGGGTGAGTAAATTATTGGATAATTTACATTTTTGGGTGAACTAACCCTTTAAGTCCCTTTGAAGCAAGTCAAATCAAACTCCAAGCAGGTATTTTCTATGTAGGCAATTTATGAGTATGAAAATACTTTTCTAGCAAGGATGTGATATTCTGTTAGTGTTAAGACCCCAATATACTCACAGTTCTTTTTCCTTTTTTCGCTTGGGGTAAAAAGAAGTTTGAAATACAGTGGTATACTGTTAGCAAACATCCCAGCGTCACCTACGGTGCTGAGAGCAACATTTGAATATGAAAATATGTGCTGTACTTTCCTCTCAAATTTTTCAAAATGAAAATTACCCCAAAGTTTTACTCATCCTAAAGCCATCCTAGGTGTATATGACTTTCTTCTTTCTGATGAACACAATCAAAGTTATATTAATTAATATCCTGAAGCATCCGAGCTTTATAATGGCAGTGAACGGGATCAACGAGTATGAGCTGAAGAAAGTGCATCCATCCATCTTACAAGTAATCCACAAGGCTCTGGGGGGTTAATAAAGGCCTTCTGAAGCGAAGCGTTGCATTTGTGTAAGAAAAATATCCATATTTAACAAGTTAAAATAACAAGTAAAATATCTAGCTTCCGCCAGACCGCCTTGCGTATTCAACTTACGCTTTTTTCGTAACTTGAATACGTAAGGCGAGAGGAGTTACTCTTTCTTCCTAAGTTAAATACAGAAGGCGGTCTGGCGGAAGCTAGATGTTTTACTTTATGACGCCTAATATTATGAAATCGCCACAGCTCAACAGTAGTTCGAAGATGTTTACCAACCGGAGCGAACTTTTCCATAAATTTCGCTTTGGCAAGCTGTTTTGAACTCCAAACATTTTGGCCTGATTTTGTTTGAACACACTAGTTCATTCTCCGATTGCGCTTGAAGTATATCAGGTCCTTAAGTCAAGGAAGTATTCTACTTAAAGTCAGCATGAAATGAAAATTCACCTTATCTATGTTCTAAATGCATGTTATGGATTTTATTGTGAACAATTCATCCATGCATATGTTTAATAGGTTTTTAATCAAAATGTCATAACTGGATCTTCCGGTGAAATGACATAACTGACGGTGAAATGACGTATGCCAGACTTCTCCAATCATTTATTCCGCTTTAACCCAGAAGCAGAAAGCTCGTGTAGCTCACTTTTGAGTGCAGCACCCTCATCTCAAAATCTACTCAACAACCAATGCATAAAATCAAGTCCCCGCCCTACATTTGTTTCGTTTCCGATAATCTGTAACTCAGATTTATGTCACAATATGGAAAAAAGATCTGTTGCTACTTCCGTTTTCATTGCATCTTTAAATAAATGTTCATGAAGAACAAAATGTCAAATGTCAAAGAATATTCTCACTTCCTTCCTTTCTTCCGTTCTCTCTTGTAGGTGTGTTGTCTGGCCATGACAACAGGGTGAGCTGCACCGGAGTACCACCAGATGGCATGTGCGTTTGCACCGGCTCATGGGACAGCTTCTTGAAGATTTGGAACTGAGCTGGACCCTGAGAACCAGATGAGAAGAGAATGAGAAAGAGAGAGGATGAGAAATTGAAAATGAAAAATTCTAAGCAACAGAAAAATCTCTCACACACACACACAAACACAAAAAAGTATGTGTATGTGTGGGATTTCTGGAAGACTGGGTTTTATTAGAATATTTAAATGGAATATTTAATTGTAAAAATAAGTTACAACAAACACAGGAAGTTGTTATCATAACATGACAATCTCATGACGGCAATAATTTGGCTTGAAATTATAGTATTTTTGAAAGCTTAAAAATGAGGAAAATTAATAATCTTTTAAGAATTTAAAATATAGTATTACATATTTTTTGTCTGTTAAATACTCTCCTCATTAGATGAAAGTTTGCATAACTATTTTTATGTATTAGAATTGATGATAGAATGCAGAAGAAACTGTACAGTGACTTTTCCCACCAACCACATGGACTGTCTGAGATCTGATATATGGCTCTTCGATGCTGTTGGCAACTTTATCCTGGCATACAGTTGGATTTTAATTTCTAACAAACATCCTGAAGTCCTCTAAACGACACATTATGCTAAAAGATAAAATGTCTGTATTTACTTCTTTCATCTTTTTGTAGGACTTTTACATACAAGACAGTTCCTTTTAAATGTTGCAGTGGTTACTCGAATACCTTTCTAATAAACATAGTATTCTGCATTAAACAATATTTTGGTGTGTGCTGTGTGTATGTGTCAAGCTGTTATGTCCAATAACATAAGTGTTTTATGATTTTAGAGCATTGAAGTAATTAATCTAAATTACTTGATTGTGAAAACGTTACATTGGGCACTTATTAAAGAATCTGTGACAGGAAGAAATAGTATTGGAAAGGAAATCTAATTTCTAAAATGTGACTTTTTTTTAAGTTAATAGCAGGATGAAGTTTACAATAGGAAAAAAATAAAGAAATCTGAAGCTACATTGATAAAAAAAAAATTTAATATCAGCCCAGGAGAAGTAAATGTTTAGTTATCCAGATCAGAATTTATTCATATGCCAATTTCTGTCATGAAAACTCTCTGAGAGTTTGGCATGGTAATAAGTATGACAATGTTAATGTGTTTAGTTGGAGGAATAGATCTATTACGCTGCTTCTGCTTTTATTGCTGCTGCTGCAGAGCAAATATGGAACTTACCACTGCCGATACATACTACATGCTGCTATGAGTAAGTAAGACATGCTGCTGCTGTACAATATAGCACAAAATACATGAATTACTCATAGCAGATCTATACAGGTGGAGCTGGGGAAGGTGGAGGGTTTCTGAAAGTGTGCTCCAAACTGCTAAAGCAAACAATAGGCAAGAATTTGAATGTTGAGCAGCAAGCTCATTGGCTACCAATACAGGGGGAACCAATCAGCTGTGGCCTTTAGAGAATGATGTAATTGCAACCAGATTGGGTTAAAGACTTGAGGCAGGAACATTCGATATGTTGAGCGTCGGAGCTCATCGATCCGTCGGGCCATATCTGATCATTCTGATTGGCTGTTCAGCTACTGCCACTGCTGGTATGGAAAGGCATTTCATCTTACGCAGGTGCAGAACGGACGTGCTACTTGGCGTCGGCTGTCGAACGTCGGTTTGGTGTGTCAGGGCAACTTTGGACCCAGACGCTGCCAACGTGAGCCAACGCCGCAGTGTGCTTTCGTCGCCACTAGTGCGTCGGCTTGGTGTGTTCCTGCCTTTATGAGCCTGCGCCATCTAGAGTTTCATGACAGAACTTTGTATTTACTAACTATAGCAGTGGCTCTCAACCATTTTTAAGATGCTTGACATTTCCTATTATACTGTACTTCTGGAGCAAAGAGAAAAGTGTTTGTTTTTAAACCTTTTTAAAACATTTGTTTGCTAGAGTTATTACTCTTCTACTGCATGTTATTTTTAAACAAAATAAATTCAAGATAGATTTAAGCCTTACTTAGACGAAAGCTATACTTTATAACGTCTTAAAAGAACTCAGTCTGCTCAATTATAACTTTTTTAAACAATATATGAGACAGATTCAAAGCTCCTGAATTCTTCACTGCTGACATTCTTCACAGCTTCAAAGTACTTAAAGGGATAGTTCACCCAGTAATGTGTAAATTCTGTCATCATTTACTCACCCTCACGGTGTTCCAATCCTGTATACATTTCTTTGTTCTGCTTAACACAAAGGAAGATATTTGGAAGAATGTTTGTAACTAAGCAGATCTCGCCCCCCATTGACTACCATAGTAGGAAAAAAATACTATGGTAGTCAATGGGGGGACGAGATCTGCTTGGTTAAAAATATTCTTCCAAATATCTTCCTTTGTGTTAAGCAGAACAAAAAAATGTATAGAGGTTTGGAACAACTTGAGGGGGAGTAAATTATGAAAGCATTTACATTATTTGGTGAACTATCCCTTTAAGCATTGTGCCCCCTATTGGGGCGCGGCCCCCCAGTTGAGATCCACTGAACTATAGGCTTTTACTTCAATAATGAAGTCACATTGTAAACCTAATTCCTTTAAGTATATTTTATCACCTACTGCAATCTCAGTGACCTTGAGAAAGTAGATCAGGCAGTTGTTTTTTCTTCCACTTAAGAAGGAGGACGTGAGACTTACTCTAATCCACTTTCAATAGAGCTTTTCCCAGAGAAATGTCAGCAAGCACCCACAAACAAGAAGACAAGTAATTGACTAAAGTTCCTATTCTTGATGTCCATGGTGCACGGCCGACATGACCAAGTAAGCATTGGCTGCGAAATGAGAAAGAAGACAGGCCATATATATTACATAAAAAGCAGTATCGGAATAATATGCATTGTGAGAAAAAGTGCTTTACAAAATGAAGTGCACTGCATAATATAAGTCACATAATACAAGAACACATGGAGTGCAACAGCATTCGGAATGGCATTAAAACTCATTACATTGTAAGTAATTCATTAATATTAAAAATGATAAATTAGCTTCATTTCTAGGGAAAGCTGTGTGATGTAAAAATAAAGGCCATTCTGCAAATGGAATTGACCATGTGACCACATGATGGATTACTTGCTTCAAATCGATTGAAGCACAAGATGTGCTTTGGAACATTCCCAAAACCATTCTGGATAAAATAATGTAATTTGTATTGGGGGGGGGGAAAGTATTGACTTAAAAATTCAAAATAGATGCAATTTCATAACTGATCTCATTCGTTGTGGGCAATATTGTAAAATCTTTTAAAATCCATTGAGCCCTTCTATGCAGGAAATTGGGATGCTCGCGATTTCTAAGGTTTAGCTAATGAATAATAATTATTATTATTGAATATCTATGCTTACCTTTCATGGAGCTGATTGCTTTGGCCTCACCTCATGCATATTAATTAGATTATCGTGACGTTTCTTGCGAACTTCCAATGCCAAACGACTGCCTACTGAATATTTACGACCACACCCTTTCCATAGTAGGATTCGTAAGTTCGCTTTCTGGAGCGATAATACCGCAGTCGGTGTGTTTGGTTCGTTTGGTTTGTTTGTCCCGCAGTAATGTCCTCAAGAAAATTCTTCGTCGGGGGAAACTGGAAAATGAACGGCGATAAAGAGACTTTGGGCGAGCTCATAATGACCTTGAACACGGCCAGTCTCAACGATGAAACAGGTCCATGGCGTTCATTTGATGTTTTGTTGTTTACCCGAAAGCATATTAAGCAGAAAGTATTTTATTTTTTAATTTTAGCCGATTAGTTCAATGTATTTTGATATAATCGATAGAGATGTTAAGAAGCATCAGAGACGTTGACGTCACGTGACACTTTAAATGAATGGAGGCTTGTGTGTGTGGACATATTGGACTGTTTTAAATCGAAATAACTTTTTTATAAACTAGTTAATATTGATATTGAGTTGATTCTTCTTATATTATTGCATGTCATCACAGTCATGTGTTATTTTTAATAAGAAACGCAGAGAATTTTGCAGTATAAAGCATCATCAATAATTAAATATTTTTGGTTCTACAGACTATATTTTTTTCCTATCCCATATTTGTCCCATATGCATACAAATTGCTTAAAAATACAATTTATTATATAAGTAATTGTTAGCCCTATCCCATGTTTGTCCCATATGCATTGTCAAATGATTTATTCCCATTCTATCTGGGGAAAGTTATCTAATAAAGTCAGAGGTAGTAAAAATAATAATAATAATAATAATAAAAGACATGTTTCACACAAAAACTGTTTACAACATGAGGGTGAGTAAATGATGATAAATTGATAAATGATCATTTTTTGGGTGAAACATCCCTTTAAAAGTAATCTCATGCTGGCTTTCATGATCATATATCATCATAACAGTGTCTTCATTGTTTAGAGGTGGTGTGTGGAGCGCCGTCCATCTATCTTGATTATGTGAGGTCTAAGCTGGACCAGAGGATCGGTGTGGCCGCCCAGAACTGCTATAAGGTACCCAAAGGAGCCTTCACCGGGGAGATCAGGTAAACATGCTCATTGGTGTCTTTTATAGTTGTTATGAACAACCATTTATCACTGTCAAAACTCTAAAACCATATTTCTCGCTCTCTCCTTTTCTTCTCTGCTCTAGTCCAGCGATGATTAAAGACTGCGGCATCGACTGGGTGATTTTGGGCCATTCTGAGAGGCGTCATGTGTTTGGCGAGTGTGATGAGGTTGAAAAGGAATTTTATTTAAATAAAAAAAAACCTTTTATGTCTTTGCTTTTCTGTGTGATGAAATTCAAGCATCATGTTGATGCATATTCATGCTATTCTGCATTCAGCCTGTTTCACTCTGATTGGCTGTGATGTCCTTTGCAGCTGATTGGGCAGAAAGTGGCCCATTGCCTAGAGAACGATTTGAGTGTGATCGCCTGCATTGGGGAGAAGCTAGAAGAGAGAGAAGCTGGAACCACTGACGACGTGGTGTTTGAACAGACTAAAGTCATTGCAGGTCATTAAAAAAACAAATTCATGTAATTTTAACATTGTGGATTGTCAGCAAATATGCTGAGCTGTCTTATTAGGAATATTTATTTCGTTGGTTAAAGGGATAGTTCACCAAAAAATAAAAATTCTGTCCTCATTTACACCCCCTCAAGTTGTTCCAAACCTTCTGCTGAACTCAAAAGAAGATATATTGAAGAATGTCGGTAACCAAACAATTGATTGGCCCTATTGACTTTAATAGTATGTCAAAAAAAAAATACTATGGAAATCAATGGGGCCCATCAACTGTTTGGTTACCGACATTCTTCAAAATATATATATTTTTTTGGTTTAACTATCCATTTAATATGAAATGATCAATTATTAGGGTTGTTGTGCAGAACATGGGTCTTTCAAACAGTTCATTTTTTATGTTCTAGGACCCTATTAATGAATATATACATTTAACCAATAAAACACTAAATGCCATGATGAATTTCTATATTTTATAGACAATGTGAAGGACTGGGCTTGTGTGGTTTTAGCGTATGAACCAGTGTGGGCGATTGGCACTGGAAAAACTGCCACTCCCGATCAGGTAAATCTGTATTCACATAATCTCAGTCATGATGTCATCATATCGTGTTTCAACTCCATGATTGATAGCTTTCATTTTGTATTTATGAAATGCACATAAAGCAGAAGTAATGAAATGCTTAAAGGGTTAGTTCACCCAAAAATGAAAATAATGTCATTTATTATTCACCCTCATGTCGTTCCACACCCGTAAAACCTTTGTTAACACAAATTAAGATATTTTAGTTGAAATCTGATGGCTCAGTGAGGCCTGCATAGGAAGCAATGACATTTCCTCTCTCAAGATCCATTAATGTACTAAAAACATATTTAAATCAGTTCATGTGAGTACAGTGGTTCAATATTAATATTATAAAGCGACGAGAGAATTTTTGGTGCGATAAAAAAACAAAATAATGACTTATATAGTGATGGCCGATTTCAAAACACTGCTTCATTTAAGCTTCGGAGCGTTATGAATCTTTTGTGTCGAATCATGATTCGGATCGCGTGTCAAACCGCCAAACTGCTGAAATCACGTGACTTTGGCGCTCCGAACCGCTGATTCGACACGCTGATTCATTATGCTCCGAAGCTTCCTGAAGCAGTGTTTTGAAATCGGCCATCACTTTATAAGTCGTTATTTTGTTTTTTTGGCGCACCAAAAATATTCTCGTCGCTTTATAATATTAATATTGAACCACTATCCTCACATGAATAGATTTAAATATGTTTTTAGTACATTAATGGATCTTGAGAGAGGAAATGTCATTGCTTCCTATGCAGGCGTCACGGAGCCATCAGATTTTAACAAAAATATCTTAATTTGTGTTAACAAAGGTCTTACGGGTGTGGAACGACATGAGGGTGAGTAATAAATGACAGAATTTTCATTTTTGGGTGAACTAACCCTTTAAAGGGACAGTCCACCCCAAAATGAAAATTCTGTCATTTATTTATCCTCATGTTGTTTGAAACACAAATTAATATATTTTTAATGAAACCTGAGGTTTCTGTCCCTCCATTGAAAGTTCAGGTAATCAAAAAAGAAGATCCAAAATGTGAATCAAGCAATTTAATCCAAATATTCAGACAAGCTAGATTGGTCCACCACTTACAGTGCATGTCAATTTCCATATCTGAATTTCATCTCCGGATTTTCCTCAGCACTTGATACACAGTGATAAGAAGAGTAATGATGGTGTCGGTTTTACCATATCACTTCCTCATCTATTTAAATTGAAAGCAGCATATTCTCGACGTCAACAACACGAACCAAACTCTTCCAGGCCTCAGCTACCACTACAGTGTTTGAGGACGGGTCAAAGTAGTCGTTGTTCACGGGTAGTCAATGAAGACCATTAAGGCGGGCATTATGCAAATGTGTAATATACCTACGTAGGTTTGTGCAGGAAGTAAGACTGGAATTATTGATGACTCATTTCAGGCAGCTCAGAATCGTTTCTTTTTGGAGACACTAACAGCTATATCACAAACAGCTATATTACACACTACATGAACGGTAATATCCGAAAAAGCACTTTAAGTTATTCAGTTCATAATCATGTTTTTTAATTGGTGTACAAGAACCAAATTATTTCAGTCTTTAAAGTCTTGTATGTGCTCTCACGCGTGTGCTGCAGGCTCAGGAGGTGCACGAGAAGCTGAGAGGATGGCTGAGAGCAAACGTGTCAGATGCAGTAGCCGACTCTGTGCGCATCATCTACGGAGGTGAGTCTGCAGTGTTTAGAACATCCCGTCTGTTCAATTCTGAGTGGCCTTAAAAGAAATACTTCACCTGACATTGAATATTCTGTCATTTTACTCAGCTCATGCCACATCACTATGACCTTATTTCTTCTGTGTAAGACAAACGAAGTTTAGCAGAACATCCATGCTGTCCATGCATGATGCAATTTAATAAAAACAAAATGAGATTGCACAAAATTGCTTGTATATTTACGGTTATGCGTTCGGCAGATGCTTTTAATTAAGACTGCATTGAAGGTATACATTATATCAGTTCATGCATTCCCTGGGAATCAAACCCATGGCTTTCTCATTGCTAGCGCTACGCTCTACTGTGTGAGTGACAGGAATTGCTCTTATTTTACATAATATTTACTTGAAAATCATTTGAAATATTTTAAAACAGAATATTTGCACTATTCTTTCTATATTTGGAAGTAGGTGGAATGAACATGAGCATATATTCAAAAATGACCTGTTGAAGATGCATTGCGCCAGATTTGACGTGAATTCTGCTGGACATCTTAAGTTGTCCTCTTTCACAAGTCACTTTGGAATGGATAAAAGCTTCTGCTAAATGCATAAATGTTAAAGGGGTCATGAACTGCATTATTTATTTTATAATGTTTCCTGGGGGGTCTTATAATGTTAATATGCTTTTTACCTCAAAAATGGCATACTTTAGGAATAAAAGGCTTTTTCCTAGCTTGATTTTAGCCCTCTTATTTGAACGCTCTGTTTTAAGGGGCGTGTCTGCTGTGAGACTTCAGTGTAAACTCCCAAACTGGCTTACATCTTTGGATATGAAATAGCCAAGTATTACTCTCTCTCGAAACCTTTAGCATGTTTTTACTATTACAGCTCTCAAGGTTAACTAATCGTGAAAAGTGCTGATTATAGCATTATATTTAGATGTGGCATGAAAAGTTAAAGTGATGAGCATGTAGCCGATCACAGACATGTTGTTGAGCGCACGAAAGCAGTGATCTCGTCATTGCAACTCATTTTCTGCATACTAACAAATGCTTTCATCATAACTAACAGTGCAAACGTGATGTAACTAAGAGATTCGTTAAATAAAACGGGAGTTTTGGCGATAGTCCAGAACTCGGTCACTGATAAACTTGCGATGTTTGATTGACAGCTCCAGCGATTGTAAAGGGAGCGTTCTTTGATCGCTTTCTACATATAATTTAATCACAGTTTAAATAACAGATTATTTTCATCCTACTAAGAGAAACAACATGAAGTTGACCGTTTAGTCACTGTTCCGACATGTAGACAAAGAACATCTGACTGCACATGAATTATTACATATCAGATCAGCATTAGAATAAAAATTACTTACATGTTGCATTACTGTCGTGTCCATATCGTAAAAGTCTGTTCGCAAAGCCTGCGCCAAAATGCGATTGATTTACCAAAGAATCCACAGTGAAATGTACAGAATACAAATAAATAAAGCTCGACTGAGACATTCACATTGTTGAAAATAAATAACCATATTCCTACCATTACGATCCTTTGAAAGGAAATGTTATTTTTGTCCTGTATCGCTCTCCTCTCCTCCTCATCTCACTTACGCCAGTGGGCGGGGCTAACATTGCAATGATTAAGTAGGCGTTGATTTCTTCTGCAGAGGCGGCGTTTCACCTATCGATTTATGGCTTTTATTGGACTGACAGGGAAGTTTTCAGTTCTGAAACTTACAGGATATTCTAATAGTACGAGGGTATATCAAAAGCTCAAAGTTGATTTCTCAATTCATGTCACCTTTAAATGAATGTTTTTGTGTGCCTCAGGGTGAGTAAATGATGACAATCTTCATTTTTGGGATAACTACTAATTTAAGAAATTGTAGATGTTGTTTTTTTTTTTTTTTTTAATGAACCTGTAATGTATAATTTAATGGTCACTCATCTGTATTGTATTTAAATTATATTATATTTAATAGAAAAATAAAATTGATTTGTTACACTTGGATTTTTTTTATTTATGTTCTCTCATTTCACAGGCTCTGTTACTGGGGGAAACTGCAAAGAGCTTGCTGCTCAGGCTGACGTTGATGGCTTCCTGGTTGGAGGTGCTTCCCTTAAGCCAGAGTTTGTTGACATCATAAATGCCCGCTCATAGAGATGCTCAACCATTTTGAAGGTCCAAACTGCTGCACTGCCCAATCAGTATATACCAGCTTCTTGTTGTCACTCCAGCAGGTCTGAAAGCGTATTTGTGGCTGCATTGCTTTAACTCACCTGCTTGTTAAATGGTTGAGTTGGGTTATTGGACTGGAATATTAGTATTAACTCCCTTCCTACTAAAAATGTGAGCACATTAGTTTCTTATTTGCTGCTGCGCTTGAGTAAACTACTGTGTGTTGTCTAAGCACTTCAGAGCACACTATTTGAAGTATAACACACTGATTAACTTACAAGACCAGTGGTGGATGCCTAACTGAGTCTGTAGTGACTTTAAAAGCACTTTATCCTCTGTAGAAATGACTACCTCGGTAGAAAATAAAAAATGTACTTGTCTCATCTTCTTCTCATGGTGTTTTCACTTGGACTAAAGATTGTTTTTCTGCTTTTATCACTGCATACTGAAACTAAAGACTACATGGCTAAAAGACTTCTTTTTTTTTTTGTGCATCATTTCCGTGTTTGTACATTTAAGTTGATCAATTTAACACATCCTTGTTGAATAAAAGTATTTCTTTCAACAAAAAACTTACTGACCCCAAACTTTTGAACAGTACGTTTTTTTGATATAACTAAGCTGAATTAACTTTTCAAATATAGGCGACAAGAAGTGCAATTTTTAAAACCCATTAAAACATCCACATCTTATGTTTTAATGTTTCATAATTGTTCATCTAAAATGGTGAAAAGCCATTTAAACATCCTCTGCTTTTAAAGAAGAGAAGAAAACACACTTAGAGACTCGAGGGTGACGAAAGTAATGACAGCTTTAATATTCCACAACATTATTCTTGTCAGTTATATATTTTTTTTATCTCTCCATCTTGCTTTCTTTTCCTTCTTTCACCACAATGATCCCACACAAAAAATGAAAAGACAAGTCATTAAGGAGAAAAAAGATTTCATGTACGGGGGAACAAGCCAAGCCATAACCACAAGAAGGGAAAGGGGTGGAGGATACAGATGAAACAACAAGAAAGGAAGAAACACAGACTGCAAGTCCAAGGTGGCAGAGAATAAGGAGTCGTGTGTGTTGGGGGTGAGACTTTGCTACACAAATATGAGTGAATGAGTGAGTGAATGTGTCTGTCTCTATTCGTGTAAGCGTGTCTGTCGGTCGAGTTCTTGAATCAGATCTGTCATTGTGATTGTTATGTCTCTCTTTAGTTCACTGCTGGATTGAGATCATTCATCTTGAAGGAGAAGTGTGTCATTTCTACTGCTCTCTCCGCCCTGTCTCTTATGATTTTGACAAAGGTAGCTCTGCCCCTAAACGCACGCCATTGGTTGAGCCAGAAATCTGTGTTCCACAGATCAACAGTATTAACAATCTTCAAGAAAATCTACCTATGAATGGCTCACTTACTATCCACATTAATGACAATTCTGTCATTAATTACTCATCCTCGTGTCGTTCCACACCCGTAAGACCTTTGTTTATCTTTGGAACACAAATTAAGATATTTTTGATAAAATCCGATGGCTCAGTGAGGTCTCCATTGACAGCAAGACAATTAATACTTTCAGTGCCCAGAAAGCTACTAAAGGCGTATTTAAAACAGTTCATGTGACTACAGCGGTTCAACCTGAATGTTACGAAGCGACGAGAATATTTTTTGTGCGCCAAAAAAGCAAAATAATGACTTTATTCAACAATATCTAGTGATGGGCGATCTCAAAACACTGCTTCACGAAGCTTCGAAGCTTTACCAATCTTTTGTTTCGTGACTTTGGCAGTTTGATACACGCTCTGAACCACTGATTCGAAACAAAAGATTCGTAAAGTTTCGAAGCTTCATGAAGCTTGTTTTGAGATCGCTCATCACTAGATATTGTTGAATAAAGTTATTTTGTTTTTTTGGCGCACAAAAAGTATTCTCGTCACTTCATAACATTAAGGTTGAAGAAAATTCACTTCCCCTTTAAAATCCAGGTTGAAAGAAAATGCGAAAGTACATTTTAAGAGTCATTGCATGAGAAAATCAGGCAGACGTATGAAGATTTGGGGTCACTTGAATATAATTATTGTTATTAGAAGTAACGTTTATGTTCAGTACTTTTAGATTTCATTCTCTCGTGTGTGTGTGTGTGTGTGTGTGTTTGGCTGTGTTGATCCATGCCATCGGACTATAACAACAATCACACGAGGACATATTTTAGACCTCCCAACTCAATGACAATATACAGAAACTTGTGAACTTTCAATGTACCTTATGTTGTTTTAAATAGCAAAGCATCTTTATGAAAAGAAATATATTCTACACACATTATTTTGAATTTTTAATATACTAAAATGAGTTTAACTCATCTTTTTTTAAGTCAGAAGGTTCAAGCACCATATTTTATTTTATCTTATATTTGCTGATTTGGTCTTTTCTTTTGATTTTCTTCAGCATGCTTTTGGGTCAGAGATGGACATAAAAAACAGCATCTGAGAGAGAGAGAGTATTGTTTGATAAAAAGCCTCTAATGCCCTGGGCAAACTACTTAGTAAACTGTCTTTTAGAGTAAATTCTGGTCCCTTATATATCTGAATACTTCACTGTCAGTGTCTTCCCACTGAAAATCCCACTGCTGCATAAATATTCATTTAACTATTTTATTTTTCTACATCCATTTTCCAAAATCTATTATTTTTGCCTAGTTCTCATGCAATGAACCATAAAAATTACATTTGATTTCTTTAGTGTGGCAAGTCAACCTTTTTTTTTTTTTTTTTTTTTNTTTTTTTTTTTTTTTTTATATATTTACATATATTTCACATCTAAATTTAAGCTTAAATTTAAAGATTACACCTGATTAAAATAAAACTTTTATTCCATCTGAGTTAAATCCTTCTTTTTTAGACAACAAAGTCTTTGCCTTGTTTAAATTCAAGGTCCATTTTATATCATACGCATGCATGTCCACCCTGTGCACATGTTTTTCCCGTCAAGTACTTCAGTATCACTTGTGCATAATGTTGGTTTGTCCAGGATCCGCTGTGCATAATATTTGGTCTATCAAAGCCTGTCCTCAGTCCAGGTTAGTTTAAATATATATTTTGAGTGTCTGAGTAAGTCATTTTTAGTATATCAGTGCAAATAGTGCTGTTTTGATGCATTTTGAATGGTTTTAGGGGATGTCAGGGGTAGTCAGTCGGTTCAGTGCAGTACATACTCTGTTTGTCAGTAGTTTTTTTTGTGTGATTTCGGTGCGGTGATGTCAGTATCACAGAGCGCTAGGGTTTCTGAAATTGTGCCCGGCGAAACGAGCCTGATCACCCAATTCTTCTTCAATCCTGTGAGGCAGAAAAAAGAGACAGATTGGCAGAGATGGACATGGATTAATTATATGGGAACAGGAGGTGACGGAGAAAGAGCTAGAAGCCTGTAATCAGCAATGTTAATTATTGGTTCTTTTTGCGGCCACATTTATTTCTGAGACTGGGGCTTTTTCAGTACAATAGTTATTCTGCAAGTTGTCATTTTCATTTTGTATGTGCTGATGCACAATTGAAATGAAAGATTTTTACGAATGATGTGTCCATGAAATAGTGGCACTACAATGTAAGGGTTGCCAGGGTGTTGCTATGTAGTTGCTATGGTGCTTTGAGTGTTTTTTTAGTTGCTAGGTGGCTGCTCATTGGCCAGTGGGCAACCACCTAGCAATGTACTAAAAATTAAAAATAAATAAATAAATAATAATAATAAAATTCCAAACGCACCAAAAAATCTCAAAATATGGCTCAAGCCTTTCATTCAATGGAAGTCTATGGGATTTTTGCTATGTAAGCTTGTTTACACCGAAGAATAAAAAATAAAAAAAGGTAACTGCAAATTTTTAATCTCACAATTTGGACTTTTTACATCTCGTAATTCTGACTTTTTTTCTCCGAATTTATATAAACTCGCAATCGCAAGGAAATGTCAGAATTGTGAGCTTACTTTTTTTTCTCACTTAGTGTTAGATACATAATCTTAAAGGGATAGTTCACCCAAAAATGAAAAATCTGTCATTAATTACTCACCCTCATGTTGTTCCAAACCTGTAAGACTTTCGTTCATCTTCAGAACCCAAATGAAGATTTTTTCGATGAAATCTGAGAGTTTTCTGTCCCTCCATTGACAGCTACGCAACTACCACTTTGACGCTTCAAAAAGCGGTTTAGTTCAAATTTTCTAAAGAGACTCGATCGCTTTATATGATGAACAGATTGAATTTAGGCTTATATTCACATGTATATTCACATTCATCAACTCGCACATCAGTTGTGGTAAACGGAAGATCAAGCATGCTTGCTTGACATGCGAGAACCAGTGGGATTCATTTTAGTGTTACGCAGCACGTTTGAGCTTCTGGAAGAGGTTTGGTCTCACGTGTCAATCAGGTTTGGTTAACCTGCTGTTTATGTTTACTGATCAGTGTTTATATATGAATAAAAGCCAAAATTAAATCCGTTCATCATATAAAGTGATCGAGTCTCTTCAGAAAGTTTGGACTAAACCACTTGATTCATATGGATTAGATTTATGATATCTTTATGAACTTTTTGAAGCGTAAAAGTGGTTAACTATCCCTTTAAGTATAACAGTATCACTAAATATATGGTAAAAAGTTTAATCTTTTAAAAAAAAAAATTTATTTGCAAGCAAAATAAGTACTACTTTGGAGATGCATTTCTAAAATAGTCTGTTTGATTGCTATGATTTTGGCAACAGCCTGTTTAATAGAGGTAAAAAGCATGTGACTATTATTTGGACATTGTTTTGGGGATTTGAATGGATATTTTTACTGAGCTGCTAAAAATAGTGTGCTTGAAAGCTCTCTTGCCTCATAAGTTGGTTGTATTTGGCGAGACGCTCAGATCTACATGGAGCTCCTGTCTTTATCTGAAAGATAAGAGAGAGAAAGAGTGTCAAATTAATCAAACTTGATTATGATTGTTAGGTAAAACACACCATAAACATATAAACCATATAATCTCTGTACATAACGTTACATTTTGTGTGCGTGTACGTACCTGTCCAGTGCAGAGTCCCACCACTAGATCAGCGATGAAAGTGTCTTCTGTCTCTCCTGAGCGATGGCTGACCATCACGCCCCATCCGTTGGCCTGGGCGAGCTTACATCTGAGGGATACACAGTTCAAAATGGGAAGGTAAAGAGCTTGAAAATGCTGGTTTATTGGACATAGTTTAGAGTTACTCACGCCTGGATGGCCTCTGTGACCGTGCCGATCTGGTTGACCTTCAGGAGCAGACAGTTGCAAGCGCGGTCTTCCGCAGCCTTCTCTATCCTCTTTGGGTTTGTCACGGTCAGGTCGTCGCCTACAATCTGGATCCCCACTGAACCCGTCATGTTAGTCCAAGCGGCCCAGTCATCCTGATCAAACGGGTCCTCAATGGACACCACTGTCAAAGAAGACGGGAACAAAAACAGGATCGAATATTTTGGGTTAAATGCATCTTTATCATCTTAATCGCTGGTATATCCAGGTAGGAAAAGTACAATACATGTTTGGGGTCACTACGATTTTCTTTGGAAAACAATTAATATTTTTATTCAGCAAGGATGCATTAAAAGTGACCAAAAGTGTATCAAAAGTGACATTTACAATGTTACAAAAAAATTCTAATTCAATTAAATGCTGTATTAATGTTTTTTGCTTGATATTCACCAAAAAAATGTATCAAGGTTTCCACAAAAACATTAAGCAAAAATATTAAGCTGCACTTGAGCATCAAATCAGCGTATTAGAATGATTTCTGAAGGATCATGAGACAGTGAAAACTGGAGTAATGATTCTGAAAATTCAGCTTTGCATCAAAGGAATAAATTACAATTTGAAAATATATTCAAATAGAAATCATTTATTTTAAATTACAATAACATTTCACAATATCTCTGTTTACTGTACTTTTTTATAAAAATAAATGCATTTCAAAAAACATCTAACTGAACTCAATCGTTTGATGTTCCTGGATCCACATCTTTGTTGATCCTGGACCAACATTTCAATCAACCAATCAGATTTACAGTTTATGTCAGGTTTAGGCTACAACCAGGGTTAGGTGCTTATGGAAGCTTGTTTCGCCAAGGAATAAAGCAATTTAAAACATAATTGCTACTTTTTATCTCACAATTCTGCCTTTTTTTCTCATAATTGCGAGATATGAACTCGCAATTGCGAGAAATAAAGTCAGAATTTATAACTAACAGTTGCAAGTTTATATCTCGCAATTCTGAATTTTTTCACAACTCTGACTTTTTTTCTCGCAATTGCGAGTTATAAAATCCAGTTCTGAGGGGAAAAAAAGAGGACTTTTTTTCTCAGAATTGAATTGCGATTTACAATTCTGACTTTATAACTCGCAATTGTGACTTTATAACTCACAGTTGCGAGTTTATATCTCTCAATTCTGACTTTATAACTCGCAATTGCGGGGGGAATGAAAGAAAAAAAAGAACTATTTTAAGCATATTTATTACAGGTTTTAAGGCTGAATAATTTTAAAGGGACCTCAAGGTGACTTTATAAACATTTGAACTTTAAAATCTCCTTTACATCTTTTATTATTCACAGTTTACCTGGATAATCGTTGACAAACGTCTGGTAGATCTCTAACAGCTCATCGCCGGTGATGTGTCTGTCTGGGTTTGGAGGGGACTTGAAGTCAAGGTCGTACTTCCCGTCGCGGTAGAACTCGGAAGCGGCTACATCCATCCCGATCACCACTTTATCTGTGAACCCGGCCTTGTCTATGGCTGTCTTTATCAACTCAAGTGCTGTGGAGACGTGCCAGAGAAGCCAACAGAACATAACAGTGGATAAATTCATTATGATTAAATTGGATCACACACTGAGACGAGGTGATGCACAAACTCATAAACACACCTTCGCTGTTCTCCAGGATGTTTGGAGCAAAACCTCCCTCGTCACCGACGTTGGTGGCGTCTTGGCCGTACTTCTCCTTGATGACACCCTTCAGCGTCTGGTAGAGCTCGGCTCCGACACGCAATGCGTCACGGAATGACTCCGCCCCCACAGGAAGTACCATGAATTCCTGCATAGCGAGCTTGTTTCCAGCATGGGAGCCTCCGTTGATTACATTAAAGGCCTGACAAATGGACAGAAAATGTGCTTAGTCAGTCTATTTCCCTAGATAATCAAGAGAAAATACCAACAGATGTGAATTATGATGTTGCGTACTAAAGTCATGCAATTGAGTAATGAGTTTTCTTACAGGAACTGGCAGCACTAGCTCTGTGTTTCCTGCCAGATCAGCAATATGACGATACAGAGGGACGCCTTTCTCTGCCGCACCGGCCTTGCAGATGGCCAGAGACACTCCCAGGATGGCGTTAGCACCAAACTGGGCTGTAGACATGATGAACAGATTATCATTATTTTTTATTATTAACTTTTTTTTTGTGATTTATATGGTAGTTTAATTGTATCAGAAAAAAATACATATATATTATTGTAAAAATTGTAACATTATTGAAACAAGTGCTAAAATGATTAAAACATTTTTTTTTTAAATATTCGTTGTATTTTAAACTACATTATCATTCAATAATTTGGGGTCAGTAAGATTATATTAAAAAAAAGGATGCATTTATTTGATCAAAAGTGACAGTAAAAACATTTTTAATGTTGAGAAAGATTTCTATTTCAAGTAAATGCTGTTCTTTTGAACTTTTTTATTAATCAAAGAATACAGAAAAAATTGTATCATGGCTTCCACAAAAATATTAAGCAGCAGCACAACTGTTTTCAACATTGATAATAAAAAGAAATGTTTCTTGAGCAGCAACTCAGCATATTAGAATGATTTCTGAAGGATCATGTGACACTGAAGACTGGAGTATTGATGCTAAAAATTCAGTTTTATCATCACAGGAATAAATTACATTTTTAAATATATTCGAATAGAAAACAGTTCTTTTAAATTGTAATAACATTTCACAATATTACTGTATTTTTGAATAAATAAATGCATCCTTAGTGAGCATAAGATACTTTTTTTCAAAAACATTAAAAAATCTTACCAACCATGTATTTTATAAACTATTTTAAGTTCTTTATAAATCTTATATCCTATTAAATCATATATATAAATATAATCATATACATAAACATATACATCTCATTTTGTGTTCCACAGAAGAAAGAAAGTCGATCATACAGGTTTGGAGCAACACAAAGGCGAGAAAATGATGCCAGAATTTCCATTTTGGTTGAACTATGTCTTTAAAATATGATTATGTTATCATTCAAGTTTATAACTCACATTTGTTCTCTGTGCCATCCATTTCAATCATCAAGTTGTCCAGTTTCTCCTGCTCCACCACACTGATCTCCTAAAGTTCATGAAGATAAAACTCTCCAGATTAATAAAATACAGCGCTTGATTTGATGCTTTATGAAAATGTTGTCTAATCCCTAGCCCTGCTGCTGTGATATTGAAAATCATCATCAAAGTCAGTCTACTCTTGCAGCATTTGAGCATATCTGTATTTGAGTCTTTGTCTTTAGCTTTCGCAATGTGGACATGGAAGTAAAAAAGGACATGAAAACGAAAGAATGGAATGTGTAGATCAGAATGAAAATCAAGACCTGGATAATAGGAGATTTTGTGTCTCTGCCTTTGGTAGATTTGTAGCAGTTGGACCTGTTTTAAAATCTCCTGTTACAAGTAAACGGGTATAAAATATGAAAAGAAAAATGATTAAAATGTGCAGGGGTGGGATCTGATTCTGATCCCATCTGATCGGAATCTGATCTGTAAAACAAACAAACAAATAACAAATAATTAAATTAACAATTGCTTAACAATCTGATCGAAAATTATTGGGAAAGTGGTGACAAACATCCGAAGTAAAATATGTATGGAATGAAAAAACATAGGAGGCTGTAAAATAATGAAAATCATAGTGGGAAAAGGAATACTGTAGGTTTAAATACAAGCTGTGCCCCCAATAAAACCAAGTATATTTTGAATATAAGCTGCAAATGATTTGTAATTTTTGTTCTTGCAGAAATTAGTCTCATCTTAATTTAGATCATCTTTTCCAGTAGTAAGCAAATATGCACAGATTGCAGTTTATAATCCCTCCCATGCTGGTTGAAAACAAAGAGTTTGGTTATTTGTTATAAAAAGGTTTATTAAACAAAACCATTTTCACTTACAGACGCAATGATGGCTGGTCCAAGAGTGTCATTAATGTGACCAACAGCCTTCAGTACACCTTAAAACACAAGTGGTTCACAAGAATACAGCTCAAGACAGATAAAATAACAAAACTATAGCAGCAGGCTTCAATAAGAATGATCTAATTCGTTTTAAAGTGCCGTATTATGCTGTTTTAAAAGTTCCCTCATATATATACACACATTTCACATCATTTCTCAAAGAATCTGAAAATGTTTTGGTCGAAGATTCAGTCTCTCGAAACTCCTCCTTCCTTAGAGCTGCTCTGCTCTGATTGGTCAGACCTCCCAGTCTGTTGTGATTGGTCTACCACTTAAGCCCTGGGTATACTATACGCTAGTCGAACGCACAGCCTTGCAAAGTATACTTCACTTGACTCTCATGCGTACACAGGCGTTCAACGAATGCGCAGTTTTGAGCAATCTCTCGCCATGAGTTACAACCCATGTAAATATATTTGTATTCTTTCATGCTAGAGTTGTAGAAATGAGGGTACTTTCTAACCTCTTCGCACAATCTGTCATCTATATAGGCCTCCACTGTCGCTGTAGCTTGCATGCGTTCCGCTCTGTTCTGTTTATGCAGGTTTTCTTCGACTACCTTGTGAATCAATACCCCTCGGGCACTGTTGCCACCTTTTGGATAAAGTAATTACTGCAAAAAAAATTAAATGCACATGTGCGACCTGTGCATACAAAATCCGGCAGTGCGCGTACTCTTCTGATGATGAAATTCGCATCACACGCACTGCACACTGACCCTTCCGTACGAGTAAAAAGCAAAGTATACTTTAGGCTTTACAGTGTGTGTCGGAAACTAAACGCCCATTACCATAATCTGAATTTCAGCTCCGGATCTTCCTCAGCACTTCATACACAGTGATACGAACAGTAATAATGGCATCAGTTTTACCATATCAATTCGAGCTTGAGTCCTCATCCTTTTGAAATGCACACAAAGTGAATACGCAGCACTGAAAACAGTCTCCTCTTGACATGAACAACACAAACCAAACTCTTCAAGGTCTCAGTTACAACTAGTTTTTGAGGTCAGGTCAAAATAGTTGTCATTCACAGGCAGCCAATGAAGACCATAGGCAGGCATTATGCAAATTTGTTACATTGTTGACACTAACAATCACAAACAGCTATTTTACACACTGCATGAAAGGCAATATTCGAAAAAGCAAAATAGAGGCACTTTAAACAATTTAATGTTGTATATAATGATGGTTAATAGTGCCAATGTTACGATGGACCATCTCTGATCGCTCACCTTTGCCCTTGTAACGGCTCTTATCTCCATCTCTGAGTTCCAGAGCCTCATAGATGCCTGTCGATGCTCCGCTGGGCACCGCAGCCCTGAACAGACCTGAAAACACACCGACACTTCAAATCTGTCATTCATTTATATAGGTGATTAATATACAGTGCATCCATATCTTACTGATAGATCTGCATCAACATAATTTAATTTTCACACATTTACATATGTCTCTTAAAAGTAACTTGGATGCGGACATAACACATTTTGATAATATTTAGTTTTTATTATATTTATTATTAATTGTATTTTACATGTATGCA
The DNA here is from genome assembly GCA_003731715.1 of Anabarilius grahami. Classification (NCBI taxonomy): domain Eukaryota; kingdom Metazoa; phylum Chordata; class Actinopteri; order Cypriniformes; family Xenocyprididae; genus Anabarilius; species Anabarilius grahami. Next base: position 1,263,945 of record RJVU01042532.1, read on the forward strand.
TTTTGGAAGATGCTTTCAATACACTCATTCATTCATCCAGAAACTCAATTTATATTGTAGATAACATATTCCACATATTCCTTTGCTTTAAAATCCAGGATAGCATTCTGCTTAATCCTTTTGTAGTCAGGCTCTATTGATTCACCTTTATCAGTTCTCAGGTCCACCTCCACTGTAGGGTTTCCCCGAGAGTCCAGGATTTCCCTGGCAACTATGCTCACGATGGACATCCTTAAAGAAAGAGATGAAACAAGAGAGCATGAGAGCTAAACCTCTGCCATTGTTGCTCACGATGTTTAGAAACTCGGTGTGCATGGCATCAATTTAAAGTGTTAGATCACCCAAAAATGAAAATTCTGTCATTAATTACTCACCCTCATGTCGTTCAAAACCCATAAGACCTTCTTTCATCTTTGGAACACAAATTAAGATATTTTTTGATGAAATCCAAGAGGTGTTTGACTCGTCCATAGACAGCAATACAATCAACACTTTTAAGGTCCAGAAAGGTACTAAAGACATCTTTAAAACTGTCAACGTGACTGCAGTGGTTCAACCTTAATGACAAGAATATTTTTTGTGCGCAAAACAAAAATAACGTCTTTATTCAACAATATCTTCACTTCTGTCATTTTCATATGTTGTTTAAGTCCAGCACTTCCAGGTTCTATGACAGAAGGGAGACTCAATAGGTGTGTTCGACATCGGCTGCGGCTGGATGTAACCGATCGGCGAGAGTATCCGCGTGCAGTCAGGGAGGAGCTGAAAACGGAGACGTGAAGTCGGACACTTTCTGCTTCCCGTAGTGACGCTCGCGCTGCGTTTGCATACTTTTATCACAGCTGAAGTGAAATAAATGCAATATTTGACTAATACACTGATGTTTCAGAGACATTTTCATTCAATACTTTATGTACTGCTTACAGCGTCTGTTTTTACAAGAATAAAGTTCAACATAAGCATATATTATTTAAATGCCAGTGGGGTCTACGTTTTTTTATCAGTTTTATTTTGATAAACATGACATAATATAACATCGCGACTACATGAAAAGAGCTTTAACTGTTATAAAAACACCGATTTTTGAGCATTAGTGGAACTGAAGGCGTGACAATAAACACGTGATCGTTGTCATGCGGTGAATCCGGACAATCGTGAAACAGCTGTGTCGTCATCAGAGCTCGTGCAGCTCCTCTTTAGAAACTGCGCTGGCTCAGGCGGCTGATCTCGAATCGCTCTCGCGGTACTTTGAAGCCATACGTCACAGTCACATGGCGTCGGCGCCGTCTCAAGTCGGACAAAATGTCTTACCGGCATGCACTGCTTCAAGTCAGCCGCCGATCGGTCTGTGCGGCTCTGCATCAAGTCGAACAAGCCTATTATTGGCCAGCTCCTGCGTCAGTATCACATGCATGCGTCATGCTGATCACGTGATCAGCTTTGGCCAATACTGAGCCGGCATTCGGACGCAAACACGGAAACCTGCGGCAACTGCGTAAGGATAATGACAGGGAAGAGAAGAGATTGTTGAATAAAGTCGTTATTTTTGTTTTGGTTTTGTGCACAAAAAGTATTCTTGTCGCTTCATAACATTAAGGTTGAGCCACCGCAGTCACGTCGACTGTTTTAATGATGTCTTTAGTACCTTTCTGGACCTTGAATGTGTTAATTATATTGCTGTCTATGGACGAGTCAAGTATCTCTCGGATTTCATCAAAAATATCTTTATTTGTGTTCCGAAGATGAACGAAGGTCTTACGGGTTTGGAACGACATTAGGGTGAATAATTAATGACATAATTTTCATTTTTGGGTGAACTAACCCTTTAACCGACTTTGCATGAGAAGGATAAATATCTAACAGTGAACAAGTCTTCCAGTATGTCAAACACTGTTTTGTTCCACCTGCATCTGCAATAAATCTCCTTTTACATATTAAAAATCCTGCTCATATGCAAAATACATACATTTAAGTGATGAACAAGGGGTTTTGAAGTATTTCAAGATCCAGACAACAAAATGTATGTGAACAAAATGCATCTCATCAAATGGTGCATTTCGTACACCGAAGGTCTTTGGAAAAGTAGATTCATGTACACAGAATCAGTTTTGGGTTTAGAATTCTGTTGTCGAAGTGTAGCTGGCTTTTGTCTTCCTGTGTATGAAATGCATTAAAGTGTAACTGCATTTTGTCGTGAAAAACTGCATTTTTACGTAATTCATTTAGGCTAGTCCACAAAATTACTCAGGTTACATTTAGCACCTGGAGAGGATATGTCTAAATGAACACGATCACTGCCTGATCACGTCCGAGGGGTCAAAATCTGGATTTTTTTTTTTTGTTTGTAGGAATTTTTTTTGTTTAAGTATTAAACACTTAACATCACAACAGTGAATTCAACATGAGTTTACATTGAAAATCAATTTTACTTCCATCCATAATGAGTAAAACTGAATATTCTATTAGAAAACAAAAGTAGGGCGGGAACGGATTGGATTATGAATAGTGAGCGTTCCATACAAGAATATGAGTTTGGTAAAACACTACCTAAATAGCTATTTGGCTGTAAGATAACATCCTAAGCCACATTTACATATAAAAGCATTTTTTTAGCAGTTCTGATTGAACATTTAGAATAATGTGCATTGATTAATCATTCAAAATAAGACCAGGAACGTGCATAAAAGTAAACAGCATCCATTTTGACTTTAACCCTCAATATGCAAATACATCAGGAGTGCCAATCAATCTGATTGCTTTGAAAATGGGACTGTTTTTCTGGAACATTCAGTTCTGGCCTTCTTCCCAATGAGAGATACGGCTCAAGCATCGACAGCGACGTGCCGTGCCATGCTGCCAGCCAATAAAAAGCCAGAACATGCTAATTGCATTCTAAATATGCCTCGACAGACATGGGCACACGTGTCACCTTGCTAATGTAATGCGCGTCTCGTAGCACCGACCACCAGAATTTAGACTGGGAAGAAGGAGAGGCTTTATTTGTAATGACAAGACGGGCATGTATACCCGCAGGTGCGACCAGCTCCTGATCGTGCATCTAAATCCGGACGCTGCTAATTTACGCCGTGCCAGTGTGGTACTGCAGCAACCGTGCTGTCAGCACATATACAGGGGGGAGGGGGCGATCGANNNNAGGGGTGGGGTGGATATAGCGCAGAAAGTGGCGTGATGGGGCAAGAAAAAGATAAATAATTTAACATCCCTTAGGCGAAAAGAAGAGCTTTCTGGAGCATCGAAGCGAGTAGTGTAGACGGACGGGCGATGGGTCGTTCACTAGCGATTCGTTCTTTTTCCGTTTGTCACGTGACAAATATACGACTCGGAACTCGCGAGTTGAACTAATTATTTCTGTTTCTCATACTTTATTTAGCTACATTCATTGCATCGTTTTAATAATTGAAAAAAAATGCGTGTTCGACGAATTTGGCAACTGAAAAGAAAACAAAAATGAACGAAATGACTTTTACTCAACAAGATTCGAAGATCAATTCAGTAACATTGCCCGTCAACAATATGAACAGGTTGGACACACACTGATAACACGTATGTAACGTTAGAAACATTAAATCAGACACATATTGCGGGATCCATCTGCCCGACCCCTGAGCAGCGGGCACCAGAAAACACTGCCACCCAAATTCACATCCCCAACATAAGGAGTGACTCCCCACGACTGTCCGCAGAGACATGCCCTAAACAGCAGCGATGTCTTGACATAACAATTAATTCCTGGTTAATTAATGCAACATTCCCAAAGCCATGCCCAAACAAACCTATGTTAACCCATTCAATAGCATTATTTATGGTCAAGCCAAACCATCGTAATGACCCCGCAACTGATGCATTAATGATGCAAAGGAGCAGCGAAGGTGCAAAACAGAGAAAAAGGCTTTCATGCGATGATTACCTGCCGTCAGTGCGCGTAGCCTTGCGAGAGGCAAGCCTGGAAGTGTCGAACTGCGGAAGAGAGGCAAAACAGAGCGAGGGTGGGCGGAAAACAGAATGAGAGCGAGATGAGAGGAGAAACAGAAGGGGGAGGGGATGAAAAGATGAGTCAGAGGAAGATGCTGAGGATTGGAGAGGAGAGGAGGAGAGAAAGAGGAGGATGAGTAGGTCAAGGCGACTGATTAATAAGCGGGAACGAGGGACCCGGGAAGAGGAGGGGAAATAACAAACACAGGGTGCTGCAATGAGTGCTGGTAAAAATAGATGGAGGAATTGGGTAGAAAGAAGCGAGACTCAAATCTTCCAGTGTTAGTGGGGAATGCAAAGCTTAGGATGAATATTAAAAGTCACCATGAAATCAAAAATTTTGATGGAATATTGAAGTATAGGCCTATTTATTATAAATTATATTTATTCGTAAACATTAGCTATTATTATTATTGAATGAATGTGCCCTTGTAATCTTTAATCAAAATAACTTCCCCTCCCTCTTGCAGCAACATATCTGATGACGTGTTTACTGGCACGAGGGCGGGACAACCTGTCACTCACATGACATCACAGCAACAGCAAACCGCAATGATCCAATCAATTCCACATGTGCAAAATCAAGTCCCGCCCTACATTTTTTTCTTGTTCAAGAAGCTGTTTATGTATATATAGGCCTATAGATCTAGATTTTTTTTAAATAAGTGTTTTAGAAAATGTAAACCATAAAAAGATGATGTAAAATTATTAAGAAATATTTCAGAAATTCACGTTTGTTTTTGAATTCACGTGTATTTTAACTAAATTGTTGTGGCTTACAAATAGGCTCTGTGATGAAAATGACTCGCATACAAAAGTTTCAAAACAATAACCTACACAACATATCATCAAAATTGACAATGTTTACTTTCTTAATATATTATTAAACTATATAATATAGAAATCTTTTTATTTTGTATTACTCATCAGTGCACAGTTTTCAAAAAAGTAATAATAAAAAAATGCTTGTCTGGATAATCTTTCTTTGAAATACAAGTTGCTAATTTTTTGCTAATGTCACCAAGTTCACCTTGGCTGTTGCATATTTGTTAACAAAGAGCTAAATTTTAGTCAAATAACATGTAGGTCACTTTTTTACAACTTTTTTTACAACCCACTTTTTTTTTACAACCTAGTTATTGAGTTTTACACAGAAACATGACTCATTACAGAAGTAAAATGCATTGCAGTTGACTTTAAATTGCATTTGTGAAGACAACTGGTCAAAACTCTCTATGCGTTTGTATTACAAAAACAAGTGTCTGCTGAATGGCATATTATTGTAGGCTATGAATACAGAAAATAGATTATTTATATATTTTGTGTTTGTATGTGTGCTAGTGTGAAAAGTATCAGTTTATGAGATCGGCACATGAGTGAGTGAAAGATAATCTGTGATTACACTGTTTATTTTAATGAGATTATTTTTTTCAGGGAATTGGGTCACACTTATCTTGACACTACATACATTCATACTGAGATAAAGGGTATTATTTTGAGAATAACAGGCTATACAAACTCTTGGCCAGTCACAATGACATTATTTTTTGGCGCTTCGGTGTTCTGAGTGTGATTAATGTTTAATATTTCATGTTTTTTATTAATGTTATTAGAGAATAATTCCTCAGTTAACAAAGCCTGTAGTAGAGATGGCTTCACTAACAAGAAATAGATTTTAAACTAAAAGTGTCACACCATCATGTGTCTGATCTCTAAAGAACTGGTGTGTGAATGTGTTTATTTGGGCCAGTCTCTCTAACCTGACTTGTTTGTTCTTAAATTTACAAAAGAAAAAGGAAACACTATCAGGACATTAACATTTGCATTAAAACATTACAGACAAAGCAATAGTAAAACCTAATGGTTAGAGAGTCAGACTGGTATCCCAAAGGTTGCAGGTTCGATTCTCAATCCTGGCAGGAAATCCTGGCAGGAAATGACTGAGGTGCCCTTGAGCAAGGCACCAAACCCCCAATCGCTCCCTTGGCACCAAAGCAAAATGGCTACCCACTACTACAGGTGTGTGTGTCCGTGTTTTACTTTGTGTGTGTTCACTACTCCAAATGTGTGTGCACTAACTTAGATGGGTTAAATGCAGAGGACAAATTCTGAGTATGGGCTACCATACTTGGTCTTCACATGTAAATTTTTTTTAAAGTGGTTTAGATATTAGCAGAAATCATGTTCATGGATGAGATTATTAACATTACTGTATATGAAGCTGAGCGGGGCCGAGTGCTGTGCGAGCAGAAACGAGGCCGCTGGAACGATTGCTAATGAGAGACGAGCACGACACACGTCTCGAGAGCAGCGGAACTTTTATTATGCCATAGTCGCCGCTTCCGCTTCTTCCGGTCAAGCGTATGTGTAAAGCAGTGCTGTTTTATCATATTAGATACATTTGTGTGTTGAAAGTTGTTATAGTGCTACTCTGCGTTCGCTTGGCGGCTACTATGAGACACTTAATGCACACTGCAGTAAGCTAGAGCGATATTAGGCATGGTAAAACATGGTACTCACTGTAAATCAAGAAAATGAGACTTACTGTGTTGTGCTATATAACATGATTAGTTTTCTGTCGATTAATGTATCCATCCAAACTGTTGCTCACCTGTCTATTAAAACACCTAATATATTAAAGTGTTTGGTGCTTCCATGGTTCCTACAAAATAAATCCGGAAACCGAGGGTTACACGGGTATGATGTCATTGATAGGCGACACACGGACATGGTCCGTGTCCTGGTTAAAATTGCTTATTTCTCTGGATTTAAACATTCTTGGAAACATCTGGGATAACATAAGTACACAAGTCAACAAAATATATAACATTGTTCTAGTGTTTTTTTTTATATTTTAATCCAAAAATCGTACATATTGTGTCTTTAAGTGAACCTTATTTTCGTGTTCTACAATCTGTCCATGAAATTCATTTTAAGATAATAATTTAAATAGGCTACATCATACAGAACATAAATTCCAGTACCAAATTAAGTTGCCAACAAAGGTCAATAATCCAAAACTCAAGTGGATAAAATAGTGACAAAAATTGCATTTTATTTGCCACAAGTTGAAGCCTTGAAAAAAATGAGAAAACCCTGACCTGAAACTTGATTTTTGTTGTGTTGAATAAACACAGACAGAGTATCTGCCAACAGGATTCAAGGATAAATAAGAACAGCAGTGTCTCACTGTCCCTTTGAAATGCCAATCTTAAAGAAATATCTTTTCATTGTGTTGACATCAGAGCCTGGCTGAATAATGTAATCTGTTGAGTCATGGCTTCCCAGCATGTGTCAAATTCACTTTAGCAAACAGGTCACAGTAGAGACTGTCATAGATTGTTTTGCATTTCTTTAGCAGAATTGTCTATTCATGCTTCAAAAACACAGCAGTGTGCATCTTAAGACGTCTCGACATTACACCCCATAAAACTGCTCGATTCTATCAATATAACATTCTATGGAATCACATTTAAATCAATAATAGTTATTGCAATCAGCACAGTTATATAATAAATAAATGTGTATTTCTATTTAATACTCGCAACTGCATACTACCTAAAGTACCTTTATCTATAGAAGCTATTCAGCTGTTTGGGAGTTGTATATGAATATATTTTGTAATGGCAAACCTGAATTTTCAGCAGCAATTACTCCAGTCTTCAGTGTCAAATGATCCTTCAGAAATTATTATTATCAATGTTTAAAACAGTTATCTTTGTGAAACCGTGATCAATTTTTTCAGGATTATTTTATGAATGAAAAGTTAAAACAAACAGCATTTATTTGAAATAGAAACCTGTCTTTACTATCACTTTTAATCCATTTAATGCAACCTCGCTGAATAAAAGTATTACTTTATTTAACAACTCACACTTTTGAATGATAATGTAAACATATACAATAATAAGATAACACAAATCACTGTTTTCTTGTAGCTTGCTCATTCTAAGGTGTATTTCAAGTTCTACTGAGAATTAAACCAGACATTACAAACAATACGGTATTAAAACTATATAATAATCGAGTCTTTTTGATCATGTCTCTCTGCAGGTTTGTGGATATATTGCTCCTGGTCACTAGGAGGAGCTATATTATATTCCTATCCGGGATTTATACAGTCAATCACTAGAGGTCACCATCAACACATTGTCTGTCAAAATGACTATACTTTTATCCCAAATCATTATTCTAGTTACCACTCAACTAGTAAATACACACTTCAGTTAATTTACAATTTGTTAACAATTTTACAAAAGTAGTCTTCTCCTAGGACTCCTTGTGTATTTATTTTCTTGCAATTTACAGGATTTATGATGTTTAGTTCTCCAGGCAGATTTACTGTAGTTGAATTATGGATTGAGTTTCTATCCGAATAAACACCCTGCATAGATTCTAACCATTCTCTGCAATGTTAGTAGTTTCAGTCATAACTGATGGCCTTATGTTGGTTGGTGGAAAATGGCGCATAGTTCTTAAGCACATCTGGAAGAGAGTGACGGCTATTAAGTGATCTTATACTTTCAGGGTAAAGACTGTATTGAACATTTATACTCCAAACACTCTATATGATTAGATCTGAAAGCTTTGAGAGCAAAGATGTCTACACACACTAACTTATGCAGCCAGTGGCAGATAGTGTCATTACATTCTCTGATTTTTTTTAAAATCTTTTATTTAATCATTCAGATTTATGATTTTACTTTAGTTACATAAAAAAATATATCTTTATATTGCTAAAGATATGTATTTCTATGTGATCTACAAATAAAGACAAACCCAGTGCGCCTATACGCATTATTAATTATTAAAGAGCGTGCATTTGACCTGATTTCAAATGTTTCCATTGGAAGCGGTTGGTGTTGGGGAATATTACACAGGATCTCTTGCAATTCACCATCTCATGTAACATTTTTTGAAATTAGAATGAAATATTTACACACCTAAACTACATGCAGTATTGTGTGTTGTATTTCATATGTTGCAATGGGGGCCCTGAAGTTAATGCATTATAACTAACATCCTTTGTTTACTTAATGAAGCACAATAGGTTCATGTGATAAAAATTAATCAATCACATTGCTCCGGAATATGATGGGGGTGGGGAATATGAGGTCATGGAAAAGGTACGGCCATTATATGATAATGTATATTGAATGTCTCATAAACTCAATCTCCATACTGGGTGCCTTTGAACCGATTACTTTCCTTTTCTTAATGTTTACAATAAACATTGCGCATAAATGGCTGTACGGTGTACAAAAACAATTAAACAGCAAACTGAAGGATAACGTCTAGTCAATGTCACAAATATGAACCTGCAAAGCTTTGGTAGCTAATACAAGGGTGCTCAGTAGAGAGGGGAAATCAGTTTATGAACAGTTTTGCATGATTTAGTATGGGGTTCAGACTGAGATTAAAGGTGTGTGGGGGGTGGGGGGTGC